>CM061533.1:194762495-194886737 GCA_030545055.2 Neoaliturus tenellus
TAGACAATAAAAAAACAACAATAGATATATTCAATCCAAATTTAGTGGAAATGCCGAAAATTTGATTTTAAAATTCACGTACGTAGGCTTAAATTGATAATCATTAAAATTTAATTCCACGGTTCTATGTTAATAATGATGACGCACCATGTTCAGTTTCGTCACAGGACGATGTAGATTATAAAATGTCAAAAGAGGAAAATTACCATGATTATCCAAAACTGAGACAAGATCATAGCAGTCTCTTGGGGGAAACAACAGGATTTATTGAGTTTATGAACTCTCAAAAAACACGACCATATTACAGGTGAATCAGGAGATCAAGGTCACCATGAATCGCATTATGAAAATGAAAAACATGCTGAGTATAGAGAAGAATTTGCCGATAAAAACCACACCATCGGCGGTTCAAAGTGTAGAAACCCGTTGAAAAAAGAAAATGTTGGTGATAAGTGCAGTAGACCTCCTGGGTTCCTGTTAAACACGGTTATTGGGCTACGAAGGGAAATCGAGGAGACAATGAAGGAGATAAACATACTGAAGGATGACCTGAAGGATTTCAGGAAGCTGATGAAACGCGATCCTTGGGAAGTGTTCCCTGAAACGGTCGTTGCGATCACCAAGTCCGACGAACTCGAAAAATAACAAATTTTTTAATATCCAGTAAGCAGAAACATGTCATTGCATCTGGTTTTTACAGCATAAAATTAATTTAAATTGTATAATACAGAATTGTTAAACTTATAAAATTATTGTAATTTTTTCATGGGCAAAACATCCTTAATTAAATATTTAATAACCCTTATAACCTTTACATAAGTATACATCTCCTTAAATTTTCCTTTTGTTTACATATTGTCAAGTGTCCATTTAAAAACCCTCAAATATTACACGTTTTGGCTCTTTTGCAGACTTAAAAACATTTGGAACACCTTTACGCCTATAATTTTTTAATGTACAAGCCTATAATTTTTTAATCTACCTGGCATGCTTTGTAATGGCAACCGGAGGAATTTGTTGTCCTTCAGGTAAGCTCATTTGCTATGCTCACTCACCGTCAGGTTTAGCTTGTTTGCTGCGCTCACTCGCCGCAAGTCTACTATATACATATTTTGTTTTTTATTCAAATCTTCGCTCAATACGTACAATGATAACATCTGTTTAGAGATAATTAATAAAAAGGAAATATGTCTGTAATATTTTGTGGTCATAAACGACTCTGAACAAAAACTTTAAACAAATTAGCAAGCCCTGAGGGCCACATATAAACTAAAGAATTACAAAATTTCTCTATGAAATTTCCCGTACATCTACCAAGTTTCATTGCAATGGTTTGAGAGTCCATCGATCACAAATATATAAATGCCCTTATACATATACAAAATCCTCTTTTATATAGATACATATAAGTGGATAAAGTGTTCTCTAATTTCGTATGTAAATGTGAATGTTACATATTAAAATAAAAAAATCTATGGTTGTAAATAATTTCTTAAATTTATAAAGAAAATAGGAAATGCAAAATTGATAACCATTTTGTCACAGGTTTTCATGAAATCATAGAAATTACGATTGGTCCAAGGGAAAAGGCTATTTTCTCACAATGCAAAGTGTTGCAAAACCATTCTCCATACTTGTAATCCTCACATATTTACAAAGGAATCAAAACTATCAAAGTGATTATATTAAAGTTGTAGTTTTGACCTCAAAGCACAATTATTTGCGACAGTAACGAAAGACAAAACTGCCTTTGGCTACAATCATTATTAGCAGCTGAGGAAAATATCTTATATATTTATTTATACTCTAAAATAAGCAATTTTTATTATAGGAGTCTCAGCCACTAGAAATCGATTGGAACAGGTCCCATAGCTGAGAAAATCCGGGTTGCCCCTTACAGCTCTTCAAAGTTCCCATGTTATCCTATGGACATTTAAAATTAGCTACCAAATTGGAAAAAAAACAGCTGATATGTAGATATAAACCAATGTGTTAAATCTTCGACTTATCATTCAACAAAAATTTATACCAAAGTGCAGCACAATTTGGCCTGGTGAGTGAGCGAAGCGACCGAGTTTGTCTTAAAAAAGAAGAGGGAGAGTGAGTTGAGCAAACGAGCTTTGTCTGAGAAAAGAAAGTGACGCTTCATAATTTTATCGAGCATAAGCTCGGTTTCCCTGGTACAAATATATAAAAAGGAAGTTTTTTTTATTTTATCGTAGTAGTGGCAACAGTTGCTATAGCTGACTGACGAACTTGTTTATGGTTTAAGAAAATTTACATATTATATTTACATTATTTGAATTATTAATATTATGTGTTTTATGTTTGAACTATGTGACGATAGTTTTACCACAAACGCCTATCAAGTGATAAGCTCTCTCCGTGCTACAACAAGATACCCCGCTCTCACGCTCCATTCCGTACCTAATCTTCTGAACATACCTCAGTCGCATCGGTTATGTAGAAACGATTTAATCTCTATGTTGGAAATGTAAAACCTATACAGGAATAAATGTGATTCGTGTAGTATTTATTTTCAAAAGCCAATTTCATGTAAATCATTTATCGGTTTTGTCTTTTGAACGAACATAATATCTTACGCGGCACTGATTTAAACGAATTATTTTCGTAGTCCTATTGGAATAAGTAGACTGATAAACAAGTATTAAGTTGTAGCTTAGTATTGAAATAAGTTAGTTGAAGCATTATTCTCTCACACGATACTACAATTTAATGAATACCAGTATACCATTTACACAAAGTTTTCCGGTTGACTGATTTGTTTGGTTTAAATTTGTTATAAAAATAAATGAAAGAAAACAAATAATTTAACCAATTAACTAACCAATTTAAATGCCTTCCTTGAATGGATACATTTTTATGTAGGCCCTACTTCATTAAGGGCATTCCCAGATACCTTTTTACGTAGCCTTTAACAGTTTTATTTCAATTTTTATTTATTTTTTAGCAAGATAGTGATATTTACTAAATTATTCACATTAAGTTTTTTTTACATTTCTGGTCAGCAGGTTTTACAGATTTTTCAAATTGTATTCTTTTGATAGCGTAATGTAATTAACAATTATTTAACTTAATAGCTCAAAAATATGCCCAAACATCTAATCATTACCAAGGGCAAATCTAATCATTACTTGGAGAGGTGTGAGCAAAACGAACTAAGACTTGAGAAAGGTGAGAGGAGAGAGAGGGAGAGAGAGAGAGAGAGAGAGAGAGAGAGAGAGAGAGAGAGAGAGAGAGAGAGAGAGAGAGAGAGAGAGAGAGGACCAGTATCTGGTCACTTATTGCGCTATTCAATGGATGTAAGGTCACTAGTGGGGCTATAGGTCCTTGCGGGGATATCCGGCTAAGGACCAGGTCCAGTTTTCAGCTGTAACAGACTGTACATACCTCCAAGATGCATGGGGAGTCCACTTTTAGCAAAACTTACGATAGCCTTACAAGTGACCATAGGTCCACTCACTTAGTTCGGAAGAGAGGCCACCAGGGCTGCGCTGACTGCAGTTTTCTCTCTCCAAAAAGAGAGTGAGCCATGGGTACTTATGGGGATATGAATTCTGATTGGTTGGTTTGAATTTTAGAGAGAGTAATACAGCTTGAATTGTACATTGCGGGGATATAGAATGGCAACTATGCGGGCGGTGTTGCCATTGTTTTGGTCTGTCTGGCATCGCGGACTCGGGCGATCTCCTTTCCTTTCTCAAAGCTTAAGATGCAGAGTGAAGTTAGTGAGTAGGGGGCTAAGTGGGGCTGCTGGGACGTGACGTTACCACGATTACGTCAGCGTGAGTCACGATGACGTCACCGAAGAGGTCATCAAGGCCATGACGTCATAATGACGACATATGACGTCACACCTAAGACGTCATGGTGACGTCATGGGGACGTCATGGTGACGTCATGGTGACGTCATTATCGCTGACGTCATAATTGTGACATATGATGTCACATCTATGACGTCATAATCGCTGACGTCATAATGATGACGTCACTGACGTTAATTAGGTCAAGGTCACGCAAAAAAAATTTTTTTTTTGCACTTTTGCTAATCCTTGAATTTTGTTGAGAAAATGAAATATTTATGGAGGATTCGCAAATGTGCAAATTTTTTAATTTCTTAACCACCAGACTCTTGGCCTAATATACAGGGTGAGTGTTTGATGTCCCCCCCTTATTTTTTCACATTTCTTAAGATATTGACTCCCAACTACCACCAATCAACTTTGATTAGTTTAACTTTTTTTGACGTGGTTCAATTTTTGGCCGCCATCTTGAATCCGCCATATTGGAATGAACTTTAATATTTTAAACGTAAAGGTAGGGTTGTGACCCATCATTTCAAAGTATTTTTTTGCGTAGAACAAGACGCCGCAATCCGTTTTTCATTACCTGTTTCCGTTCTCGAGATATTTACAATTTCGTAATACCAACTTTCAAAATTCAAAAAAATCAAAAATCTCTAGTTTTATTTAATTTCTTATCAGGAATATCGACTTTTTATCACCAAATATCCCATAAAATTAGAATTACTTCATTTTCATGCGAATTAAATTTTTGGCCGCCATCTTGGATCCGCCATCTTGGAATAAACTTAAAATTTTTAAACGTAAAGGTAGGGTTGTGACCCATCATTTGGAAGTATTTTTTTGCCCTGAGTACGATTCCGCAATCTTTTTTTAGCTATCTTTTTCCGTTCTTAAAATATTAACAATTTTGAAAAAATAAATTGAAAATTTTTTAAAATCCTTGTTTTATTCGTTTTTTTTTTTTTATTTTTATTATTGATTCTTTATCGTCAGATATCACAGCATGGTAGTTAATAATAGGTTTTACTAATTTATACACTTTTATTGTTATCTTGTAACGCCATATTGGATTGGGATGTTTGTTTTAATGCTAATATGGCGTTGTGACATATAGGTTTGAACTAATTTTTATACTTAACAAGCTGCCGCAGTAAAATTTTCAATTTCATATACTTTGAATTTTCTTAAAAACATATTTAAAAATAGACCAACAGTTAAATTTGGTTTAAATTTTGTTATACTTTAATTCGAAAAATGACTAGATGGCATTGAATTAAATTAAAAAGAAATAGTAACAATATTGATGGAAATTTCACACTTAAATCTAAAGGTTTGTAAAACAACAGCCTATCTTACATTCAGTTGAGTAAATGCTCGAACTGGTATCCTCCAACTTCCTGACAGTAAAATATTCTATTTTCATACGACCGCCTTACATTTTGGAGGACTTCTGGAGTGATACGTCTGCATTCATCTCGTATTTGGGTTTCCAAGTCATGAATGTTAGCCACTGGCGTTTTATACACTACTGATTTCAAGTGGCCCCACAAAAAGAAATCCAGTGGTGTCATGTCTGGGGATCTCGCTGGCCACTCAATTGCTCCGCGTCGTCCTATTCACATACCAGGAAAGTTCTGATCCAGAAGGTTCCTCACATCTCTATGGTAATGTGGTGGAGCCCCGTCTTGCTGGAACCGCAGCTTATTGAGATTGAATTCTTCTTCTTGTTCTTCGATAAGATTTCTTATTGATGGTATTATGTTATCTCGCAGCATTCGATAGTACATTTGTCCATTAAGATTTTCGTTAAAAAATATAGGGCCAACTATGTGGTTTCCTAATATTCCAGCCCACACATTAACTTTGACTGGATACTGAGTTGAAGACTCGCGGAGAATGTGTGGATTGGTTACATCCCAGTATCTACAATTGTGTCTGTTTACCAATCCATTCAGAAAAAAAAGCTTTAAGAGAAGCAGATATTTCTAACGACATCTGGATTAGCTGTAATTAACGTATCCATTGTTTCGGAGAACTGCAGTCTTCTATCAGGGTCGTCGTCGTTCAATTCTTGGTGTAAATGGATTTTATAATGATGAAATTTGTTTGATTTAAGGACAGTAACAACTTTTCTCTGTGAAACTCCTAAAGCCCTAGCAACTGACCTTGTTGAAGACTGAAGATGCTCAATAAATTCAGCCACAATTTCAAACTCGGTGTCGCCATTGAGTTTAGGCCTACCATGATTTTTAACACTTGCAACACTCCCGGTTTCTCTAAATTTTCTCACTAATTCTCTGACATAATTCCTGCAAATTGGCCTGTCGGGATGTAAATTGTTGAACCGCCTTTCAGTTTCATGAACGTTTTCATCTGAAGCACCATAAAGAAAGATTACCTCTATTTTTTCTTGTAGAGTGTGAGCCATAATAACTGAACAAAAATTAGAACTACTGTACTCAAAACTAAAAATAATAACTTAGTCCCACTTTTTTATCGAACTTACTATTTAAATGTTATTTTCATAAAATGATATAATACCTACAATCAAACAAAAAACAACAATGCTCCACACAACTACCAAGAGAGTTGCAATTTCCAGCTATTTCAAATACCCATGAATTACAACAATGCTATCAGCTGCTAGCCTAATCAGCTGTTTATGCCAGGCCGCCCTTTAACAAGACCTTACTGTAATTTTAACAATACTACCCTCCCCCAAAACAGGAGGATTGCGTAAGATTTTGTTAACGTATAACTGTGTGAACACTCAAAGATTGTGTTTTTGTCTTTTAAAGTCATTAATCAGCGTTCTAAAGTTTTTAATACAAATTTTAAAGTTACAGCTTGGATTCACTTAACTGATATTGAATTGTAATTTTGAAGTTTAAACGTTTTTTAAGTGATATAAATAAACTTACAATGATTTTTTATTTTTATTTTTTGGTGTAAATAATTTTTAAAGAAAAATCTAAAAATTTTTATTTGAAAAGTTTATTGCGGCAGCGTGTTAAGCAAAAAAATTATTTCAAAACTTGGTGTCACAACGCCATATTACCATTAACACAAACATCCCAATCCAAAATGGCGTTCCCAAGATGACAATAAAAGTGTAAAAATTAGTAAAACCTATTATTAACTACCATGCTGTGATATCTGACGATAAAGGATCAATAATTTTAAAAAAAATTGAATAAAACAAGAATTTTAAAAAATTTTCTATTTATTTATTTATTATTATTTTTTTTTTTTAATTGCTAATATTTCAAGAACGGGAAAAGATAACTAAAAACAGATTGTGGCATCGTACTCAGCGCATAAAAATACTTCAAAATGATGGGTCACGACCATACCTTTACATTTAAAAATTTTAAGTTTATTCCAAGATGGCGGATCCAAGATGGCGGCCAAAAATTTAATTCCCATGAAAATGAAGTAATTTTAATCTTATGGGATATCTGGTGATAAAAAGTCGATACTCCTGATAAGAAATTAAATAAAACTAGAGATTTTTGATTTTTTTTAATTTTGAAAGTTGGTATTACGAAATTGTAAATATCTCGAGAACGGAAACAGATAATGCAAAAAGGATTGCGGCGTCTTGTTCTACGCAAAAAAATACTTTCAAATGATTAAAGTTAAAAATACATTTAAAAAATTAAAGTTCATTCCAATATGGCGGATTCAAGATGGTGGCCAAAAAATTGAACCACGTCAAAAAAAAAGTTTAAACTAATCAAAGATGATTGGTGGTGGTTGGGAGTCAATATCTTAAGCTTAAGAAATGTGAAAAAATAAGGGGGGGGGGCATTAAAAACTCACCCTGTATACGCCAGGAGTTATCGACCCGACCCAGAGCCCCTTAAAATAAAAAATAATTTTATTTCTCACTTACCCACCGAGAAACCCCAAGTCCGACTGGAAAACACTAAGAACACGGATAATACGTAAATAATATACGGATAATACGTAATACGGAAAAACAAAAAAAGTCAATGGCATAGAAAGTAAGTATATTAATTTTATTGTAAGGCCAGACGATAAACAATAGTGTTTGTCTTTTGATTTAGTGTATAAATGTAAACATTTTCAGACATACCAACATATAAGCACATTACGTATAACTGGCCGTGCGAAAAAAGGCATTTTCCAAATTTAAACCGGGAATAGTCAAAGATTGCCCTTGTACCTTATTGCCTTATTGATCGTAATTGCAAATGCAAGAGCACCTATGAGCAAAGAATTACGTTCATGTCAAATGTCAACCCCGGAGTCCCTAAAGTAATTATAATGTCTATAGTGGGGCGGAGAACTGCTTAGTTTCAAACACTATATTTGCAAACTCGTTTCTTGTCTGGAACCTATGGACAAAAAGAATCATCCATCAAATTTCAGCCCCAATCACCTTGAAGTAATTTTGAAGTTTAGTGGGGTGGAGAACTAAAGTGCTAAAAAACTATATTTGCATAACCATTCCATAGTGAGCACCAATGAACAAAGAGAATCGTATAACAAATTTTAACTCCGTAGGCCCTAAAGTAATTTGGAAGTCCATTGGTTCGGAGCCCTAAAAAGCTTCAAAAACAATATTTGAAAAACCCTATTCCTATATATATTTCCTATTGAGTACCTATGAGCAAAGAGAATCGTCCAAGTCAAATTTTAACCCCGGAGGACTTAAAGTAATTTTGAGGTCCAGGGGGGCAGAGCCCTAAAAAGCTAAAAAAATATATTCGCAAAACCTTTTCTTAGTGATTACTTATGAGCAAAGGAGGCACAGCCATGTTAAATGTCAACCCCGGAGGCCCTAAGGCAATTTTGAAGTCCAGAGGGGCAGAGCCCTAAAAAGATTCAAAAGATATACCTTTACAAAACCGTTTCTTGGTGAGTACCTATGAGGGAAGAGGCAAGCCAAAGTCAAATGTCAACCCCGGAGGCCCTAAAGATATTTTGAAGTCCAGAGGACGGAAGCCTAAAGTGCTTAAGAAACTATATTTTCAAAACCGTTTCTTAGTGAGTACCTTTCGAGTAAAGAGAATCGTCGATCAAATTTCAACCCTGGAGGTTCTAAAGTAATTTCGATGCCCAGTGTGGCGGAGCCCTAAAGTGCTTAAAAAATGTTATTTGCAAAAGAGTTTCATCCGTAGCACCTATGAGCAAAGAGGGTTGTCCATCAAATTTCAACCCTGGTGGCCATAAAGTAATTTTGGTTTTTCTAAAACCCGACACTTCACCATTGTATGCCTTCTGGGTCAAAGCCCTTTGGATAGACTTTCATCAAACTTCACTCAAACAATCCTTGAATACTGCTTAATAATGCATGAAAGTTTCATTATGATCCGTTGAGCGGTTTCAGAGTCTATAGGGAACATACATATATATTTATATATGTATACATACTTCCTCTTTTATAGATATGGATTTCCCATTTAACATTGACTAGGTTAACCTAATCCCGCAGAGCACGTAATCACATTTTATCACCTTACAGCGCTTTGGTGATTTGAGTTTGGTAAGTTTATCATTAGTATATAATGATTTATAAAACATAATAAACTAATGATATTAATTATTTACTTAAGTCAAAAGTTGCTTGGCTCAATACAAAATTTTCACAGCCTAACAATCTTTTTATATTACCTTACAATGCCCTCTCATCTATTTTATATTTCTCAAATACTACTCACTCAAGTATCAGAGAATTTTCATAACCATGGTGTATGGAGGGTTGGAATTTTGCATGAACATTCCACTTTGCTCAAAAACGCTCAATAAGGAACAGTTTTGCGAAATTCCTTAAGGTCTCCGCGCCACAGGACTTCAAAATTTCACTCTAATGTTATCTTTATGGCCAATTTGAATGCAAATCAAAGCAACAACGAATCTGAAAAAAAACTATGGGACCTACAATGTTAATATTTGGCATGGACTTTCTTATTTTTTCATAGATGATCCTTAAGAAAAGATTTTGCGAAATTCCATCAGGGCTCCGCCACACCGGACTTCAGAACTTCTAACATATGTTATTCTTATGGCAAATTTTTATATGAACATAGGAAAAACAAATCTGAAAAACCAGATGACCTAAGGTAATTGTTTTTATCATTTGAAATGGGAGATCCACTTCGCCCATCGTTGTTCACTAACAACGATCTCTTGGAAGAACCTTCAAGAACCTGGAAGAGCTCTTGGAAGAACCTTCAGGGCTCCACCTCACAGGACTGACTAAATTAATCTCAGACCAAAGGGGTTTAAATTTGACGTGGATGGTCATCTTTACTCATTATGTAGGACTGACTTAGAAACGGTATTACAAATATGTAGTTTTTCAAGCCCGCCTACAGGACTTCAAAATTACTATAGTAGTCCAGGCTCTGAACAGGTTGAGCATGCATAAAAGTCTAACGAAATTTGACGATTATTGTTGGGAACATTTAGTAGATGTAAAAAATATATGTTGCCACATTTCCATAGTGGGCACAACACGGGGGACGCCCCCTAGAGGAAGTTGTAGGGGAAACTGAATTGGCCTATGTCATGTTGTATATAATTTTAAAGTTCTTTGAATGTAGATTAAAATGCCAAAAACCCGATCTCTGAAGGTCGAATATAACGCGAGTTATTGCGTTTTGAAATTTCGGTAAAATCCTTTCATGCAAATTTGACTGCCTGCCATTTCTGGCTCAGACGTTCATTTGAGGTCGAGTTATCGACATTATTTTCAAATCTATTTAAATTCTATCTATCTCCTCCTTATAAATATCCTGAAAATTAAGTTAAATGTTTTATTTTGAGTCTTCATTTGCCGTCTTCAATTGCTGTCCGAAATATTATAATTACATTATGATTTTCAGTCCTATTTGGGACAACCCATGAATTTTTTTTGTGAACTATTTAACGTAAGCTTTAAGATCATGTTTAACAGAAAGCAATGCCACTCAGCCGACCATAAATGAACGATCGAGTTAGAAATGGCATGCAGTCAAACTTTTCATAAAAAGCATTTTGCCGAAATTTTAAAACGCAATAACTCGAGTTCCCACATAGCACAAGAAGTCCTGAGGATATCCTGATCTGGTCCCACATTTCCTAGTCTGATCCCGGGAAATAGGGATATCCCTGGAAAATTCTGTGAACATTGTTCTAACACACATAAATAGATAACACATAAACAGATTTACACATAAATAAACATATAACACATAAATAGATTTTAAAATTATACAAGTGAATGTGTACTGTATAAATTACAAAACAATTGTAAATAACGCGTCCACTTTGATGTCCTGTGTTTATATCCTAAGACAATCCACAGGAACTTCTCGGAAACTTCGGCCAAGTTAAAATACCAGTAAGAACTCTAAGAACAGGATAGAGTTATGAGAATGATAAACATACAAATAAAGTTAAAAAATGTACTCGTGAATGTTTAGGCCTGAATAAATGACAATGAAATTATTATAAATAACGTCCCTGCGTAGATATCCTGTGTTTATATCCTAAAGCAATCCGCAGGAACTCCCAGAGGGAACTTTCCGCCGCGATAAAATTAATTTGAAGGGTGATAAGAAGTCCTCAGGATATCCTATTTTGGTCCTGCATATCCCAGTAGTATACCGCTACATAGGAATATTCCTGGGATCTCCTCTGTAGATTATACTCAGGGATATAATAACCCTGTGTAATTTCATAAAAGTCTATCTTTGGGAAATGACATCTTCCTGGGGATATCCCTAGGATGTCAACGTACAATATGAATGACGTGTAGTATTAAAATTAATCTAGTATGCATTACTTTAAAATTTTGTAGTATTTTAAAATCAAAAACCTTGTAAACACAAAAAAATATCAAATTACATTTTAATTCTGAAATTAATAACATTTTGCGTCGATATCCAGTGTCTAGATCCCACAACAATCCACAGGAACTCCCAGGGAACTTTTTGATGGGATACAATATTAAAAGGCTAAAATTTGTTAAAACATAAATACACAATCGAATAACTAAAAAAGCTTAAATAATTTTAAACAATAAGTGTTACTAATATACAATGCAATCGTAGTCTAATAACGTGTGGCGTATCTAAGTTAGTGTTTACTCTTCCCACGACAATCCGCAGGAACGCCCAGGGAACTTTCCGCCGACATGAAATATAAAAAAGCTACATACGTATGATTATAAAATTTCAAAGTAAGTAATTAACTTTTTAAAGCTGCAATGATTTTATTCTTTTTAATTACAGGACTTTTATGTAGTTGATGTGTAATTTATTTGCCAGCGTTGACATGAACTTGATATTACTGTATCCTAATATTGTTGTCTAATATTTTTGGGTTGAAATTAAGGCCTCAATTAAATTTTTAGCTTGTTAATACGCTTGCCTCTAGGACACTCGGCCGCTGTAGTAATTTTTGGCAGATATATTAACAATTCCCCAGCACTTTTCAAAAGTTATTTAATTTTTTTTTTTTTTTTTTTAAGGACGAGATCCTTTTTTTAGCAAATTTCCCATAGGTAATAAGCTATTACCCTAGGTCTCATGGTAAGACCTAAGCCCGGGACCATGTTACTTTTTCGTTTTGAGGTGCCCAGAGACCAAATATAATAGTCATTAAAAATGTTATATATATATATGTATGTATACATGTATATATATATATATATATATATATATATATATATATATATATATATATATATATATATATATATATATGTGTGTGTGTGTGTGTGTGTGTCCCTAGACACGATAACTCTTGTAAAAATGGTCCGATCGACACCAAATTTGGTAGAGATGTGTAATCCTACGTTTATTCGGATGAGTTCGAAAACCAGACATATCGACCTACCGGAAGGGGTAGTTTTGGGGGGTTTTTGTACCCCAAAAATGGGGTTTTTGCATTTTTCATATGTAAATTTTGAAAATTTTAAATTTTTATTTTGATTATTGGATTTAGCTCAAAAAACACACAATTTAGCATTTTGAAGCTTTGCTCTATCTCCATTGTTTACCGAGATATTAAAAAGTCTAAAGACAGTACGTTGTATTTTGAGGCTCCAATGTTAATCTTATGGAGAATAAGGAAGTGTTAATATTTCACTTATTAACCAATGTTTTTGGATGAAACTTGGTATTCAGCTTCATTTGGTTGAGATTCTTCCATTTATCGTAAAAAATCCTGGTTTTTGTGCTTATCATGGCAGCAAACCTGCATACTCTTTTTCCATGTTAATCATATGGAGAATAGGCAAACTCATTTAGCAATGGACAGATATTGATGAAATTTAGTGTATGGCTTCATATGGTCAAAATAATTTTTTTTATGCTAAAAAACCTACTTTTAGTGTTCCCCATGGCAGCATACCTGCATACTCTTTCCCTACATTTATCATAAGGAGATAAACATTTATTTCCCTATTTATGAGCTTGTGATGATTTTTGGTTTACAGGTTTATTTGGTCATAATTAATACTACTAATTTGGAAAATCGCTGAGTACGCAGGTCTGCTGCGATGGGGGTATTTGTACTTATCATGGCAGCAAACCTGCATACTCTTTTCCCATGTTTATCATGTGGAGAATAGGCGAAGTCTTTTATTTATGGACAGATATTGATGAAACTTACTATATGGCTTTATATGGTCGAAATAAATTTTTTCTATGCTAAATACCTTCTTTTAGTGTCCCCCATGGCAGCATACCTGCATAATCTTTCCCTATATTTATCTTAAGGAGAATAGAAATTTATTTCCCTATTAATGAGCACGTGATGAAATTTTGTTTACAAGTTTAGCTGGCCAAAATTAATATTACTAATTTGAAAATTCGCTGAGTACCCAGGTCTGCTGCAACGGGGGGTATTTACTTTTAGAAAAAAAATTAAAAGCCAATCTCTATCTTAATTAGTTATTTTTTAAACACGATTCCCGTAAACCTCTGCATCCATAAAACTCGCCAAGCGCTACGGCCGCGGCCGCGAGGTGACTTTGGGCTCGGGTAGACAGGAGCCTTAAGGAAGAAGATTTCGTTGCTCTTTATAAAGATTTAATTACATGTAAAATAAACTCAATCACGTTCGAGCCGTGAGGGGCAACAGCTAGGATCCTTATAAAGTAATATCTTATAGGCCTTAAAATCCCTCTCTCGTATCCTAATAATTTCCTGTATTATTATCCTTATACAACTTGATCATTGTTTTTAATAGCCCCACAAATCCCTTTCTCATATCATCATGAGGCCCTCTTTTACGTATTACCCTGTAATACCCTCACTCATTCTCGAGATGTTTTTATTAATCAACCTACAAATCCCGCCCTCCATATCGTCACTTAGTCCTCTCTTATAACTCCATAAATCCCTCTCATATCTCCGTAAGGTCCTCTCTTGTTACCCTATGACACCACCACATGTCCTTAAGAAGTGATTTCACATCACCCCATAAATCACTCTCTTATATCGCCATAAATTCTCTCTAATAGCTCCACAAATCACCCTCTCATATCGTCACAAGGTCCTCTCTTATAGCTTCACAATTCCCTCTCTCATATCGTCATAAGGTCCTCTCTAATAGCTCCACAATTTCCTCTCTTATATCCTTATAAAGTCCTCTCTCTAGATGACAGTTATAGCGCCATAAGGACAAAAATATCGATGTGTTAAAATTAAAAATATCCAAGAGAGGAATACAATTAACAATTATTAATTTTTTCTTCAAACTTTTTCTCTCATTAAAACTTTCATAAGGCGTTAAATAACTGATTTCCCACAAGTGACCATACAGACAAGTATCCCCACATAGCACCAGAAACTGGACAGAGAGAGAGAGAGAGAGAGAGAGAGAGAGAGAGAGAGAGAGAGAGAGAGAGAGAGAGAGAGAGAGAGAGAGAGAGAGAGAGAGAGAGAGAGAGAGAGAGAGAGGACCAGTATCTGGTCACTTATTGCGCTATTCAATGGATGTAAGGTCACTAGTGGGGCTATAGGTCCTTGCGGGGATATCCGGCTAAGGACCAGGTCCAGTTTTCAGCTGTAACAGACTGTACATACCTCCAAGATGCATGGGGAGTCCACTTTTAGCAAAACTTACGATAGCCTTACAAGTGACCATAGGTCCACTCACTTAGTTCGGAAGAGAGGCCACCAGGGCTGCGCTGACTGCAGTTTTCTCTCTCCAAAAAGAGAGTGAGCCATGGGTACTTATGGGGATATGAATTCTGATTGGTTGGTTTGAATTTTAGAGAGAGTAATACAGCTTGAATTGTACATTGCGGGGATATAGAATGGCAACTATGCGGGCGGTGTTGCCATTGTTTTGGTCTGTCTGGCATCGCGGACTCGGGCGATCTCCTTTCCTTTCTCAAAGCTTAAGATGCAGAGTGAAGTTAGTGAGTAGGGGCTAAGTGGGGCTGCTGGGACGTGACGTTACCACGATTACGTCAGCGTGAGTCACGATGACGTCACCGAAGAGGTCATCAAGGCCATGACGTCATAATGACGACATATGACGTCACACCTAAGACGTCATGGTGACGTCATGGGGACGTCATGGTGACGTCATGGTGACGTCATGGTGACGTCATTATCGCTGACGTCATAATTGTGACATATGATGTCACATCTATGACGTCATAATCGCTGACGTCATAATGATGACGTCACTGACGTTAATTAGGTCAAGGTCACGCAAAAAAAAATTTTTTTTTTTTGCACTTTTGCTAATCCTCGAATTTTGTTGAGAAAATGAAATATTTATGGAGGATTCGCAAATGTGCAAATTTTTTAATTTCTTAACCACCAGACTCTTGGCCTAATATACAGGGTGAGTGTTTAATGTCCCCCCCTTATTTTTTCACATTTCTTAAGATATTGACTCCCAACTACCACCAATCAACTTTGATTAGTTTAACTTTTTTTGACGTGGTTCAATTTTTGGCCGCCATCTTGAATCCGCCATATTGGAATGAACTTTAATATTTTAAACGTAAAGGTAGGGTTGTGACCCATCATTTCAAAGTATTTTTTTGCGTAGAACAAGACGCCGCAATCCGTTTTTCATTACCTGTTTCCGTTCTCGAGATATTTACAATTTCGTAATACCAACTTTCAAAATTCAAAAAAATCAAAAATCTCTAGTTTTATTTAATTTCTTATCAGGAATATCGACTTTTTATCACCAAATATCCCATAAAATTAGAATTACTTCATTTTCATGCGAATTAAATTTTTGGCCGCCATCTTGGATCCGCCATCTTGGAATAAACTTAAAATTTTTAAACGTAAAGGTAGGGTTGTGACCCATCATTTGGAAGTATTTTTTTGCCCTGAGTACGATTCCGCAATCTTTTTTTAGCTATCTTTTTCCGTTCTTAAAATATTAACAATTTTGAAAAAATAAATTGAAAATTTTTTAAAATCCTTGTTTTATTCGTTTTTTTTATTTTTTATTATTGATTCTTTATCGTCAGATATCACAGCATGGTAGTTAATAATAGGTTTTACTAATTTATACACTTTTATTGTTATCTTGTAACGCCATATTGGATTGGGATGTTTGTTTTAATGCTAATATGGCGTTGTGACATATAGGTTTGAACTAATTTTTATACTTAACAAGCTGCCGCAGTAAAATTTTCAATTTCATATACTTTGAATTTTCTTAAAAACATATTTAAAAATAGACCAACAGTTAAATTTGGTTTAAATTTTGTTATACTTTAATTCGAAAAATGACTAGATGGCATTGAATTAAATTAAAAAGAAATAGTAACAATATTGATGGAAATTTCACACTTAAATCTAAAGGTTTGTAAAACAACAGCCTATCTTACATTCAGTTGAGTAAATGCTCGAACTGGTATCCTCCAACTTCCTGACAGTAAAATATTCTATTTTCATACGACCGCCTTACATTTTGGAGGACTTCTGGAGTGATACGTCTGCATTCATCTCGTATTTGGGTTTCCAAGTCATGAATGTTAGCCACTGGCGTTTTATACACTACTGATTTCAAGTGGCCCCACAAAAAGAAATCCAGTGGTGTCATGTCTGGGGATCTCGCTGGCCACTCAATTGCTCCGCGTCGTCCTATTCACATACCAGGAAAGTTCTGATCCAGAAGGTTCCTCACATCTCTATGGTAATGTGGTGGAGCCCCGTCTTGCTGGAACCGCAGCTTATTGAGATTGAATTCTTCTTCTTGTTCTTCGATAAGATTTCTTATTGATGGTATTATGTTATCTCGCAGCATTCGATAGTACATTTGTCCATTAAGATTTTCGTTAAAAAATATAGGGCCAACTATGTGGTTTCCTAATATTCCAGCCCACACATTAACTTTGACTGGATACTGAGTTGAAGACTCGCGGAGAATGTGTGGATTGGTTACATCCCAGTATCTACAATTGTGTCTGTTTACCAATCCATTCAGAAAAAAAAGCTTTAAGAGAAGCAGATATTTCTAACGACATCTGGATTAGCTGTAATTAACGTATCCATTGTTTCGGAGAACTGCAGTCTTCTATCAGGGTCGTCGTCGTTCAATTCTTGGTGTAAATGGATTTTATAATGATGAAATTTGTTTGATTTAAGGACAGTAACAACTTTTCTCTGTGAAACTCCTAAAGCCCTAGCAACTGACCTTGTTGAAGACTGAAGATGCTCAATAAATTCAGCCACAATTTCAAACTCGGTGTCGCCATTGAGTTTAGGCCTACCATGATTTTTAACACTTGCAACACTCCCGGTTTCTCTAAATTTTCTCACTAATTCTCTGACATAATTCCTGCAAATTGGCCTGTCGGGATGTAAATTGTTGAACCGCCTTTCAGTTTCATGAACGTTTTCATCTGAAGCACCATAAAGAAAGATTACCTCTATTTTTTCTTGTAGAGTGTGAGCCATAATAACTGAACAAAAATTAGAACTACTGTACTCAAAACTAAAAATAATAACTTAGTCCCACTTTTTTATCGAACTTACTATTTAAATGTTATTTTCATAAAATGATATAATACCTACAATCAAACAAAAAACAACAATGCTCCACACAAGTACCAAGAGAGTTGCAATTTCCAGCTATTTCAAATACCCATGAATTACAACAATGCTATCAGCTGCTAGCCTAATCAGCTGTTTATGCCAGGCCGCCCTTTAACAAGACCTTACTGTAATTTTAACAATACTACCCTCCCCCAAAACAGGAGGATTGCGTAAGATTTTGTTAACGTATAACTGTGTGAACACTCAAAGATTGTGTTTTTGTCTTTTAAAGTCATTAATCAGCGTTCTAAAGTTTTTAATACAAATTTTAAAGTTACAGCTTGGATTCACTTAACTGATATTGAATTGTAATTTTGAAGTTTAAACGTTTTTTAAGTGATATAAATAAACTTACAATGATTTTTTATTTTTATTTTTTGGTGTAAATAATTTTTAAAGAAAAATCTAAAATTTTTTATTTGAAAAGTTTATTGCGGCAGCGTGTTAAGCAAAAAAAATATTTCAAAACTTGGTGTCACAACGCCATATTACCATTAACACAAACATCCCAATCCAAAATGGCGTTCCCAAGATGACAATAAAAGTGTAAAAATTAGTAAAACCTATTATTAACTACCATGCTGTGATATCTGACGATAAAGGATCAATAATTTTAAAAAAATTGAATAAAACAAGAATTTTAAAAAATTTTCTATTTATTTATTATTTATTTTTTTTTTTGAAAATTGCTAATATTTCAAGAACGGGAAAAGATAACTAAAAACAGATTGTGGCATCGTACTCAGCGCATAAAAATACTTCAAAATGATGGGTCACGACCATACCTTTACATTTAAAAATTTTAAGTTTATTCCAAGATGGCGGATCCAAGATGGCGGCCAAAAATTTAATTCCCATGAAAATGAAGTAATTTTAATCTTATGGGATATCTGGTGATAAAAAGTCGATACTCCTGATAAGAAATTAAATAAAACTAGAGATTTTTGATTTTTTTTAATTTTGAAAGTTGGTATTACGAAATTGTAAATATCTCGAGAACGGAAACAGATAATGCAAAAAGGATTGCGGCGTCTTGTTCTACGCAAAAAAATACTTTCAAATGATTAAAGTTAAAAATACATTTAAAAAATTAAAGTTCATTCCAATATGGCGGATTCAAGATGGTGGCCAAAAAATTGAACCACGTCAAAAAAAAAGTTTAAACTAATCAAAGATGATTGGTGGTGGTTGGGAGTCAATATCTTAAGCTTAAGAAATGTGAAAAAATAAGGGGGGGGCATTAAAAACTCACCCTGTATACGCCAGGAGTTATCGACCCGACCCAGAGCCCCTTAAAATAAAAAATAATTTTATTTCTCACTTACCCACCGAGAAACCCCAAGTCCGACTGGAAAACACTAAGAACACGGATAATACGTAAATAATATACGGATAATACGTAATACGGAAAAACGAAAAAAGTCAATGGCATAGAAAGTAAGTATATTAATTTTATTGTAAGGCCAGACGATAAACAATAGTGTTTGTCTTTTGATTTAGTGTATAAATGTAAACATTTTCAGACATACCATATAAGCACATTACGTATAACTGGCCGTGCGAAAAAAGGCATTTTCCAAATTTAAACCGGGAATAGTCAAAGATTGCCCTTGTACCTTATTGCCTTATTGATCGTAATTGCAAATGCAAGAGCACCTATGAGCAAAGAATTACGTTCATGTCAAATGTCAACCCCGGAGTCCCTAAAGTAATTATAATGTCTATAGTGGGGCGGAGAACTGCTTAGTTTCAAACACTATATTTGCAAATTCGTTTCTTGTCTGGAACCTATGGACAAAAAGAATCATCCATCAAATTTTAGCCCCAATCACCTTGAAGTAATTTTGAAGTTTAGTGGGGTGGAGAACTAAAGTGCTAAAAAACTATATTTGCATAACCATTCCATAGTGAGCACCAATGAACAAAGAGAATCGTATAACAAATTTTAACTCCGTAGGCCCTAAAGTAATTTGAAAGTCCATTGGTTCGGAGCCCTAAAAAGCTTCAAAAACAATATTTGAAAAACCCTATTCCTATATATATTTCCTATTGAGTACCTATGAGCAAAGAGAATCGTCCAAGTCAAATTTTAACCCCGGAGGACTTAAAGTAATTTTGAGGTCCAGGGGGGCAGAGCCCTAAAAAGCTAAAAAAATATATTCGCAAAACCTTTTCTTAGTGATTACTTATGAGCAAAGGAGGCACAGCCATGTTAAATGTCAACCCCGGAGGCCCTAAGGCAATTTTGAAGTCCAGAGGGGCAGAGCCCTAAAAAGATTCAAAAGATATACCTTTACAAAACCGTTTCTTGGTGAGTACCTATGAGGGAAGAGGCAAGCCAAAGTCAAATGTCAACCCCGGAGGCCCTAAAGATATTTTGAAGTCCAGAGGACGGAAGCCTAAAGTGCTTAAGAAACTATATTTTCAAAACCGTTTCTTAGTGAGTACCTTTCGAGTAAAGAGAATCGTCGATCAAATTTCAACCCTGGAGGTTCTAAAGTAATTTCGATGCCCAGTGTGGCGGAGCCCTAAAGTGCTTAAAAAATGTTATTTGCAAAAGAGTTTCATCCGTAGCACCTATGAGCAAAGAGGGTTGTCCATCAAATTTCAACCCTGGTGGCCATAAAGTAATTTTGGTTTTTCTAAAACCCGACACTTCACCATTGTATGCCTTCTGGGTCAAAGCCCTTTGGATAGACTTTCATCAAACTTCACTCAAACAATCCTTGAATACTGCTTAATAATGCATGAAAGTTTCATTATGATCCGTTGAGCGGTTTCAGAGTCTATAGGGAACATACATATATATTTATATATGTATACATACTTCCTCTTTTATAGATATGGATTTCCCATTTAACATTGACTAGGTTAACCTAATCCCGCAGAGCACGTAATCACATTTTATCACCTTACAGCGCTTTGGTGATTTGAGTTTGGTAAGTTTATCATTAGTATATAATGATTTATAAAACATAATAAACTAATGATATTAATTATTTACTTAAGTCAAAAGTTGCTTGGCTCAATACAAAATTTTCACAGCCTAACAATCTTTTTATATTACCTTACAATGCCCTCTCATCTATTTTATATTTCTCAAATACTACTCACTCAAGTATCAGAGAATTTTCATAACCATGGTGTATGGAGGGTTGGAATTTTGCATGAACATTCCACTTTGCTCAAAAACGCTCAATAAGGAACAGTTTTGCGAAATTCCTTAAGGTCTCCGCGCCACAGGACTTCAAAATTTCACTCTAATGTTATCTTTATGGCCAATTTGAATGCAAATCAAAGCAACAACGAATCTGAAAAAAAACTATGGGACCTACAATGTTAATATTTGGCATGGACTTTCTTATTTTTTCATAGATGATCCTTAAGAAAAGATTTTGCGAAATTCCATCAGGGCTCCGCCACACCGGACTTCAGAACTTCTAACATATGTTATTCTTATGGCAAATTTTTATATGAACATAGGAAAAACAAATCTGAAAAACCAGATGACCTAAGGTAATTGTTTTTATCATTTGAAATGGGAGATCCACTTCGCCCATCGTTGTTCACTAACAACGATCTCTTGGAAGAACCTTCAAGAACCTGGAAGAGCTCTTGGAAGAACCTTCAGGGCTCCACCTCACAGGACTGACTAAATTAATCTCAGACCAAAGGGGTTTAAATTTGACGTGGATGGTCATCTTTACTCATTATGTAGGACTGACTTAGAAACGGTATTACAAATATGTAGTTTTTCAAGCCCGCCTACAGGACTTCAAAATTACTATAGTAGTCCAGGCTCTGAACAGGTTGAGCATGCATAAAAGTCTAACGAAATTTGACTTTTGATTATTGTTGGGAACATTTAGTAGATGTAAAAAATATATGTTGCCACATTTCCATAGTGGGCACAACACGGGGGACGCCCCCTAGAGGAAGTTGTAGGGGAAACTGAATTGGCCTATGTCATGTTGTATATAATTTTAAAGTTCTTTGAATGTAGATTAAAATGCCAAAAACCCGATCTCTGAAGGTCGAATATAACGCGAGTTATTGCGTTTTGAAATTTCGGTAAAATCCTTTCATGCAAATTTGACTGCCTGCCATTTCTGGCTCAGACGTTCATTTGAGGTCGAGTTATCGACATTATTTTCAAATCTATTTAAATTCTATCTATCTCCTCCTTATAAATATCCTGAAAATTAAGTTAAATGTTTTATTTTGAGTCTTCATTTGCCGTCTTCAATTGCTGTCCGAAATATTATAATTACATTATGATTTTCAGTCCTATTTGGGACAACCCATGAATTTTTTTTGTGAACTATTTAACGTAAGCTTTAAGATCATGTTTAACAGAAAGCAATGCCACTCAGCCGACCATAAATGAACGATCGAGTTAGAAATGGCATGCAGTCAAACTTTTCATAAAAAGCATTTTGCCGAAATTTTAAAACGCAATAACTCGAGTTCCCACATAGCACAAGAAGTCCTGAGGATATCCTGATCTGGTCCCACATTTCCTAGTCTGATCCCGGGAAATAGGGATATCCCTGGAAAATTCTGTGAACATTGTTCTAACACACATAAATAGATAACACATAAACAGATTTACACATAAATAAACATATAACACATAAATAGATTTTAAAATTATACAAGTGAATGTGTACTGTATAAATTACAAAACAATTGTAAATAACGCGTCCACTTTGATGTCCTGTGTTTATATCCTAAGACAATCCACAGGAACTTCTCGGAAACTTCGGCCAAGTTAAAATACCAGTAAGAACTCTAAGAACAGGATAGAGTTATGAGAATGATAAACATACAAATAAAGTTAAAAAATGTATCGTGAATGTTTAGGCCTGAATAAATGACAATGAAATTATTATAAATAACGTCCCTGCGTAGATATCCTGTGTTTATATCCTAAAGCAATCCGCAGGAACTCCCAGAGGGAACTTTCCGCCGCGATAAAATTAATTTGAAGGGTGATAAGAAGTCCTCAGGATATCCTATTTTGGTCCTGCATATCCCAGTAGTATACCGCTACATAGGAATATTCCTGGGATCTCCTCTGTAGATTATACTCAGGGATATAATAACCCTGTGTAATTTCATAAAAGTCTATCTTTGGGAAATGACATCTTCCTGGGGATATCCCTAGGATGTCAACGTACAATATGAATAACGTGTAGTATTAAAATTAATCTAGTATGCATTACTTTAAAATTTTGTAGTATTTTAAAATCAAAAACCTTGTAAACACAAAAAAATATCAAATTAGTAGTGTGTTTTGGTCACTTTTAAAACCGGCCACGTGCCCACGGAGCCACGTGCCGCGGCAGCTGGCGCCAGCTGCCATGACACATAGCTTCCGGTGGGGGTTAGAGGGTATATATGAGATGCTGTAGTTATATTTTATGTCATATAGGTTGGGGTGGAGATGGCGATAGTGTTGGCGTTAGGGTGAAGTGAATTTGCGCATAAATTAAAAGTTAGTTCAAAATTGAAATTCGTCGGTGTTAACGAAACTCTAATAGTTGAACAAAAATTAAGAGTTAGTTCAAAATTGAAATTCAAACTTATAACTGAGATGTGGAAAATATGTCAAGGTCATCCAGAGTAAGTTTTAAAAAATTCTATCCAACTATCACCAGAAATAGTTTTAAGTTGAAGTAGTTGGTGATAGCGGGATAATTGATTCGTGCCATGGGAGAGGTGTTTCTCGTTTGAAAGTTGGCGATTGAATGAGAAGTGCCGCCTAGGGAGAGGGCTTATAAAACGGCAACCTTCCCCCCACTACCCCTTCCCCCACTCCTTTAGACCAATAACCGGTCGCCGACTCTATGTGGTGAAACTGAACCAGACATGGCGGCCGCCATGGATAATTCTAACCTCAAACCTTAGTTTTGCATTGGTGAGCATGAGCCACCCCCACTCCTTTACCTTTCTTTTATATTTTTAAAACCGAACAGATGTTCGGGCAGGTGTTGGGGGCAGAAATGTTAAAATATTGGGGTGGAGATGGCAATAGCGTTGGTGGTCGGTTGAACTGAATTTGCGAATAAAGTAACTAGGGTTGAACTAAAAGTATACATAAATTAAAAGTTAGTTGAAAACTGAAATTTGACAGTGTTAACAAAACTCTTAATAGTTGAACAAAACTAAAAGTTAGTTTAAAACTGAAATTCAAATTTATAAATAGGATCTGGAAAGTATGTCAAGGTCATCCAGAGTAAGTTTTAAAAAAGCCTACCCAACTACCACTAGAAATAGTTCTAAGTTGAACTAGTTGGTGATAGTAGGATAGGTTGAAGTAACTTTTGAATTTTATTAGTGAAAATACAATTAATGTGCAACAGCAGAGTTTAAACAAGTTGAACTTTTGTGATGAATTACAGAGTTGTAAATGCAAACACCGACGACGATGAGAAGGTAAATGCAGAGTCCCCAGATGATGTATTTGAAAAGCTTGAACAAATGTAACATTTCAAGTTGGTTTTCCCGTTCCATTTCCAATCGTTTAATTTCCAATTTCAATTTATCCTCTTACATTCTAGTTACGAAGGGAACTTCATCCATCATATCCATCATGATTGTGTTAGTGTTTGAAATTTTAAAACAAGTGATGTTGATAGTTCAAAAGTCGAAGACGGAATGAGAAGTGAAAGCGAGAAATGTTAGTTAAATAAAGAAGTGGTGGGGGGAGCGAAGAATTATAAAGAAGTGGTGGGGGAAATATTTTGCTCTTTGTTATTACCATCAGTAGTGTTAGATGGTGCAGGAGTTAGATTTAGTAAACTGTCTTCGTCCGAACTTTCAACTTTATCACAAATAGGACAATCGTATGTTATTTCCAAATTCATTTTGATGGTTGTAAAATTATCTATAAGTTCTTGTAAAATATTAAAAATGTCTTGTAACTCTTCTTTAGAGTTTATTTCAAAACTAGAATTCATTCGGGCCAAAGGAGAGTTGTTCATCGTTGAAGAGTCGGGGATGGAATGAGGATCGGCACATAGGGAGGGGGCTTATATAATGGCGACCTTGAGCAGGCGTCTAGGGAGGGGGGCTGTCTAGGGAGGGGGCTTTTATATGGGGAACCTTGAGCTTATGATTGAATAAAATGTTTAGTTCTTCTTCTTTGTCTTTTAATTCAATTATTTGAACCGAAGTAGTTGTTTCATCCTCTTCACTTGATGAAGAAAACAATTCACCAGGATTTAAATATTGAACTACAATTCTGAACCATCTTATAGGATATTCGTCAATGATAGAAAGTAAGTTTTGAAACAATTCTTCCATCTCCTCCCTGTCAGTTATTATATGTTCAAACTTGATAAATTTGTTTTCCATGTTGTTAGTTAGAGTGTTGGAAGTGGAATGATTTAATATTATATAAAAATTAGAACTAGTGGTGGGGGAAATCTCAAGGTCATCCAAATGAAGTTTTAAAAAAGAGTGTAAAACTGAAATTACACATTTGATGGTTCTACAGGATCGGAATACCAATCTGATCTGTATTTACATCTTTTAGCGAATTTCCCTATAGGGAATACGCTATTACGGTAGTAGCCATGGTAAGACCTAAGCCCGGGACCATGTTACTTTTTCATTTCGAGGTCCCCAGAAGCCAAAAACAATGTTCGTTCATTTTCATATATATGTATATATATATATATCTATATATCTATATATCTATATATATATCTATATATATATATATATCTATGTGTCCGTGGTACTGATAACTTTTGAAGGGGACCTCCGATTTTGATGAAATTTGGTATGAAGGTGTATGACTAGGTCTATTTTCATGAGTTCGCGAACCAGCAAGATCGGGTTATGGGAACAGGGTTTTATGGGGTTTCAAAAGGGTCAAAAATGGGTTTTTTGCATTTTTGGAGTATAATTTTCAAAATTCAACAATTTTAACTAAAACCATTTTAAAGAGCTTAAAAAAATAAACAATTTAGTATTTTGAATTTTTAACTTGGCTTAACAGGTTACGGAGAAAAGCCAAAAATAGGTTTTCCATGTTAATCTTATGGGAAATCAACGAAACCCTGTATCTTGCTTATTTATTGGAATATTTTGATAAAATTTGGTATGTAAATTCACTTGGTAGGATTCAACTAAAAATTGCTTACAACACCCACATGGCGGCAAACCTACGTACTCACCCCTATGGGGTTTATGGGGAAAATGAAAAGAACACCATAACTTGATAATTTTTGGTATGTACATTCAATAGGGAGGATGTAACTGATATTTGCTTACAACAACCACATGGCGGCAAACCTACGTACTCACCCCTATGGGTTTTATAAGGAAAATGAAAAGAACACCATAACTTGATAATATTTGGTATGTACATTCATTAGGGAGGATGTAACTGATATTTGCTTACAATACCCATATGGCGGCAAACCTACATACTCACCCCCATGAAGTTTATGGGGAAAATTAAAAAGTGCCGAATATTGAGACAGTTTGACATTTACCTAACGTAACTATTACATTTCCTAACAAAACTAACATTTTCTAACTACATCCCAAGTCAGCAAACCTACATACCCATTCCTATGGTGTTTATGGGGAAAATACAATATCTTAAGATCGTTTGGAAATTCGCTGAGTACGCAGGTCTGCTGCGACGGGGGTATTTATCATATGTGTACAAAAAATGTGTACAAAAAATTATATGTTCAAACTTGATAAATTTGTTTTCCATGT
The DNA here is from genome assembly GCA_030545055.2 of Neoaliturus tenellus. Lineage (NCBI taxonomy): Eukaryota > Metazoa > Arthropoda > Insecta > Hemiptera > Cicadellidae > Neoaliturus > Neoaliturus tenellus. Next base: position 194,789,098 of record CM061533.1, read on the forward strand.
TGTTAGTTAGAGTGTTGGAAGTGGAATGATTTAATATTATATAAAAATTAGAACTAGTGGTGGGGGAAATCTCAAGGTCATCCAAATGAAGTTTTAAAAAAGAGTGTAAAACTGAAATTACACATTTGATGGTTCTACCGGATCGGAATACCAATCTGATCTGTATTTACATCTTTTTATCATATGTGTACAAAAATCATCTTGATGAGAATTGGTGCGTTGACAATGAGCAAGATCTAGAGGGTGAAATTTGAAACATCTTTGAGGACAACATGTATGAAAATATCTTGATTTGTAAAATTTGAAAGTTCGCAATTCCGGTGTTGGTAGTTGTTTTGTTTTGCATTTGCAATAACAAGATCCGAAGAATTCACATTTAGTACAAGCTAACCCATCCACCATCATTGGTCCTAAATCTGTACACTGTTGTTCACAACAGTAACGAGGTTTGTACTTGTATTTTTGCTCTTCCATGTTGACGCTGCGGAGTCCAGTGAAAGAATAAGAGTGTATAGTGTTGAATAGTGAGTTTTATGTACTGTGAAAAGTGGTGGGGGTAATTTCAAGGTCATCCAAATGGAGTTTTAAAAAATTATACCTTACAAGTGTAAGGATTATTAAAATTTAGGAAGTTTGTTTCTCTTTGTTTTCTTCAGACTTTTTCTCTCTCTCCGCCTTAGCCATAGCAACAAGTTCTTCTGTTGATAATGGATGTACTTCAGGAAATTTTAAAATTAATTTAGCTTGATATCCTTCTTTAGTTAATACATCTAAATCTTGGGTCATTTGTTCAACGGTGTTGTAGTCTTTTCCATAGATTTTTCCATCAAGTTGAATCATCATTCTGTACAACATTTTCTTAAATAGGTCTTGTCGTGGTGAGAGCTGAGAAGCAAATGATTATTTATACAAGTATCACATCCTTTTTATTAACTCATATTGATCATGTGATTCTTTAGTTGTAGTTTTGTCTGTCAAAAGTTATTCAACATTGGTAATACTTTTGGAACTTGATGTTATGTTGACCAGTTGGCGATGAAGAAGTTGTAGGTTGTGTAGAAATAAATATTTCATCATCGCAATATTTTGTTTTAGTGAACATCCTTGTATTAGTAGCACTAACATCAACAGTTAAGTGATAACCACCGGTAAGTAAAACTCGCATTTCGTTGGTTAAATCTTCGAGTTGTTCAAAAGTTGTAATGGTGTTGGTATCATAAGATGCACACTTGACTTTGAGAGACATCTTTTAGTTTTTATATTAAGCGATAGAGTGAGCGAGATGTGTACGGTACGAAAGGTAGTCGTAGACTGATGAATTTTACAAGTAGATTTTCGCTTTTATAATCACACAAAAGTGGGTCAAGGTCATCCAGTGGAATTTTTAAAAAAAAGCAACATATTGTAATGTACAAAGACATCACAATATGTTGCTTCTTTTAATTTTTTTGTTTTTTCTTTATATCATATTTATTGAAAAACAATTACAAACAAATAGTTACAATGTTATGTACAAACTAATCAGTAGTAGGTGTTACATGAATAGTTAGTTCAGTTGAGTTGTTTCCACTTGGTCCGTGCGAAACCAAATAGAGTGCGCCGGGTTGAACTACACGAAGATCTTCATTTTGAAGAAGTTGTACAAAGCGTCTTGGTAGGAAGATCTGAAATTTTGGTTCATCACCAACTGTATATGGAGCCTCGCTCAATGTGCAATTAATAGCATCACCTACTGAAGTTTCCATTTTCTTAATCGTATGAATGATGTAGTGTTTTTCTTCTTTTAGTTCAGAACATTTCTTTGTAGGTAGAATTGATGATTTAGAATGAGCGTTGAACTGATCAACTAAACTTTGAAGTAAGTTCTGTGATGCCATCTTGATGTTGTTGTTAATCTTCTTGTTAATAAGAATGTCCGTCGGAGATGTTGTCTCTTCGGAGGTTAGAGTAATACTCATGCTGCGTCATGGTAGCGCTCTCGCTTTTATAATCGACACTACCCCCACTACTGACACTACACCCACCACTTTGTTGAAGGAAATTGTTCAAGCGGTAGGCATTCTTTAAAGCGCACTGCGACCTTCGATGTTTAAAACTTTTTGATGAAATACAAAGTTCGTTGAAGTAGCATTGGAAATCTTTATCAATTATTGCATTAATCACTTCGTTGCTTGTAAATGATTGTATCCAATTTGCTTTTTCCAATCCCCTTGTGTAGATAATTTTAAACTCTTTGCAATAATGATTCATAATGTGCGGCATCATGTTATAATTAATGAAACCTTCATCCCATCTTAAGTTGTGAAAATGTTTGTTCAACCATTTGTTTGTAACTTTCGCTTTAGTTGTTAGTCTATTAAATGGTACTGGAGGTTTGAACAAATAATGATAAACTACTGATGTGTTCATGTCCAAGATTACTAATTCTTTAATAATAAAATTACCATCATTTCCTCGGAAAGCTTGAAATTCAATTATACCTCTTTTAACTTCCATTATATGTGGCGCATTAGAAAACGAAACCCGTTTATTCATGATGAAGTCTTACTAACAACTGATTTAAAAATTGAATGAGCCGATGTTTATAACAGACAGGATTGTTCTTCTTCTTTCACTTCTTGTGCCACTTCATCAATATTAAAATTGGTGTGATAGTTGTTTAATTGTCTCCACATTTCAACTTCTTGAGGTATTCTATTAAAGATTGAAGTATCCACGGGACCGTATAAAATTGGAACAAAAGGTTTTTTGTCCAATGTATCAATTAGATAGTCTTTAATTATTGCACTTGAAAATATTAGTTGTTTCAAATATCTGGTGACGGGACCGGTAGTACAACTTAAAGTGTAAAATTCTTCTTTAGTGAAATATAATTTAACATTATGTGTAGTTAAATCTCTGAAGCGAACAATTTGTCCTCCACGATGTTTTACTATATCAACTTCAATATTTGATTCCAATAAACTTAATCTTGTTCTTCTTCCAAATGTGTTGTTACTTAAATAGCACTCCAAAAGATGTAAATGTTTCATGAGAGATTCCCAAGTAGTTTCACTGAAAGTAACCATTTTGTTTCCATGATTTAAAATAACAATTGGTGAATAATCCATTGATTTTAAAATTCCAACTGATATACTTTTTGTCATGCATGAAGAAATTGGGTAGATAATCCGAAGAAATACTTCTGTTAAAATATTGGTTGTAATGTTAACTTCAACCTTCTTCCTTTTTACTTCTTTTTCAGCTTTTTCTTCTTCTCTCTTCTTATGTTTGTTGAATTTTAGGAACTCGTCCATTTCTCGTTCAACTTGTTTTTCTATATCTGAACTATTATCATCCATTAGAGGTGTATTTTCTTCTCCGTTAGTAGAATTCATCTTGCGAATGATGTTTCCCATACGACGGTTGAAGATAGAATGAAGTTTCTACTAATTATTTTCTCGCTTTTATATTTTTCGTAAAATCCTTGAAATTTATACAATTACATAATTGTTTGTTTTCAACTTGTCTTTCACAAATGAAATTCTAACCTCAAAAATTAAAGCAGATAATTCTAACCTCAAAAATTTGCAGTTGTTATACAATTCTTCTTAAAGTACATTCTTCACAATTCCGGTCAGCGGTGTGTAAGTAACTATTTTATCATGTAGAATTAGACAGTATGCCGAAGTTCCATCCGCTACTGGTTCTTCAAATTCCATTTCAATTTTTATATCCACACTTGATGATTTTACCGATTCATTTTGTTTTGAACAATCGATTACAATTATTGGAGCCTTGGAATAATACTGGTCAGGTGATAATAGTGGTGTATTAGTCTTTCCATAATATGACGATTGAAATCTTGCATACATATCGTATAAAATGGAAAAACGTTTTTTGCTGAACATGACATTCAAATTGTCATAGGGAAAGAATTGAGAGTTTAGGAAAACTTTACAATTCTTTATTTTACAGTGATCAAATTGACCAGCATTTGCAGTGATAACATCTTTTCGCTTAGTTTGAAAACCGAGTATTATGTACCTTGCTTGTTCCAAGTAAGTTGATGTCTTGACGGTCCATGTTTGTCTTTCTGTCTGAGGTAGTGTAGGGTATTCATGAAATTCCCAACTTCGGAATGGCATCACAATATCACGGTCAGATTTTAACTTTCTCAATAATAGGATTCTATGTTCATCGGCCAATCTTACATGAGGTACTCTCCAAACAAATTTATCCAACTGTAGTTGCCATTCCAGTTTATCTTCCGTAGTTGCAGGGTCTGCAAGTATTAAGTCCTTATTAGTTGAGGATCTGAGTAATACTAATTCTTGTTTGACATTTATTATTACCCGTTTGTAATCTTCAGCGAATCCCAAAAGCAATCGTAAAGGTACATGAAAATCAAAGTGACCGTTGGAAGCTGGTGTTATAGTGTCTTTATCGGGGGCAACCCATCCGGCAGTGACTATTGAATTCTTTTCATGCGGTGTTAATGATGTTAATCCTTTCAATGTCGTTGTTAAACCAACCTTTTTTGTTGAATCAACCGTCACCCCTGATATTTCATATCTTATTTCATCAAAAAGATATGCCATCGGGTTATTTATAAAAGGAACTGTTGAAGCAGTTTTTCCATCCAATTTTAATACCCGTCCTTCGATGTACAAGTAACTTTCACACGGTAAAGTGTAAATATCTTGTTGTTGAATGGGGATCCTTATTTCATCGTTATTGTTTAATTTTGATGAAGTGTAAGGGTTGTGCGTGTGATATTCCTTCTCCCATAGTGTTTCGTCGAACGTTGGTCCTTGAGATATATCCAGGATATCCATCGCTGTTAAGTTTCAATCCAATCTTCTGTAGAAAACGAATGTTTTCCGATGTTAACTCTTCCAATGTCGAGGAGCTACTGAGCTCCCGACTCTTCCGTTGCGGTTTAAATGATAATCCCATGTTGACTTTTATGTTGCTGCTCTGATGTGTATCCGTATAGTAATTGTTTCTCCTCTAAAGTCAACACTATGACCGTCTTGATCCAATATGTTCAGTACGATGTCTGAAATGAAACTGGTGTTTAACGGTAGGTATATCAAGTTTTGTGGCTTCTCAACAATTTTAAAACCGGGAGCCACTGTTGGATAAAATGTATGTAAAATATGTTGATTAACTCCATCTCTATACGATCCGTGTATAATGTTGCACGTGACATCAATACTATTTACTTTCAATATTGTTACAGTTGAATCACCTGAATGAGTAGTTCCAGGAGTTAAGATTTTCTTTTTTGTATCTGTAAATCCAAGTAAACTGCCAATCGACTGTTCCAAGCTGACATCAATATAATATTTCGAAGTTATTTCTGCTTTTAAAGTATTATTGTTTCCTTTAACGGTGATATTGTCTTCTCCGAGTTGTTTCTGTAATAATTGGTTTATGTCATCAATTTCATATGCTCCAGTAGGAAATGTAATTATTTTCAATTCTGAGTATTTTCCTGCAGCATCCTTAGTTTCATAATAATGTAGTAAATTGTTTTTTCCTTCTGTAACATTAGGAATTGAATTGTAGGTAGTCAAATCAAGTAATGCCGCTTCCCATAATCTTTCCTTGGATAGACGCAATGCTGGGAACAGCGTACTTTTCAATGTGGATGAATTTCCACTCAGTGACACTGTATACGATGACATCTTAAAGCTGACTGACACTCTTCGCTAGAAACTCCAAACATAAATGCCCACATATTTCAGTATTGTTAGGTTGTTCTCTTTTGTAATTGTAAAAAATGTTTTTGGAGTTTCGAAAATAATGTTGCAGTTCTTTTGGCGGTGGTAGATTGCCAAAACTGTCAAAGTAGTAAATGGTTTGTCCGAGTTTTTTATAGCATACCCAATGAGTGCCTGGACCATAGGTGGAATCCAAATTTACTATTCCAGTTTCATTTTTCCATATTTTAGTTGGTAATGCATCTTTCATAAAAACTCCTCGAAAGAATGGTATTTTCAAACATTTTACATAATCATTTAACTGATGATTTGTTAAGGCTTTATTTGGAATTATCAATTGATTCTTCTTATTTAGTACACACGGTATGGTCTTAGGTATAAACCTGCTCCGTTTTTTACCATTTGCCAAACAGAAGTCTTCTTTACACTTGCCTTATGAGTTCTACGACGTCCTTTTTTAATGTTTCCACCTCTTTTGGGAGCGCCTCTCTTTGCAGGTCTTCCTCTGCGACGTCTTCCACCACCTAACTTTGCTTTTGTCTTCATGGCTGTAGTTACTGCCCAAGCTGCTGCTTTTTCTGCAATATTTGCGTCACTTGATTTTACTCTTTGCCAAGCTTTTTCCGCTAGAATTTTATCTGCTATTGATCTATTTGTTGAATCTTTATACTTTGAATATGCTATATCGTGTTCTTTGCAAGCTTGATCTAATTTATTAATTCCAGGATCTCCTCTTGCTAAACGTTTTGCCAACTTAGTTCCAGGTCCACAATATTGATAACCTCCGGGCAGATGTAATTCGTATGGTAAAGCGTCTATCGTTCGATTTACAACAGCACCAACTGGAATCCGTCTGAGCAGGGATAATGCAGCTGATGTTATACCACGTCCTCTCTTGCCGCTGTCTTCACGATGACTGAGCGATACGGTCTTCATTATGTTGTCTTATATAACTGGTGTGTTTACTCCACGAGATACTTTACATAAATGAATAACTTGTGCAAAATCTTTTATATTTAAAGACTTAGTTATTCAAATTAATTATATACTGATTTATGATTCTATTTTTAATCCAAGCTTCTCGTTCATCGGGTTGAATCACCACATGATTCGTTGTACTAGCTATATGATTGTGGGTATCAATAAGTAAATTACCCACTATTCTTATTAAACAATCTAAAGTTACAGCATCTTTCGGATGTTGAGGATCTTGTAACTGCATAATACGTTTATCATTACACGTGTAAGCGGTTAAATCACTTTTTGATGTTGTTATGACTTGTCCAATAGTAGCAGCATCATTTGAATCTTCACCTGGTAAAATATTAATTATTTTCTTCATCTTTGCATCATATTTGGTCCCAAAGTGTTTATCCCAAGTTATTGTTTGTCTCAATGTAACACAATCATCATCTCCATAACCAGGATAAATATTTTTTATTCTTCTATTACGACCATCGTATGTATCTAATCTACCACCACTTGCAATTAATGTTTGCACCATAAGAGTTACATCTGAATCTTTTATACAAAATCTTCCATTTGTTATTGTTTTATGTCCTGCATCCCATTCATCATTATTTCCTTGCATTAAATCAAACTTTTTATTTCCATGTATAAATTTATCTCCCCGCTTTAACACGGCATCTTCATGTTTTACAAAATTTGATGTTTCTTTTTTTAATTCTTTGGATAATTGCTCCATAGTAACAGCATCTTTTGGTTGAGAACCAAACTTTACATTTGTCAATGTTTTTCCATGACAATCGATTCCATCAGCATCTTGTAAAATACAGTTGTCCTTGATGTATTTTAGGTTAACAGCATCACCGTCTTCTTTTGGGTATCCAATGTCATTTATAATAAATTTATAAAAAGAAAATCCATGTTCAGTTTTTTCAGGTATTATAGAATGTAAATATTCTTTATTAACTGAATCTTTATCATTTTTGGGATTTCCCACGTTGGTTATTCTATAATTTCCAGCATTATACGTTTGTCCATCTTTAAAGTTATTACCCCATTGCAATTTTAAAGTATTTAAAAGTTCAGATGATAAGTACTCTTTAGTAATTGCATCAGAACATTCAGTTGGTTTACCAACATTAATTAATCTATGTGATTTAACATCGTAAGTATTCTTATGTAATTTTAATGATGTTGAAGTAGCTTCTTTTACTGTCTTCAAATTTGCTCCATCAGTATCTTCTTCTGGATCTTTAACTAGTTTTAAACGTTTATTACTTATGCTATAGTCACCTTCAGGTGTTTGCGGTAATCCACTTCTTTTTCTGTCTTCTCCAACTTGCACTCCTAAAGCGGAGTACCGTCCGAACTTGTCGACGCTCATGTTAGAACTGATACGTCTTATGCTTGCACCTCTTTTATATCCACGGACAATTATACGACTATACCGCCATTCCTAAGTTCATCAACTAGAGCCACCCATTCATTATTCAAACCTGTATGACCGGCTTCCATGGCTTCATGCAATAGTCTCATTCTATCAACCAATTTATTGATATCGTTGTAGTAAATCACATTCGTATTGTATAGATTTTTCATCAATCCTTTACCAGATGTTGAAGTATCTCCTTTACTCTTTTTACCATGTTGTTCAAGAAGTGATAAATCCATAAGTGATAAAGATTTTCTTTTCAGTGGTTGTCTCACCGCTGGTGCAGTACGTAATGTTGGCAATTTTCGTGGAGGAAACAACTTTTTTATAACGATGTTATATTTTGTTGCACGTGAACGATTAATCATTGCATCCTTTACATAGTTTCTTTTATGAGCGTTAGTATTTTGGAGAATCTCCTTAAAAACACTTAAATCTTTGGATGAATATCTTAGTGGTATGTTTTTAAAAATTAATTCATATAATCCTTTTGTTCCTTTATATCTATGCTCACCAATAATGATGTAATCGTCTTGTGTTATTTCAAGCTTTGAATCGCCAATCTTCAATTCATTCCCATCAATTCTTGCTCCGTATACGTGTGATCTACTCAAATTCGGGTTTGATTTCATATCATGTAGCATTTTCATTATATATTTTCTTCCAAGAGGTCCATGTTGTAATATATCGCTACTCAATTGAGTTAAATTTGGAATAGATTGTTCAGCTTCAGGTATTGGCTGTTCTTCTTCCTTTTCAACAATTGGTTCTTCTTCTTCTTTTGTTTCTTCTTGCTCACTAGCACTTGTATATGAATCATCATCTTCTTCTTTTTTTAATGCTTGTACTTCTTGTTTAGAAACTGGTAGTAAAACATCTCCTTCATAACGAGGTTTACCAATAGTTTCTGATATCTGTTTTAAAGGTTCCGTAATAGGTTTAAATGTAGTCTCTAAAAATTCTTCTCTTTCACTTAAACCCATCCTCAATGCACGATTCTTCATCCTAATAGAATCACTCAGTGATTTTATTTCTTTCAATAGTTTTTCTTGATTCACCATGTTTACACTGTGAAGTTCAACATGTAACTAGATGTAGCATCGGTAGTTCAACGCATAAATACAAATTTATCCAACCCTATACGATATCTACCATTTTTAATATCTTCTTCCTTCATAATAACGAGAAAGCTATATTTCTCATTCCATGCTTTGCCACACATCTCTTTAAATTTTTCAAATGGCATATCTGCATTTACATGATCATTATATATATGCTTTAAATTTGTTTCATCTTGCTTGAAGATGATCAACATATTCGCATTGTCTCTTATAAGTTGTTTTGGAATTTTACTGTATGTTTGACCAATGTAAATGCTATCAATATTATGATGTCTTCCCATAGCAAAATAATTCCTTATTGTGTCATGATTTTCACAAGAAACATCGTCAAATATAAAAATAGAAAATGGTTTTGCTTCATTTGGTTGCATAATTGTTTCACTGGCATTAAACTTGTAAAAATTTACTTCAGGTACACTTGCAAGTACTTTATCCAATAATTGATATTTTGGTTGTTGCAATGATTTTGAAAAAATATATATATTGTTAAAACGCAATCCTTTAGTATTAGTTATAAGGTTAAAAACAACATTAGTTTTTCCACAATTTGAAGGACCAGTTATTAGACATCTTATCGTATTTGGTAGTAATTCACCATGTTTTTCATGATTTAACTTATCATTGTCAACTGTCAATTCATCAATGTTATTGATATTAAATCGATCTTTTTGTTGTACAATCTCCATCTTGTATAAAGGTTAAACACACAATGAGCTATTAAACAACTATACTAAGTCTTTTGAAGGAATCCAAGAGTCTTCACTTTTATCAAACCCTAACCACCGGACTTTAACCATATCCTTTTTCCTTTGTAAAATCTTCTCGACAAGATATACATCACCAACTGTTGATTTCAACAATTCGTGTCCGTAGAATCCACCTTGAAGTAATTCACCCTTGTTATCCTTTAATAAATAGGTTTCAGGTATAGTTGGTTGCACTTTATAAATTGTAAATACTTCATTAGTCCAATTTGGTAGATATCTTTTACTAAATACACCTTTGTATTTGCTTATACGAACTTTATCGTTGACCTTGAACTTCTTTGGTTGCAATTTTTCCAATTTCGGTGTTGTATTATTTTTAATGCGTTGTAATACAATTTTGGCATTAGCACTATTTACCTGGATAGGTTTCATTCCAATGGTACGATGATATTTGTTGTTATACTCTTTTATAAGTTGTGGTAATATGTCATACCACACGTATGATCCTCTTTTTGAAAATTGTTTATACATCGCACCTTTTAATGTTCTATTGAATCTTTCAATTATTGAAGCTTTAACTTCAGAATTTGTAGAATAATGATTTATTTGATATTTCTTCATCAAAGCTCCAAAGTCTTTATTAAAATATTCTTTTCCATCATCGGTCTGTAGATGTTTAATTTTAAATTTATTTCTTTGTATTGTGGTTTCCATAGCTTTTGTAACACTTTTACCAGTCTTATCCTTCATTGGTAAAGCGTCAGCTATTTTAGTAAAACAGTCTATAATTGTTAAAATATATTTAAATCCTTTATTTAATTTACTGTGCGGTATCATTTCAATGAGATCAGCTTGATAAAGATCATTCATTCCTTTAATGATTGTACTTCTTCTTGGAAATCTTCTTCTTGCTGGTTTATGTAGTTCATTTACAATCTTGTCCTTCACACTTTCCATCTTCAGATGTTGCTTGTACACTGCATGTAAAAATACTGATCCATAGAATAGTTTATTCTCATTTATATAGTTTGAATATAGGTCAAGGCCATTTCATATTAGTGTAAAAAAGAGGGAACATGGCATTGGGCTTGCCATGTCCCCTCTTCTTTACGGAAAGGAAAAAGGAAGAAGGTAGAGGACGAAGAATAGGTTTACTGGTCGATAGGGTTTAGAGAGTAGTGGCCGAATGGTAAAGTATTAATTTTATCTTCTAAAATATGACGCTTGTCATCTTTGTAGCTTAATGCCCACTTTGTTTGTTTGACACTAAAAAGTTGATGATTATAACTTCTAATAGTGTTGAACGTTGCAGTTGTTTCAACATTTTCAAACAAACATCTTTTATAATGTTCAAACTGTACGTTCTTCTTCAGGAAAGAAGTTTTTATTCCTTTGGCCTTCTTCGTGACTTGATGTTCGTTCCTCTCGTTTATGTACAGTTGAAATGAATACAGTTTGGACATTAATGCTACAATTTCCATCATCGGCACACCATTTGTTTCATCTTTAAATTTTCCCAATACTTTCTTATTTCTGTCATAGTCGTAATTTGGATGATCCTTAGGATAATCGGAAAAGTCGAAATCATCTTTATATATAAAGGTGCGTAGATCTTCATACATATCATTTGTTTTAATCCAGTAAATTAGTGCATCCGTGTCCATATATGCAATACCAATGTTCTCTCTTCCATAATAGTTAACCATCTTCTTATAATGAAACTCGTACATATGTGTTTTTGAAATATCCAAGATTGACATTCCAAGATACAAAGGACGATCCATTGTAACTGACTTCTTGTTCATGGAAATAACAACTAGATTTTCATTAATAATTATAGATGAACCAAAGTTTGGTTGTTGCACCAATTTCTGTAATTTTACTGGATCAGTTACCAATTTGATATCCTTATGTTTCCTTTTGTTTTCCAAAGTCTTGCCAAATATTGCGTTATTCATTAATTTGAAAAAATCTTTTTGAAAACTTGATGTAGCGGTGGCTCTTCTTCTTGTGTTGTTGTCGATGTAAGGTTTTAACCAACAAGATTGAGAAAATTGTAGTACTCGATTAATTTTTGTAATTCTCAATCCTAAGTCTAAAGCTTGTTGTATCATCCAGTAGTGTCCAACATATCAAGACTTGTCGGTTAAAGTCATCATTAATTTTGGCCATCTTCCAGTAGGGGAAATTTCAGTCTTCGGAAGAAGTGGTAAATCATAATGTTGATAATGAAGATGTTCAGGATATTCAAAATTAACATCAAAAATGTAACCAGTTTCACCATGCTTCGGTATATCCATTATGTTTCCAATCGATTCTGGATCTATCCATTTAAAATTATCATATGGAAGGGGATTCGACATTGCCCATCCGTATAAGTTATTTGCATCAAAATAACCCAGGAATGTTGTTGGTTTTGATACATCATAATCGGGCAGATACTTGTTGTTCGCCTTGAAATGTCGTGTAACGCTTTGCGTCAATCCCCCTCGAACTCCTGACTCTAACATCATAACCATATCTATATCAGTAAGAAGTTGTATTTTACAATTTGTTTCTTTCAACATAGCTTGCCATGCTAATCCAGGTGAAGTGTACGAATGAAGAGGGTCCAATCCATATGCCGCAAAACATGTATTTCTAAATTCTTCCATTATATCACATAGTAAAGTTACATCCAATTTAACATAAAAATCTGAATATTCTCCCAATGTTCTAAATCCTAAATCGTTCCATACTTTACATGCATGATCATAGTCCTCTTGAGATATGTCCATGTCATAAAGTTTACTTTTAAATTCTTCTTTAGCCGGAAGTGATGTTTCATTAAATCTTTCTAAACTGTCTATGTAATCATATGGAAACACACCTTTCCGAAGTACCAAATCCAGTTTGTCGTTATTTACAATCTTCTTTGTTTCGATGAAATCTTGTTTCCTTAAATTTTCTGAAAGTTTGGACAAACTCGACGCCATAAATCTGTAGGGGTCCAAGAATCTTAGTTTTATGTTTCCAACTTCTTTGGAAAAACTTATAAACTTCTCTGAAGTTTCAGCTAACACATCGATTTTACCATCGTCTCTTCCTAGTTCAGGTATAATAAAATGAGCATCGTACCCACTGAGGTTATGCAGAACCACAGGAATATATAGTGGTAAACGATAGCTCAAGTTGCATTTATTACAAGCAGCACCCCTGTAATAACCTGTGAGGTGATCGTGATCTTTAACTTTATAATTCTCAATAGTAAAATCATTTTTGCATAAGAAACATCGAGTTGCATTTTCATGTTGAATTTCTTCTTCTTCCTCCATCGGTTTCATTGGTACAATATTTGTATATAATCTTTGTGCATTTCCAGCTATTGAATATAAGTGATCAAGAAATATTTTTTCTACATTTTCACCACGATATACTAGAGGTTCTGAAGTTAATCCATATCTGTTTAAATGTTCTTCTGATAATGTTGATTTAACCATTAAACAAAAACTATTTGGTTTGTGCATTTGATATTTGACACTTTTTCTAGCTTCACAATTTTCATCTTCTATAGGAATTAGTGTTGATTCAAAGTCCGCATATACAACTATAGGGATACGGTATTGATGATGAACCTTTTGAAATGTAACAAATGCTCTGTTTTCCGAAGGTAAATTAATCTTTGCTTCATAATTATTGTTACATAGCCTTTTGTGCTCTTGTAACCATTCTCTTCCTTGTCTTCCTTCTCGTTGAAAATTAAAACATCTCTTGCAAATTATCTTTCTGTGTCGAGCTTTAGAAAGCTGCTTGTTAACAAGAGAGTCGAATTTCTTTATGTACACATAGTGAGACACATCTCCTCGCGTTAGTAGTAGTAAATCCGTATGATCTGGTAGCTCTTCTTTTACAACACGTAAAGGATACACTTTGTTTGAACTATCTAATGCAAAAACATTGATAGATGTACCAGGATTTTTCTTCTCAAATTTTGATATATCTTTCAGTGATACAGGGTAAGTAATTCCTTGAAAATTGTACCTATGTCTTTGATTTTCATAGTGTTGGTTAGGTTTATCGAAATGATTTGGTACAAACTTAGATGTCATCGCATATCTAAAACATTCATTATCTTGATTTTTCACATTAATACATGATCTTGTATCCTTAATTCTTTTGGGCAAAGGAATGTAACTAGATCCCATTAGTCCATATCCATGTTTATGAACTCTTATATCTAATACTTCAATACTTGTAAGACTCCATCCGGATCCTCCTCCTTCGTGTTCCTGAATTTTTGTTAATATTTCTTCTATACAGTTTTCTACTATTGAATCAATGTTTGAACTTTCCATAATGGTTCGGTTTTTTGTTATGAATCCTCTTGGTGATAATTCTTCTTGTACATTTATAAACATAGCTTCTAGTAGTAAACCAAATTTAAGAAAGTTCAATCTTTTCAAATCTTCTTTTAAAGTTTTACTTACGATTGGTTTTGCTTCTCTAATAAATTCTTCTAGCTTCAAGTTTTCATTTTGAATCTTATGATGCATTACTACTTTACCGGGTAATGCAAATACTTGTAGATTCGGTAAAGTAGTTGAAGATGTTGCAGTTATTTCATCTTGTTCTTCTTGTTCTTCTTGTTCTTCTTGTTCTTCTTGTTGTTCTTGTTGTTCTTGTTGTTCTTGTTCTTGTTCTTGTTCTTGTTCTTGTTCTTGTTCTTGTTCTTGTTTTTCTTCTGGGTTGTTGTGAATTAGTTCTTTATGACAGTCTAATAGAATTTCATCGTGAAACGATTCCGAACATTTATCGCAACAATACATGTTGAGATGTTTACTCTTCGAAATTTCACCAAGAAATGAAATGGGCTCTCATGTTCCTCCTTTTATAACGGTTCCCCCACCACTATTTCATCTTCTTCACTATCCAAGGAAATCAAACATTTTGAACAAAAATATTAACCTTCTACAAACTAATTGTTCATTCGTGTTCTTTATTCCCATTGGAGTTTTAGTATATACTTCTTTATATTCAAGCTTTAACGAACTTTCCCCCACCCAACTAATTGTAGTTACTTTTAGGTGGAAATGGCTACAGCACAGACACTTGGTTAAACTTAATTTGTGCATAAATTAACTAAAGTTGAACTAAAAATTCGCATAAATTAAAAGTTAGTTCAAAACTAAAATTCGACAGTATTAAAAAAAACTCTAACAGTTGAACAAAAATAAACGTTAGTTCAAAACTGAAATTCAACAGTGTTAACCAAATTCTAACAGTCGAACAAATAGGTCAAGGTAATCCAATTTAACGCGAGAACGAGGAATAGAGCACTAAGTGGCATGTTAGTCCATTACCACAAAGTGATCTATTCCTCGCTCTCTATTCTACATCTACTTTTTTGGGTTTACTTATTTATATTAAAATGTTCAAATTTTACTATGTAGAATGTCCATTCTTGCTCTTCAACTCTTCAATTGTTTTTAGCAATTGTAACAAATATTCGTTAGTTTTCACCAAAGTCTTCATTTTGCTACATCCAATTTCAATGGAAGGAATTATAAGTTGTAATTTTATAAGTTCAATCTTTTCTTTCTTGCGAATTTCTCTCTTTATTATGTTGTTCCTTATTTTTGCTGAAGATTTAAACTCCATGTTGTTTCTGCTAAAGCCACAATAATAAAAGTCTCTTCAAACAACCTGCATTTATACACATTCCCCCACCATTTTATAATCCCCACTCCTTTCCCCCTTCTTTATAGGATTTGAAAGGGTGTAGGGTGGGGGAAGGGTAATTTTGTTATTACACTAGTTGTGCAAGAAAATAGCCGCCAGTGTCCACACCTTGTTCATAGCACTCCATCATAGATTGTGCCCACTGCAACATGCGGTCTCTATCATTTGGTGTGACAAGGAAAGAATGACTTTCACCATACAATATAAAAGAGTCAATTCGTACATAACATCCTGAGTCCAACCATTTATTAGCTTCAGCCATAAACTTTTCTATTGTATCAAATGGAAATTGTGGATCAATTGCTATAACTTTACGTTCTTCACTAAGTTCAACAGTATAATCATCATCGTCCTCATCATCTTCACTTTCACTGTTGTTACTTAAAGTGTCTTCAGATTGTTCAAAAACATCAGAAATTTCAGAAGAATTAAAATTTTCATTCAGATGAGGAGGCATTTTGAAGCAAGAAATATTGTAAACAGCAGAGACGAAACTACAAGAGCAACGTGTAGAAGCAAAATGAAGGAATGACCAACGCTCGTTCCGCTTTTATAATAGTATGCAAATGAGGGGTAAGAGCTGACCATGACCAGACATCCACCCAAAGGAGTGGGGGGAAGTACTTTTCTTACTACTCGGATGGAAGTAGGTTAGTAGGTCACAAGACTTAGAGTATTAAAAAATAATGGGGGAGAAACACAACGCTATAACGCATTGTGTTTCTCCCCCATTATTTTTTAAGCAACAATTTGGAAAAAAACTATGTGAATTTACTTTCTACGCCCCCACCTTGTAATACCATCCACTTTGTGTCTAAGGAGATAGTCTTTAGAGTCTAACTCATAAACAGATTTCTCTTTGCGCAAGGATTCAATTACTTTAATATTATATTTTTCGCCATTACAACTTGCCAAAATGTGTTCGTTGTCAATAACACTTTCAAAAAAATAAACACAACCTCTCTTAAGCCTATTTCCTTTCACACCAATAATTTTAGATTGGTATTCAATAGTGGGGGTTTCTGTCAGTTGTGGTTCAGAAAGGTGTTTTACGACATGTACATGGCAAAAACTTTCGTTTTTAACACATTTCCTACCACAAGCTGATCCTTTCTTAATTCCCCTAGTGAGCACTTCAGGGCAAGTAGTGGGACGGCTAAATGCCCTACGACGCTCTTCTTGTAATAATTGAAATTGCTCTGAAGGAGCAGGCTTAGGAGCAGGTTTGGGAGTAGGCTTAGTGGATTTAGTTTTATGATATGTGTGGTCTTCAGGCATAGTAAGTGGTGGGGTAGGAGGCAATGGTGATAGTGGGATGATGGGTGTACTAAGGCGATGAACAATAGTTTCAATTGAAGGGGTATTAAGACGGGGAACTGGCTTCTGCGGTGGCGGCATCATAGTTGATGGTGGTGCGGAGTCGTTTGAAGGCGAAGGTGAAGGTGGTGAAAAAATACTGCGAAGTCTAGAAGTGTTGGTTGGCGGAAGAATAGCTCCAGAAGTTGAAGGTTGGGATCCAAGTTGCTTCTTGTACCAGTCAGGAGGATTTTTCAGACGAAGAGTTTTCTTAGGTGCAGTAACAGCCGTAGTAGAAGTTGAAGTAGAAGTAGAAGTTAAAGTAGAAGTTGTAGTTGGCAGAGATGACATGGTTGTGGCTCCAAGTTCGCAGCGTAACGTCTGGAATCAGAATGAAATGTTAGCCGCAGTCGGTGCGTCTTTTATAACAATATGCAAATGAGAGGGGTAGCAGCTGGCCGAGACTGATTATTGACCTGGGAGGTAGGGGAAAAGGGGAAAGAGAAGGTATTTATTTAAAATAATTCGCATAACTTTTGACTAAAATAAAATAACCAAATTCTTCTTTTACCAAAATGTTTGTCTTACATAGACTTTTTCAATGATGTATCGCTTGTCCAAATCCGTCAATCCGTTATCAAGTTATAGCCATTTTAATTTTTCAGGTCATGACCGGTCGTTCACCCGGAGTAGTGGGGGAAGGAGTGGGGGTAGGAGTGGGAGAAGGGGGGGGGGAATCGACTCCATTTTTTCGGGGGGGGAGGGGGGGGGGTCGACTCCATTTTTTCGGGGGGGGGGGTCATTGACCCTTCTAAAAGTGGGTCAAGGTCATTCAAGATTTATAATGATCCAAGGTGATGGGAACAGTAATACTGTTCCCACCACCCTGTTTGCCTAACGGTTCCCACTCCCAACCCACTAGTTACGTTCTGCAAGGGAGGTCCCTGGGCCGTCCGCATCAAAGCGTAACTTCCCGTCCGCATCAAAGCGTAACCATTAATTTCAGGGAAACTGGAACAGTTAATGCAGAAACGCAACTCTAACCCCACCCAAACTAATCCCACCCATTATATTCCTAAACAAAATGCAAAAACCTAGTCCGCATTTTGCGGATGTCCCACCCCTTCTAAGTGAAGTTCAACCGAACTTCTGAATTTACATTTAATCTACCCCCTAACATCTAGCTGTAAGGCAAAACAACATTAATTAGTATTAGCAACACTTAAAACTAACAACACATCATTATTAAAAAACCAAATAATTCAACACAACCAAATACCATCATTATTCTTAAAATTAATACACCTTAATGCTAAATACCTCTTAAAAATAATACACCTTAATGCTAAACCCAACTTATAACTAACATCGCAATGCGCAAATTATTTCTTAAATTTAATACAACTTAAAACTAAACACACACACACACACACATACTACATTGCATTAAAAAACGCAACGTAGTAGAAGAAGTTCAAATATATATAGGCCTACTATATATTTGAAACCTCTTGCTGAGTCGCCAACAACCTTTCGCTATGAAAGTTTGTTGACGACTGACGCTAAGATCAGGCTCGTATCGCTCTTCGGATTCTCGAGTAGTGGGGGAAGTTGTTTCACTACAGTACAGTGTTCAATCCAGTCCAATTCGCAGCAGTGTAAAAGAAAGGCAAAGGAGTGGGGAGCGGCGCATGCGCAACAACACAAAACCAAGGTTTGAGGTTAGAATTATCCATGTGCAGTAGCGCTAAAGTGAGTAATACAGGACTAGGCGCATGCGCATAGCATAGACTCATTCCGATCCGGAGAACTTGTTGCATGCGCAGCAGGTTTGAGGTTAGAATTATCCATGGCAGCTGCCATATTTAGTCTGGTTTCACCACATAAAGTCAACAACCGGTGGTGACCGGCCATTGACCTGGAGGAGTGGGGGAAGGAGTGGGGGAAGGGGGGGGCTCCATTTTTTCGGGGGGGGAGGGGGGGAGGGGGGGGAGGGGGGGAGGGGGGGGTCATTGACCTTTCCGGTCGGTCATTGAGCCCAAGGAGTAGGGATAGACACAGAACCCTACTTCTCTTACTACTCAGGTGAAAGTCGGTCAACCAGTCATTTGCTTGCCATCTGCCGCCATCTGGCTGGAGTTATTGCCTCTATAAAGGTGGGTAGTTTATCGCGCTACAAACATTCATTGCCTCGCATCCGCTCGGTCATCATCTCTCGTTAGTTTTATGTTATGACTACTTCACTTACTAGGTTTGAGGTTAGAATTATCCATGGAATAGCCTTCGTAAATTCTGACCTATAAAATTACTACTCTGGCTTTCTGTTTCAATTTCTTTTACACTTCATTTTATATCTCAGTCTTCTTTTAACTTCTGAACTTAACACATCGGTTATGATGACTGCACAATGTTTAAAATTAAAGCTTTTGCGAACACAACACATATTACGAAGTACTTCTAAACCTTCAATTTCAAAGTGTAGAACTAATTTAAATAGAGTTAGGAAGAAGTACAGTTTTAACCCATTATACTCTTCAAAGACTTTGCAGGTTAATGTTGATGATAGTGTTATTTACAACATTTTGCATTCTATGTTACAATTCAACAACTTTGAACTTGTTACACCTATCGACTGTGTTCAACAAGTTTTTTTATTTTACCCCTACTATTCCTCATATAAGTGCTGTCACCACAATTCCTACTTCATGCTCCTCTATTCTCTTCAGCTAAGCTAAGATTTGAGGTTAGAATTATCCATGGCAGCCGCCATGTCTAGTTGTTCAGTTTCACCACATAGAGTCAGCGACCGGTTATTGGTCTAAAGGAGTGGGGGAAGGGGTGGGGGGGGGAAGGTTGCCGTTTTATAAGCCGTCTCCCTAGGCGGCACTTCTCATTCAATCGCCAACTTTCAAACGAGAAACACCTCTCCCATGGCACGAATCAATTATCCCGCTATCACCAACTACTTCAACTTAAAACTATTTCTGGTGATAGTTGGATAGAATTTTTTAAAACTTACTCTGGATGACCTTGACATATTTTCCACATCTCAGTTATAAGTTTGAATTTCAATTTTGAACTAACTCTTAATTTTTGTTCAACTATTAGAGTTTCGTTAACACCGACGAATTTCAATTTTGAACTAACTTTTAATTTATGCGCAAATTCACTTCACCCTAACGCCAACACTATCGCCATCTCCACCCCAACCTATATCACATAAAATATAACTACAACATCTCATATATACCCTCTAACCCCCACCAGAAGCTATGTGACATGGCAGCTGGCGCCAGCTGCCGCGGCACGTGGCTCCGTGGGCACGTGGCCGGTTTTAAAAGTGACCAAAACACACTACTCAAATTACATTTTAATTCTGAAATTAATAACATTTTGCGTCGATATCCAGTGTCTAGATCCCACAACAATCCACAGGAACTCCCAGGGAACTTTTTGATGGGATACAATATTAAAAGGCTAAAATTTGTTAAAACATAAATACACAATCGAATAACTAAAAAAGCTTAAATAATTTAAACAATAAGTGTTACTAATATACAATGCAATCGTAGTCTAATAACGTGTGGCATATCTAAGTTAGTGTTTACTCTTCCCACGACAATCCGCAGGAACGCCCAGGGAACTTTCCGCCGACATGAAATATAAAAAAGCTACATACGTATGATTATAAAATTTCAAAGTAAGTAATTAACTTTTTAAAGCTGCAATGATTTTATTCTTTTTAATTACAGGACTTTTATGTAGTTGATGTGTAATTTATTTGCCAGCGTTGACATGAACTTGATATTACTGTATCCTAATATTGTTGTCTAATATTTTTGGGTTGAAATTAAGGCCTCAATTAAATTTTTAGCTTGTTAATACGCTTGCCTCTAGGACACTCGGCCGCTGTAGTAATTTTTGGCAGATATATTAACAATTCCCCAGCACTTTTCAAAAGTTATTTAATTTTTTTTTTTTTTTAAAGGACGAGATCCTTTTTTAGCAAATTTCCCATAGGTAATAAGCTATTACCCTAGGTCTCATGGTAAGACCTAAGCCCGGGACCATGTTACTTTTTCGTTTTGAGGTGCCCAGAGACCAAATATAATAGTCATTAAAAATGTTATATATATATATATATATATATGTATGTATACATGTATATATATATATATATATATATATATATATATATATATATATATATATATATGTGTGTGTGTGTGTGTGTGTGTGTCCCTAGACACGATAACTCTTGTAAAAATGGTCCGATCGACACCAAATTTGGTAGAGATGTGTAATCCTACGTTTATTCGGATGAGTTCGAAAACCAGACATATCGACCTACCGGAAGGGGTAGTTTTGGGGGGTTTTGTACCCCAAAAATGGGGTTTTTGCATTTTTCATATGTAAATTTTGAAAATTTTAAATTTTTATTTTGATTATTGGATTTAGCTCAAAAAACACACAATTTAGCATTTTGAAGCTTTGCTCTATCTCCATTGTTTACCGAGATATTAAAAAGTCTAAAGACAGTACGTTGTATTTTGAGGCTTCAATGTTAATCTTATGGAGAACAAGGAAGTGTTAATATTTCACTTATTAACCAATGTTTTTGGATGAAACTTGGTATTCAGCTTCATTTGGTTGAGATTCTTCCATTTATCGTAAAAAATCCTGGTTTTTGTGCTTATCATGGCAGCAAACCTGCATACTCTTTTTCCATGTTAATCATATGGAGAATAGGCAAACTCATTTAGCAATGGACAGATATTGATGAAATTTAGTGTATGGCTTCATATGGTCAAAATAATTTTTTTTATGCTAAAAACCTACTTTTAGTGTTCCCCATGGCAGCATACCTGCATACTCTTTCCCTACATTTATCATAAGGAGATAAACATTTATTTCCCTATTTATGAGCTTGTGATGATTTTTGGTTTACAGGTTTATTTGGTCATAATTAATACTACTAATTTGGAAATTCGCTGAGTACGCAGGTCTGCTGCGATGGGGGTATTTGTACTTATCATGGCAGCAAACCTGCATACTCTTTTCCCATGTTTATCATATGGAGAATAGGCGAAGTCTTTTATTTATGGACAGATATTGATGAAACTTACTATATGGCTTTATATGGTCGAAATAAATTTTTTCTATGCTAAATACCTTCTTTTAGTGTCCCCCATGGCAGCATACCTGCATAATCTTTCCCTATATTTATCTTAAGGAGAATAGGCATTTATTTCCCTATTTATGAGCACGTGATGAAATTTTGTTTACAAGTTTAGCTGGCCAAAATTAATATTACTAATTTGAAAATTCGCTGAGTACCCAGGTCTGCTGCAACGGGGGGTATTTACTTTTAGAAAAAAATTAAAATCCAATCTCTATCTTAATTAGTTATTTTTTAAACACGATTCCCGTAAACCTCTGCATCCATAAAACTCGCCAAGCGCTACGGCCGCGGCCGCGAGGTGACTTTGGGCTCGGGTAGACAGGAGCCTTAAGGAAGAAGATTTCGTTGCTCTTTATAAAGATTTAATTACATGTAAAATAAACTCAATCACGTTCGAGCCGTGAGGGGCAACAGCTAGGATCCTTATAAAGTAATATCTTATAGGCCTTAAAATCCCTCTCTCGTATCCTAATAATTTCCTGTATTATTATCCTTATACAACTTGATCATTGTTTTTAATAGCCCCACAAATCCCTTTCTCATATCATCATGAGGCCCTCTTTTACGTATTACCCTGTAATACCCTCACTCATTCTCGAGATGTTTTTATTAATCAACCTACAAATCCCGCCCTCCATATCGTCACTTAGTCCTCTCTTATAACTCCATAAATCCCTCTCATATCTCCGTAAGGTCCTCTCTTGTTACCCTATGACACCACCACATGTCCTTAAGAAGTGATTTCACATCACCCCATAAATCACTCTCTTATATCGCCATAAATTCTCTCTAATAGCTCCACAAATCACCCTCTCATATCGTCACAAGGTCCTCTCTTATAGCTTCACAATTCCCTCTCTCATATCGTCATAAGGTCCTCTCTAATAGCTCCACAATTTCCTCTCTTATATCCTTATAAAGTCCTCTCTCTAGATGACAGTTATAGCGCCATAAGGACAAAAATATCGATGTGTTAAAATTAAAAATATCCAAGAGAGGAATACAATTAACAATTATTAATTTTTTCTTCAAACTTTTTCTCTCATTAAAACTTTCATAAGGCGTTAAATAACTGATTTCCCACAAGTGACCATACAGACAAGTATCCCCACATAGCACCAGAAACTGGACAGAGAGAGAGAGAGAGAGAGAGAGAGAGAGAGAGAGAGAGAGAGAGAGAGAGAGAGAGAGAGAGAGAGAGAGAGAGGGGGGGGGCGAGCGAAAGAGAGACGCAGAGATCTCTTAAATCCATCCGTACTTAAACTTCCATTGCGAAACATGAGGTTGAGTAATAAAAGTAAAAGTATTTCACTTATTAGATCAACATATATATTAACTTCGTGTTATATTGATACTATCAATCGGTTGTATATTTTATTTATTGAATAAAATGTATTGAGTTTTAGGAAAACTTTGCAAAAACACATAATAGGTCTACCAACAAGCTGTTTCATAATATTTTTCATAAATAGTTCGAATAGTGTTGAAGGCATTTTACGGCTATGCAATCAACGAAGCGACATGTTCACTATATCTTTTTCAGGTAAAGAAGGCCTATGAACAAAGGATCCTTGAAGCATACGTGTAGCCCACGTGATAGAGGTTCAAAGGCAAACTCGGCACTGTCACGCTTCAACTGCTGCTAAACTAAGTCACCCGTAATATAACGATATCGGAGCACTTTGAACACCTTCCCAGAGCCACTTCCTCATTCTACCGGCAGTTGTGAACCCAGGATAAAAGATAACAAGTCAAAGTAGACTAAAAATATAATAACTTACATTAAATTTAACTCATCATATACTTAATTACAAGTAGTTCAATGTAAAACCTGTTTCAGTGTAAACTGTTTGTTGTAAAAACATGTGTGCATTATGGAATAAAGAATTTATTTTTAATTTAAAAATGTTACTTACATCCCTTTCTCATATTTTATATATTTTATGCTCTCTTTTAAGTAAAAATACTACATTAGACTGTGTCATTAACGGTGTGCAAAAAAAGTACAAAAAATCAACATAATGGAACGTCTATTAACCATAACCCTCGGGAATGTGACAGCTAAGCAAATAGCCGGATAGCAGAAATGTTGTCCGAGACCTGTCAGTAACAAAGCTACACCTCATCTGATCCATCACAATCATCACACTCACCCCTTCAGTCATACTCACCTTAAAATACGCACCACAGAGTGCGTCGGTGTTTCAAATAAAGTATCTAAGTATAAGTATCTGTAATTTAGCAGCTTTGAAAGGTTTTGAAAGAAATATAACCCTTTAAAAGTATGTGATAATGCCTGATTATCTATCTAATGGCCATAGACATTGCATTCAATCATTTTCACCTATTACTTCTACCTGGTTTCATTTAACACACATTAGTAGTTGCAAAATGCCCATTTATACAGTATAGTTATGGATAACAGTGAGTGAAGGCTGATAAAAGTTCTTATTAACTTTGGAGTTAAAAACATTGGATTAAGTTACTGCATTTTCCATGGTGCACTGTAATTTACAAGTGCAAAGAATGTGTGATATAGACGTAGCCATGAAGGTCCCGCCATAGGCATAGCTCCATCTTAAGATCTATCTTAAGTAGACATATGAAGGTTATTGTTTCATTGATTGATTTTACTGCAAAATTCATTGAATTAAAAAAATAATTATTTGATATGAAAATTTTTTAACTATATACACATTTATCGATAGGTATGATTTACAGGTACTGTAAAACCCAAACAACATTGAACGTTATAGAGTTTGGCATTGATTTTTCATGTAGTACTCCGGAATGTAATATCCTGCTGCCGGATCAGGATATTACGAGAATCTACTTTTAGGTGTCTTTGACTTTTGAGTGAAAACCTCTTGAGGCACCTATACCTTTTTAATGAAGACGAATTAAAAAAAAGGTCCCCAAAAATTACTAAGACCAGTTTTAAGACTATACATGTTTTATAACCGTAGATGGGCTGTATATGACTTTTGTATTTGAAATATGATGAATTGTTTCCTGTCCTAGTTCCCATTCTTGTTAAATGAATTTCTTGAATTGAGTGTAGTAAAAATTAATACAAACTTTTACAGAATGGTTGTAAATAAACCACAGTTATCTATTAAAATTATTGATCATTACAAAAAATAAAATAAAAATACAAATAGTCTGTTAATTTAATTTCATAATCATATTATTGTTTTCAGTATGAAATATTAAGTATACAGTGATGGACAAAAGTCTGACTTAGTAATTTTTTTACTTATATAGTTTCAGTAACGAGATTCCGTATATGTGTCATTAAAAGATTTTTTTACGACGGGCGAGCTTTGTACGATTACAAGGGCAATGCCCTTTATGCATTGGTAGTAAATCTTAAAGGTAAGCATGAGTTAATGTTTACATCAAATCAAAGGTATTAAAAAGGAGAGAACAATGTCACAAAACCCAACATTGAAAGTATGGCCTGGTAAAAAATGGCAAGATGCAATTAGATTTTATATTAAAATCATACTACCAAATTTTAGATGCAATAATTTTTTATGTAATTATTCTTTTGAAATATGGTATGCGTCTAATTGTTGGGAATTCAAAGACCTTTAAAATGGCTTATGATATTAGCTGAGAACTCAAAGATCTCCTCATGGCTACCACCACGGGACGGCCGAGATGTCCTAGAAATCTCTGAAAACTGGAATCTCGCTATAGCCTAACGGTTAGCGTCTTGGGCTTCGGTTCAAGAGGTCACAGGTTCGATTCCCGGGATGTCCACCTCACTTGGGTTTGGACCGCTTTGCCGTAAAAGCGGTTTAAGGTACATTAGTAAAACTAGTAAAACACTCTTAACAAAACGCCCCTGGCATAGAATCAAGCAAAAAGAAAAAAAGAAAAAAAATATTCGTTTCACCTAGAGCACGCTCTACAGCACATTTAAGTCTTCAAATTACGAGCAATTACACAAACCTATAAAACAATTTTGAGTATGTTGAAAGTTATTGGATTTTAAGGCTTTTGTTGAAATAATTTTAGTTTTAAATTTGATCGACTGTCATTTTTGACTTGATCGTCCTTTCGAAAATGGGTTTGCGGAATTACTTTTAACTATTGTGAACTTTTAATTTTATGTGCTTATCTGTTAAGATTCATGAATTACTTTATTACATTACTCTTCAATACAAATTCATAAAGTTCATTTCAAAAAGTCTATTTGGAAAGGCATAAAAGTATTTATGTTTGAAAAATTGTTCGTTTTTTGTCATTTGCTATGATCACATAACTTATTTATTTAGTAAAAAGTAGGCTGTTTGAGAACTTAAGTACCACATTGTAAATTTTTAATTGTTTCCTTGACGAATCATTTTATTTTTAAGTTTTGTAGTAATATATACGATACCTTTTCTGTTTATAAATTGAATAAATTTAGTTTGCTAATCTTACCTAGGGCGAGGGTAACAAACACCACATATATTTAGTAGTATGTGCATTGTAATTTTAATTAGTACGTAAACACGAAATAGCGAGAAAACCCTTTCATTGACAAAGTATTTTCAGTTTTGTAGATTATTTAAATATTGTCTAAAAAATATATAACATATTTTGGAGAAAAATGTAAATATATGTATGCTAATGATTATTTACATTACAATTACATTTACAATTATTTGTACCCTTCTATAAAACTGCATATGTTTGAAAAATCCTTCTGTTTCCATCTTTGTACTAAAAAATACTAGCTAATTGACATTAAATCAGTTTTATTTGAGGGCATGGCCTTGTAGTTAGGGAATGTGTAGGAGGTTTCGGGGGTCTGATTAAATTCCACGTCATACGAGGTCTATCATCGGATCTGATTGGCTCTACGTCTTCGAGTCTGATTTTTATTTTTTCCATAAATGAACAGTGAGTGACATTTCTTGAATCAAAATTCACATAAAATATATTATCCACACCCAAACATTATCAAAATCTATGGTGCTAATTCTATGATATAAATTCAAAGGCGATTAAAAATTTGTCTTTTATTGACTTAGCAAACATTGATACTTTCTTAGTAGTTAATTACTCTTGAGGTATATTAGGCCGAGTTTTATAAAACATCAATGTTTCATAATTCAGTTGGAAAATTAACAAACGAAAATTTTCACATGTTTGCTGTTTGGGTTATTTATACATACTAGATATCGTCTCCTGGTTGATATTCAACCAACATTTTTTTCAGTTCATCTGGATTGTCTAGACCGAATCCTATACTATAATACGAGGAATATCTGAAGGGATGTGTGTTCCACGATATCAAAATCTAGCGGTTAGATTTTGCTTAAACTTTGTATTTAAGAGTGTTTTGGCCCAAAAATAAGTTTAGAGACAGCCTTAACCCCAGGAAAAATCAAATTTGGTCTTAATTTAAGTTTAAAAATCGTAATTTTTAACATTGGTCTTATGGGTTGCTATTTTGGTAACGAAATAACAACGAAAAGTAAACAAAAATAGAGGAACATACATGTTAAGCAGTCTTTTTAAAACAGCTGTTAACTGTGAAGAGGTATAGTTGGTTGTTGGTGGACATTTAATAGCTTTATTACCATGACACTACATTAAAAGTGAATTAAAACCAACGAGCAAGGCTCGGTTAACCTGGTACTTAAACAATATATACTGAAGCATCTGTTCTTCCTGATTTGCAAGCTTTTGTTATTACAACTGCTGTCTTATGATTCAGTGAATTACCTTCTCCCATAAGATTAACATTGAAACTTTGAAAGCCTATAGGACTTAGCAACGTGGGCCGATGTGAATTAAAACGCGATTCTCTTCATCTATACCTTTCTAACGGTATGCGCGAATTTCTCCTACGATGCACACAAGCTGAGAAAAACGGAGGAAAAGAAACATGCTTGCCTATTAATATATATAGATTAAATTTCTTACTTTATTAATGTTTAATATGTTCTTGAGCAATAAATAATAATTTGTTGATACATTCAAAATGAATTGGCAGGAAGTGCGCTTCATCTTAGGGTTTTTTTTTTTTTTTTTTTTTTTTTTTTTTTTTTTTTTTTTTTTGAGGGTACAAGCTATGACGAACTATCGGGGAGGAAAAACGGTACACTCCCCGGTATGTGGGGCTCACACACACTAAAACCCTCCGCCTCAGGCTGTTGTCCATGTCCATGCACTTCGGAAAGGCATGTACCTCAAAGTGGAACCTCGTAATTTAAGCTCAATGAGCTATCATTCCGACTTAGCTTTCTGAAGAAATATCCAATATGTTGCGGTTTGGAGTGTCTTTCCATTGAGAACTTTCTCCACGAAGGACGTGATGAAAGTCCAGTTCTCAAGAGATGTCAACATCTTAGGTATAAGGAATGCCTTTATAATAATAATAATAATACCGAGATTGGAAATTGGTGTTCATGTGTAGATTTAATAAAGTTATCCTGTACCAAACAAGTATTGGTATAAAGTTATACGTACAGGGTATCAAAAAAAATTACGAGGTCTTCAAGATGTGGTTTCTGGTACAAAACTAAAGAAAACGGTTGATAAAAACATAATCCTAAAATAGTGTTTTAAGCCACAAGCCGCCATAATGGCGGCCATGTAAAATTGCCAAATGAAAATATTAAAAATAGTAAATTTTGTTATTTCACAAAATAAAACGCTTTTCAGAATATAAACATTAGTAAAAACACTGTAAAATATCAAATAACGAATATGGAGTTTTTATTTCTTTTAGAATTCAAAACGTGTAAATTTGAAATAATTATGGATGAAAATCAACTGGATAACACAAATAAATAAGTTATTTTTAGTCTTATCTTTTCAATATTGGTATCAAGACTTAGATATATAATATTGTCACCTCCTTTATAATTTGTAAAATTTTTTAAATCTTACTTTTTGTCTAGATATATGTCTTACCCTTGAAATTTTAAACTATGTGCCATATTGAAAATGAACATAAAAACTAATTTTCTGAAAATGAACATTGTTAGGATAAAAGTATATACCAAATACCAAACCTATTAAACTGATTCGTCAAGGAAAAACTTATCAAGCTCAAAAAATAATGTTGGCTTTGCAAATATGTTAACGCATAAGTTTATATAAAAATTTGTCTTATGCCCTGAAGTCCTAAAATGTTTTTTTTCTGTTACCCTGTATAAGTGTGTCTTTTAATAAAATCCAAATTTAAGTTATTTAAGAGGTTTAGCAAAGTGATTCAGTTGTTTTCATTAAACAAAAGACTTATTATGTTTTTTTTTTGTTTTATATATATATATATATATATATATATATATATATATATATATAAGCATAATATTATTTACATTATTACTTTTAAACTCTTACTTAACAATGCAATATATCATTTGCAATCCAGTGATTGGATATTTGCAAGGTAATTATATAAAAAGAATACAGTACCTAATTAATTTTGTTTTCTACTCAACCTTATTGTACAACATTTCCTGTATGGAACATTAATTATTTTACTATATGAACGTATTCATTGTTATACCGAGTAAATATAATATTTATTCTTAAACTTATTATCTTAAATAATCCTCTAAACCAAAAACCTTGTAAGCTGTAAAAAGTATGATAACTTGAAAGTCAATTTTATCGGAAGTTTCCTTTAAAAACCTTGATCAAAATGGTCGAGTTCATTAAGAAACGGGATATAGTGAAGAGTTCCGTTGTATAATTAAATTCCTGCAGAACACTTAATGGCTCAGGTTGGTAGGCCTGTCCTACCTGAGTGACTGGATTAAATTATACGTCTGTTAAATAGTGAATTTTAAGTGGTTATATAACAGTTATCAACTCAAATTCTATAAATTATCTTTGTAGTAAGTGTTTTTATTAAATGTAAGACATTATTGACAGTTTGCATAAGCTTACATTGAATTTAATTAATCTTCTACTAACCCAAATTGACGATCTATACACATAAGTAAACAATCCATGTCGGTTATTTCAAAGTTGCGCATGCGCATTTTAAACTATTGCTGCCAATATGAACAAGCAATATTTCCCTTTTAACAGAGATTAGTTCAAATACTGGCTCCAAGCTAATCTGCGGATAGCGCCACTTACCAGGAAAACAACCTTATCGGCAATCTACCTTATCTACTGATAAGCCTCTAGCGCTGCCGCGCCGCTCGGCCTACACACTGGACCTTATCTCGGGTCCCCTGCACACCTGTCTTTATTTTGTTTACTAGCCCGTTTGTGCCCTTTACACCATTAATAATCTGTACATTGTAAACAAACCATGATAGTACTAGAGGACATTATATTAGAGTCATCAGACAATGATAATGGAATGGTGGATTATATTGCTGCAATTTGCAATGAAATAAATATATTAAAAGTAAATTATCCTGACTTGGTCTTGAATAACCTTGTAGGAAAAATTGAATTTCTCATCAAACACTGTGATTCTCTATTATTAGAAAATGAAGAAAAACAAAATAGGCTTAATACGTCATTAAAGGAAAATGCTGTACTTGAATATAAATTGGATTCAGAGAAAAAAATGAGAGCTTCCGAACTAAATCACTCATTTAGCTGTCAAGAAGAAGAAAATGAGAGAAAAGTTGCTTTTGAAAATAAAATAAAGGCATTAGAAAAACAACTCAGTTCTGCAAAATCAAGAAACGAGACATTGCTCTCGGACAACGAGTCACTGCAAAAAGAAGTAAGAAAAATAGCTGTTTTAAAAGACACTCTGGAGGGAAAACTAAATGACAAAGATATTGCCATAATGGGTTTAAGAGCTAACATGGAGACTATTAAGGCACAATACCTAAACAAAAAATCGGAAAGATCATGGGACCAGGACAAATGGGCCGACGATCAAGTTCTCGATGATTATTTTTCTGCCATGTCAGAAAATTTTAATGGCGATGATGTGCTATTTCTTGGGCCTACAGTGACTTTAACTGTCCGATATGGTACTCCGGAAACTCTCCATGAAAAATTAGCATCGACAACCTTCTATAAATGTAAATATGTACTTCTTTGCCTTAACAACTGTTCAAACGGTATAGAAAAAAGTGGAACACACTGGAGTTTGTTGTTTTTAGACAGAATTAGTAACACGGCATACCACTTTGACTCTATCAAGTCTATGAACATATCAGCAGCAAAAATTCTAGCCAAAAACCTTGGAGTGCAGACCGAAAATGTGCTTGAAATGCCTTGTATCCAGCAGAAAAAGTCATTTGAATGTGGAATACATGTTCTGGCCAATGCTAAGTACATTGCTTACCATTTTTGTAAGAATCCCCATAGTATTTCATTCACAGACTGGTACTCTGGAACTGTAACAACCAAGGACAACTCGTCTGAACTGCTATCCATGCAACAGCCAGTATCACCTAAAGTTTTATCCAAAACAAAAAGAGTGAACAAAAATGCAAACAAATGGACTGTTATTCCAGCAAAAAATAAAAAATTTCAGAAGAGCATGGCGAAAAAAGTGCAGAACACTGTATTAATTAAAAATAGATTTGAAGTTCTTGACCAAATATTAGAAGACAAAACTTCTAGTACATCTGATATTTCACATGAGCTCATCTATGGTAAACCAAATGGAAATAAATATAAACAAAAACAAGATAAGGGTAGTCCACAAAGGCAAAATTACCGACAACCGAGGAAATACAATCATAGGCTAACTATAGCCAGTGACAGCCAAGGAAGGGATTTGTCTGATTACATTGGGCGAATAAGTCCTGCCGATCTCAAGATTCTGAATCACTGTCAACCCGGCGCTCATTTTGAACCTATAATATCACAGGTTACAAATTCATCTGACTTCAAGACATTCACGAAAAAAGATTGTATTCTTGTCATTGGAGGAACTAACAACGTTACCAAAAGTTCTATAACAAATAGCCAATCACTAGTTAACTCATTTAATAAACTCCTCAATGAAATATTGCCAGCCTTTGAACACACAAACATCATACTATCCACCATACCGTATAGGTATGACTTAAGCGCAGAAAGCCTTGAAAATAAAGTTATTAAGGATGTAAACCATATGATAAGACAGTTGTGTTGTAATCAGCCCCATGTCAAAATACTGGATCTTTATCTGCTTCAGAGCTGGCATCATACTCGACACGGCCTTCACATCAACAGAACCGGGAAGAGATTCGTATCTAGAGAAGTAATAAACCTAATGACTAATGATATCTTTAATCATGTTGATGTTATTAATAAGACGACTTTGACAACTCCATCAGTATCTCCTTCATCAATTGAAACTCTTAATAGTACTACCAAAGTTGCTCCTACTAAAGATTCCCCTATATTGATTCAATGTAATACTGAAAAAGAAGCGAATTCTGGTCCTATTCAAGTTTTTGAGGGAAGTATGGAAACGTTCATTTCACAGTATCAGAGCAGTCCGTCAGTAGCCTTTTCCCATTGCATATCAGGGGATTTCACTAATAAACAAAACATGAGCAAAGGTGTGGCTGTCATCTTCCGAAATAAATTTGGACGACCTCAACCAGTTCATCGCATAAACAAATTTCTGACAATGCAACGTGTAGAAAACGGTGCTCTGATTTACGGCCTAGTTACGAAAAATAAGTATTCTGACAAACCTGAAGTCTTAGATTATATATCAGCTGTTGAGGAATTAATAAAAGATTTTAAAAATCACAACTTGAAAGAACTGATTTGCTCCCCTATGGGATGTGTTAGAGATCGGATTACACTTCCGATATTTTCACAGCATATTGTGAAATTTCACCAAAGCACAGGCGCAACCGTGAAAATAATTGTGGAAGATGAACGTGCCTCTAGGAACCTTCGAAATGGGTTAAAATTTCACGACTTTGTGAAACAGTTAAAAAGCAGTGTAGCTGAAGAACTCAGCCGAAGTAGCCATCTCCAATTGCCTGATTCAGCTTCAAATGGTCTGTCTAAAGCAACACCGAGCGTAAGCGATAAACTAGTTCCTGCAGAAGATGAGAAGCTAGATGAAATGCCATTGCCGTGCAAGTTTACAGCCTCCACTGAAGAATCACTGGTCCTTGACCAGTCTAATCACACACTGGAGGACATTTCAACATCGAAGGATGAGTCCGCATGCCACTCACTTTCTCAAGACCATTCCCAATCAACAGCCCAGCAGCAGGAATCTCCTGGAGCCCTCCCACTCAGCCCGCCTGCAACTAACCCGTCAGCTGATCTACAACCAAGTGCTGTGAATAATGTCGTTGTCAATACCAATTTTTTAGCCATAGCTCAACCTTCAATAGATTCAGTAAATTAATTCACTCAGACACTTCACTTTCCTTCAATAACCACCCTAAATGCTCAGCTAATGATCTTTTATTGCTTCACATTAACATTAGATCCATTCAAAGCAAATTAAACGAACTTCAGTACTGGTTAGATCAAATGAATTGTTCAGTATTATGCGTCAATGAGCATTGGCTAAAGGATTGTAATATAAATATTTTTGTTCCTTTTAATTATGAATTAGCTGCTAGTTATTGCAGACCTAATACTATTAGAGGGGGTTCATCAATTTATGTAAAAAAGGATTTTTGTTCAGAGTTTATATCACTTGATTTGAGTAATTTTTGCATTGAAGATGTTTTTGAAGCCTGTGGAATACTATTTAAATCAATTAAAACTATATTTTTGTCAATCTATAGAATTCCATCAACAAGAGTAGACATTTTTATTGAACAAATGGAATTTATTTTATTATTTTTATCAAAATACAAAACTTACAAAATTTTTATTGCAGGTGATATAAATTTAGATATTAGAGAAAATAATAGAAATGTAGTTGATTTCCTGAATTTGCTTAAGTCATTTAATTGTTGCTGTCTTAATGAAAATCCTACTAGATTAGATGCATGTCTTGATAATATAATAAGTAATTTTCATAAAGATGTTAATGTAGATGTAATAAAATTAGGGCTTTCTGATCATGATGGATTATGGATGAGAATTGACAATTTTTTCATGACACAGGATATTACCTATGTAAAAATAAGAAGCTTAACTGACAAATCCTTATTTTTATTACAAAATGAATTGAATAGTGTAGACTGGTCAAATGTACTGTGTTCTTTTGACAGAAACATAAATGTTTGTTTTTCCGAATTTATTAACTTTTTAAAAACTATTTTTGAAAATAATTGCCTAGTGGTCACGAAGAAGGTTACATCATTGAATGTTAAGCGCAAACCGCAGCACAGTGCTAATTGGTTTTCAGAACAACTCAATAAAATGAGAATAATGTTACTTTTATTGAAAGACAAATATCTCACTTAAGTGAACAGAACCGTTTTAGATATCTTGCTTTCAGAAAACTGTACAAAAAGGAAATTAAAGTCGCAAAATGCAAAGTAAATGATGAGTATATTCAAAACTCCAAAAATAAATCCAAAGCAGCTTGGAATGTGATAAAAAATGAAATGAATGTGTCAAAAAAAGATAAATGTATTCCAATTAGTTTGAATGATTTAAATTTTCACTTTGTAAATAATGCTTCACATGTTGATTCTCAGGATTTTGTAGATCCTATACATTTACTTTCTAATTCTAGTGAAACAATTCATACAAAATTCCAGTGGTCAAACATCACTCATCTTAATATTATAGAGTCAGTCAACAAACTTAGCAATTCTAAAGCTGAAGACTTTTATGGATTCTCAAATTTTATTATTAAAAAAATGGCCCCTTTTCTTATTGAACCAATGCATTATCTTTTCAATTTGATGATTGAACAATCAATCTTTCCAGATTGTCTCAAAGTGTCCATTACAATTCCTCTATTTAAAAAGGGCGATAAAACAGATCCAAACAATTATAGGCCAATTTCTCTAATTCCAATTTTTTCTAAAATATTTGAACATTGCCTCCATCAGCAGATATATCCATATTTTGAAAACAATCTTTTATTAACTGAAGATCAATATGGATTTCGAGCTAATTTATCAACTGCTAGGGCTCTCGAGAATTTAGTTTTAGATATTTTTGATGGTTGTGATAAGAAAGTTAACACATGTGCAACGTTAATTGATCTGACAAAAGCCTTCGATTCAGTCCCTCACGATATTTTAATACAAAAATTAGCTTTTTATGGTGTAGTAGAGAAATCTCTTAGCCTGATCAATTCTTATTTAAATGATAGATTTCAGTCAGTTCAGGTTAAAAATGAGAGGTCCAGTTTGTTGAAAATAAAGTGTGGAGTGCCACAGGGCTCTGTTTTAGGGCCATTTCTTTTTATAGTTCTAATCAATGATTTTCCTTCATTCATGCCTTGCAAAACTACTCTTTACGCTGATGACACAACATTCCTCACTAGGGGCCCAAGCTTAAATTATGCGTCAGAGCAAAGTGATATCATGATTGAGAGAGCAGAGGAATGGTTTAAAGCAAACTATTTAAGAATTAATCATCTCAAAACTAAAAAAAAATTATATTTGATCTCAAAGTATCCAGTCAAGAAAATAAATCTGTTAAATTGTTAGGGGTTCACATCGATCAAAGGTTAGATTGGATTGAGCACACAAACGTGTTATGCGGTAAATTGGCTCGAACTGTTTTTTTGCTGAAAAAATTGAAAAGTAATGTTAGTGAGGATTTGTTGCTTTTTTGTTATTATGCTTTTTTTTCATTCACACTTACAATATGGAAATCTGCTTTGGGGAAACTCCGTCGGAGCCAAGAATGTTCTTAAATGGCAAAAAACTGCTATCAGATCTATTTTAGGACTCAGACCTCGAGACTCGTGTAGGGATCACTTTAAATCTCTTAAAATTTTAACGCTCCCTAGTATTTACATTTTTAATTGCCTTATACTTGTTAAAGAAAACATCAATCACCTTATTAAACGTTCAGATATTCATACACATGACACACGAAATAATCATTCTCTCGACTTACCACTTACTAGACTTTCACTTACACACAATAGTTACAAATATCTAAGTATCCAGTTTTTTAATAAATTACCTTCAAAAGCATCATTCGTATCACTTAATAGGTTCAAAACTGTCTTAATTTCATGGTTGAAAACAAAATCATTTTATTCAATTGAGGAATTTTTAAAGTGTGATATTGGTGACCTACAGTTTTAAAATTATAATTTTGATTTTGATTCATTTATTTAGCTTTTTTCTTTAGATATCAAATAATTATATATATTGATTGTTCAATCACATATTTGTAAGATATATGTAATTTGTGTATATATCTTGTAATTTGTGTAAATATCTTGTAATATGTGACATGATCATATGACTAAATTTAGTATTAAGTTGACTCTGTCGATTGTATTGTAAAAAATACTTAAAGACAATAAAGAGATTTTGATTTTGATTTTGATTTTGAATGGATCGGATCGGACTGAGTTTTAAGCCCTTTAGTGTCCAGCTCCGTCTTATGTATTCTGCTGC
Organism: Neoaliturus tenellus; assembly: GCA_030545055.2. Classification (NCBI taxonomy): domain Eukaryota; kingdom Metazoa; phylum Arthropoda; class Insecta; order Hemiptera; family Cicadellidae; genus Neoaliturus; species Neoaliturus tenellus. The sequence goes on from CM061533.1 coordinate 194,825,666, forward strand.
ACTCTTGTTTTTATTCCGGAAATTGTAGTCTCCGGTAATTTTATGTATGATTGTCTTACGTGTAGAATTTTATCGTTGGTAAAATAATGTAATAGTAAATGTTTAATACATCCTCAAACAAATCGTTGACTGATGAAGTGGATGTATATAAATAGCCATTGAAAAGTCCAAATTGCATTTTTATTATTATTGAAGAAGTCGTTTTTATTTGTCTTAGAACTTGATTTAAATGTATGACAGGTTTATCAGTTTCATTTTGTACTATTTTAAGTATACGTCTAAGAAGATTATTTAAGTATTCACACGAACTTATCATCTACATACAAACGAAAAATAATGATGACATTAGGCAGAGGGAAAATTAAATAGTCATTCCAAATTTCAATTTTCATTAGTGTCTCAAAATTTGATTCCATTCGGCTTAACACTAATTTTAATGTATAACGAAAAACTTAGTTACACTATCCTCTATATTTCAAATTAATAATAATTATGTATGGTTTCTCCAGCAGGCATATTGTTAACTACTGTAACTAAAAGGAAACATTTTGTTCATGATGGTTAATGTAGAAACTATTACGAAGTGTAAAGAAATAATTTTAGGTAATAGAGTGTTGATTACAATCAAAATTAAATTGTAAAATTTTGGTTTTAACACTATACTTAACTGAGGGTCGTTGTTTATTTTCAAAGTAAAAAATATGATAAGTCGAATAAAATTATACTCTTTCTTTCACTTAGAATAAGTTTTTATGTTTATGTGTATGAAATTTAATCCTCCTGATTTTCTATCAAGTTAAATAATCAATCACATATTTGGAAAGGTTTTCGTTTATGAAGTACATGATGATGATGATGATGATTATTCACTTCATGTAGCGCAGGCGATATTATTACCCATGACAAGTAAACACAGCCCGTCACTTCTGAGCCTAATAACTGTCACTGCGTAAATTCACAACTGCAAATGACAATGAATTTCCTCATTTTACACTGTTGTTTATAACATTCATGGTATTTTACACTGTTTGTTTCGAATAATCGTTTTTTTTTTTTAATATATCGAGTTATTATCACTCATGTATGAGGATTTCTCTCGTAGAGTCGTTCATCCTGAAACAATTCTTGAGAAATGTTAAAATGCAGTTAAAAGTTATGTAACAAATAATCATAATGAGCTTACTAATGTTGTATCCCTCCCAGTACAATTATAGTATGTAATCACGCAAATTCCGGGAGGTATTATGTGGTGGTCGCTTGGAATGTAGCCGCAGCAATTTCACCGCGCATACTTGTCATTACTGCCTCATCATACTCGACGATGTTGACTATGCGTTGACAACTCAACCATCATCATCTGGACATTTGCCCTCCAATGATTAAAAATTCGCCACATATTTTTTCAATCGATTTTTTACCCTATGGATCATTAGGATTATTTATTTAAAATATTTTGCTTACGTGAAACCCATCTGAGTATTTCATACATACGCACTGAAAGCATTTTAAATACATTATTATGAAGCAAACCTGGTTTGAATTAGAAATTACTTGAGTTAATTTTTATATACGGCAGTTACATATACTAGTAGTGGGGAAATGGCGGAGCTGGGACAGTTCAATGACCTCTGAGGAATGTGAGGAATGTGCTGAGTCATGATGACGTCATCGCCGATGACGTCATCGAAGACGTCATTGATTGCGTCATCGATGACGTCATCGATTGCGTCACCCATGACGTCATCTATTGCATCATCGATGACGTCATCTTTGACGTAATCGATGACGTCACCATCAATGACGTCATTTCCATGACGTCACACCCATGACGTCACAAAAATGACGTGCTGATGACGTCATTACCCCTTACGTCACCAAGATGACGTCACTGACGTCATTAAGGTCAAGGTCACTCCGAAAACTAAAAATTTTTGGCCCTTTTGCCGTTTCTCTCACTCCGCTGCGAGTTTCAGTCAGAGTCCTCGTGACCTAAATGACTTGGAGCGAATTTTCGACAAGAAACAGCAAAAGTGCCGAGTCAACTTCGAGTTTGCGTCATGATCCCACCTAAACAGTCAATCGGTATTCCTCAGAGGTCATTGAACCAGCACAGCACCCGCCATTTGCCAGTATTGCGAACAACAACAGAGTGCACGACAGCGATGCGCACCCTAGGACAGCCGTCGAGCGACTGACTATCCAGCCCCGCGTACTCTAGGTATATGGGAAGTGGTGGGGGGAATTGCGATGATCTTGGGAAATTTGAAAATGTCAAGCAAGGTAGCACCGTTTTAGTGCTACCTTAAAAATCAAAACTTTAATTCAAAACTGCACAGCAGAGTGCACGACACAGATGTGCACCCTACGACAGTCGGCGAGCGACTGACTGTCAGACCTCGCGTACTCTAGGCATATGGGAAGTGGTGGGGGAAATCTCAAGGTCATTCAAATGGAGTTTTAAGAAAGTCTAAGAGTATAGAGACTACCTTAAATGTAAATGTTAATCAGTCGGAGTTAAAGTACGATGACCTTGAGACAAAACACAATTCGATGTCGTCCCAGAGTTAAAGTGTGGTAACCTTGAATTTAACTGTGAACTTGGGACTTAGGATTGTTTGAAAGATCTAACCAAAGTACTTCCAGGTTTGAGCCAACACTTAGAAAAATTTACTCTTGATACAACAATTTGATGTTTTCGCATAGTTTAAGTGTGGTGACCTTGAACTGGTCAAAATTAAAACTTTAATTCAAAACTGCACGATACCGATGTGCACCCTACGACAGTCGGCGAGCGACTGACTGTCAGACCTCGCGTACTCTAGGCATATGGGAAGTGGTGGGGGGAGATCCCCCCATGAGTTTTTTAATTTTTATTTTTCGTGACCTTGACCAAAACTTTTTTGCTCTGGACGAGAAGTGAACCCCCCCCCTCCCCCCGAGTTTTTTAATTTTTATTTTTTGTGACCTTGACCAAAACTTTTTTGTTCCGGACGAGAAGTAAACCCCCCCCGAACTTTTTTTTCAGAAAAATTTTTGACCTTGACCAAAAAGTTTCTTGCTCCAGACGAGAAGTGAACCCCCCCCCGAGATTTTTTAATTTTTATTTTCCATGACCTTGACCAAAACTTTTTTGCTCCAGACGAGAAGTGAACCCCCACCCGAACTTTTTTTCTGAAAAATTTTTGACCTTGACCAAAAAGTTTCTTGCTCCAGACGAGAAGTGAACCCCCCCCCCGAACTTTTTTTTCGTAAAAATTTTTGACCTTGACCAAAAAGTTTCTTGCTCCAGACGAGAAGTGAACCCCCCCCCGAGATTTTTTAATTTTTATTTTCCATGACCTTGACCAAAACTTTTTTGCTCCAGACGAGAAGTGAACCCCTCCCCCGAACTTTTTTTCAGAAAAATTTTTTACCTTGACCAAAAAGTTTCTTGCTCCAGACGAGAAGTGAACCCCCCCCGAACTTTTTTTTCGTAAAAATTTTTGACCTTGACCAAAAAGTTTCTTGCTCCAGACGAGAAGTGAACCCCCCCCAAACTTTTTTTCTGAAAAATGTTTGACCTTGACCAAAAAGTTTCGTGCTCCAGACGAGAAGTGAACCCCCCCGAGATTTTTTAATTTTTATTTTCCATTACCTTGACCAAAACTTTTTTGCTCCAGACGAGAAGTGACCCCCCCACCGAACTTTTTTTCGGAAAAATTTTTGACCTTGACCATAAAGTTTCTTGCTCCAGACGAGAAGTGAACCCCCCCGAACTTTTTTTCGGAAAAATTTTTGACCTTGACCAAAAAGTTTCTTGCTCCGGACGAGAAGTGAACCCCCCCCCTAACGAAAAGTTTCGCGAGCCCCCCCCCTGGTTGTGGCCACCCGGTGGGGATATAAGGCGGCCCGGCCACAGCCGGCTCGCAGTCCGCTCCCGCGCGTTGAACGTGAACGATTGGGACGGACCGCCATAGGCATCACTAAACACTGAAAGGCGCCTTCACTGTTTAGTGAAGTCTAATGTAATTTTAAGTCTTGTATTAGTTTTTAAGACTTGTATTAGTTTTAAGACTTGTATTAGTTTTAAGATATTGCGCTTGCGTTTGGGTATTGGGAATTGTTTTATATTTGAGTGTTTTACTTGTACCATATGTGTCCTATGTCTTGTTTGTCTTTATGTTATATGTGTTATATTTATTTAATGTGTATACGCTTGTTTTAGCACTCTCCCTTGAGCTTTTTTCACAGCTCAAATTAAATTGTAAAGATAGGGAACGGGAGTAGGCCCCCGTGTAAAGTCACTTTTAACTATTGGTAGGCTCCTCTCAGGCATGCAACAGGTTGCGGCTGGGGTTTTGGGAGCATGTCCGTTTGTACGCTGGCAAGCAAAAGGTTGTGGCGGCCTCTGCACTCGGACCGAGGACGTAAGCCACTAGGGTGTCCTCAGTTTGTTTCCCTTCTGGAAACTCAAAATTATGTAAATGAATCTTTGTTAGCTATTTGTGTTTTTAGTCCCCAAGGCCCCCGAACATTCGTGGTTCGCCATGGATGTACGGGGGGCCGAATTTTTTTTTAATGTTCCTGTGGCCTTGACCTAGTAACGACTTATAAAATTTAATGCATTGCTAAACTTAAATATTAAAGATAGGGAACGGGAGTAGGCCCCCGTGTAAAATCATTTTATACCAAAGTTAGCATGGGTCCTCTCAGGCATGCACTATTGCGGCTGGGTTGGGAACCGGTCCGTTTGTACGCTGGCATGCAGACCGCAGCTGTGGCCAATTTGCGGCGGCCTCTGCACTCGGACCGAGGACGTAAGCCACTAGGGCTGTCCTCAACCTCTCTCAAAATTATGTAAATGACTTTTGTTAGCTATTTGTTAATTTGTAATTTATTTGTTAGCAATGCAGTAAATGCTTAAAAGTCTTGCGTGGTGAAGGTTAGACAACATTGGAATGTTTGCAGTTGTTCATAGTTGGGTCTCTTTGGAGGCTACAGCGATGACAACCTAAATGCCCCACAACCCCCATGGGGGGTGTGGGGTTTAATTTTTTAAAAGTTTTTCGTGACCTTGACCTAAATATATGAAAGTTTTCAAAATTCTTAACAGTTAGGTATTATTAATACAAGTATGGTGTTATCCATAGTTGTGCCTCTTCGGAGGCTTCAGCGATGGCAACTTAAACTTAAACTTAAAGTTTAGCGCGACCTTGAAGGAAAGATATCAAAGTTTTTCCAAATCCGTAACATGAAGGCATTAGACTCAAACTACAAGTGCCCCCCCCCCCAATTTAAATAAAATTATTTCATTTCTTGTTCTGCGCATGCGCAGAAGTGTTTTATTCAAGGTCACCCCCCTGGTATATAAGCAGGTTGGTCGAGAGCGTCTCTTATTCTTTCGTGAACTTTTGTAAAGTTAACATCTAAAGAGCTATTACGTTTAATAATGTATCTTTGTGATATTTGCGGAGAATTTTTCCCCGATGAATATATTTTAGCGATACATCAAGAATTACACTCATCAGAGGAGACGGAAGATGTGCAAGTGAGCGAAGGAGATTTGGACTTGATTGATGAATTTTTAGCCGAACACCATCGAAGGTTGGACAACTGGGATAGTTATCTACAACAGATGCAGCGGAGGCGGCCCAGCGTTATCCAGTTCGGAGGCGCTGGACCGTCAAGGATATCTAGACCGTCTATTGCAGAAGAAGAGGACTCGAACACGGACACGGACATGGACATGGATTTTGATACAGAAACTTAACAAGAAGGAACCAGACACTTACGCACAACCGCTTTCCCTGGACACACAGTAATCCATAATAAAATTAATAATGTACAGCTTGATTTGGAAAACTTTATAACCGAAGCAAAACTATTGATTGGACAAACTTTAAATCAAGAATTGGCACGATTAAATTTTATAAAATTTGGTTTAGTGTTGGAGGCAAAATTTACTAATACAGATGGTGAAAACACAGTGAGAGGGTTTATAACGAAAAACCGTACTTTGATTTTTGCATCGGATGTAGATAAAATTGTTGACGAATGTTTGGAAGAACTGTTAACAAAACTGCAGGAGCATCAAAGGAGAGGGTCAGGATGGATGTTTACATCAGTTGAAGGTTTAGACTTAAGAGTTCATAAGCATGGTTACGGTATGAGGGGTAGTAGCTATATCCCTCTACCGAAAAAGATTGACGCTACAAAATCTTGTATAAATGTAAAAAATGTAGATAATGAATGTTTCAGATATGCGATGTTAGCAAAATATATTTTGCCTGAACAGCGTCCTTGTAGAGTAGGTATGCACTATCAAAATGTAAATAATAGATATAATTTTCAAGGACTATCATACCCTGTAAATATTAAAGATGTTTGTAAATTTGAGAAACAAAATGTAGGAGTAAGTGTAAATATTTTTGGGTTGGATGATTCAAATAATGTATACCCTTTAAGAGTAACAAGAAATGAGCTTAGGAACCATACTGATTTGTTGTTAATATCCAAAGGTGAAATATCACACTATGTGTATATAAAAAACTTTGAAAAACTAGTTGTACGACAACTAACTAAAAGAGATAAAAAAATTACCATTTGTAAGCGATGTTTCAATTTCGTACATAAGGAGTTGAGGAGAGGAGGTGCACAGTGGCTACAAGAACACCAAAGACTATGTAATGAAAACTTTGAATGCAAAATTAGTTTGAACGCACCTACTCACTCTATTGTAAAATTTGAAAAATTTAACCATCAATATAGGGTACCGATTGTAATTTATGCAGACTTTGAATCCACACTGGTACCTCAAGAACATCCAGATGGGGAAATTACCAGTAGGACCAAATATCAGTTGCATAAACCTAATAGTTTTTGCATGTTGATTAAATCCACACTGTCAGAAGAACATTTGCAAAATTTTGGTTTAAGTTCAGAACCAATTTTGTACAGAGGTGAGGATCCAGAAAAAATCTTTGTAGATAACTTGTATTATATAGCTGGTATGGTTGAAGAATTGTACAGTAATATTGTTCCTATGTTACCTCTTGATGAAGAGGAAGAAATTCAATATGTTAATGCTAATAATTGTTATTTGTGTAAGAAAGAATTTACTCTGGACAACCATAAAGTCCATGACCATGATCACCTCACTGGTTATTACAGAGGGCCTGCATGCAATGCGTGTAATATAAATTACAAACTTCCAAAATTCATTCCAGTTGTTTTGCATAACCTTAGTTAGTGGTTATGATTCTCATTTTATTATTCCAGAATTGGGCAGAGATAATGGAAATATTGATGTTTTGGCTGAGTCTCTAGAAAATTATATCAGTTTTTCAAAGAAGATTGGTAAAATTAAACTTTGATTCGTAGACTCTTACAGATTTATGCAATCAAGTCTTAGCAAATTAACAGCTAATTTAAGAAGACAAGATTTGAAGGAAACAAGAAAAATTGTACCCGAAGATAAAATGGACTTGGTGCTAAGGAAAGGAGTGTTTCCATATGATTATATAACTGGTCTAGAAAAATTTGATGAAACATGTCTACCACCAATCGAAGCTTTTAAAAGTAAATTAACAGACACAGAAATTTCAATTGAAGATTATAATCATGCCTGTAACATCTGGAATGAATTAGGGATGAATACTCTAGGAGATTATTCTGACTTTTATGTAAAATTAGATGTAACACTGTTATGTGATGTGATGGAAGAATTTAGGAACACATGTTTTTCCGCTTACGGACTGGATCCACTTCACTCATACACGTCTCCTGGCTTGGCATGGCAGGCCATGCTAAAATCAACCGAGTGTAAACTGGAATTACTAACCGACATCGACATGGTTTTGATGATTGAATCAGGAGTTCGTGGCGGATTAACACAAGTGGTGACACGACATGTCAAGGCCAACAATAAATATTTACCAGGATATGATCAACAGCAACCATCGCTCTACTTGGGTTACTTCGATGCGAATAATTTATATGGTTGGGCGATGTCAAAACCCCTTCCATATGGAGACTTCCAGTGGGTAGACCCGGACAGCATTGGTGACATCACGCAGATTCCAAAAGAAGGATCAACCGGTTACATTTTGGACTGCGACTTCCATTATCCAGAACATCTGCATGACCACCATTACGACCTACCACTATTAGCTAGAACGGAAATATCTCCCACAGGAAGATGGCCCAAGTTGATGATGACCTTGGAAAACAAAAACAGATATGTAGCACATTATTTTGTTGTTCAACAAGCCCTGGAATTAGGATTAATTATTACCAAAATTCATCGAGTTTTGAAATTTTCTCAATCTTGTTACTTGAAACCTTACATAGATTCCAACACCATGAGGAGAGCTGCAGCGACATCAGCTTTCGAAAAAGACTTTTATAAACTGATGAACAATGCGATTTTCGGAAAAACATTAGAAAACAAGAGGAAACACAAAATTGTAAAATTAGTAAGTGACCCTAATAAGATGGAAAAACTTGTAAAGAAACCAAATTTTAAAACAAGTATGATAATCAATGAAAACTTGGTAGCTGTTAGTATGAAGAAAACAAAAATTGTAATGGATAGACCGTTGTATATAGGAATGTCAATATTAGATATAAGTAAAACACATATGTACGACTTTCATTATAACAAGATGGTACAACATTATGGAAGAGAAAATATTGGAATAGCCTACATGGATACGGATGCACTAATTTATTGGATTAAGACAGAAGACATGTATGAAGATTTGAGAAAATTCATACACAAGAATGATTTCGATTTCTCTGATTATCCGAAGAATCACCCTAATTACAGTGAAGAAAACAAAAAAGTCCTAGGAAAATTTGAAGATGAGTGCAATGGATCGATTATGGAAGAAATTGTTGCACTGATATCAAAACTGTACTCTTTCAACGTGTACAAAGGAGAAGAAGAAAAAACAACCACAAAGAAGGCAAAGGGAGTGAAAACAACATATCTGAAGAAAAATATTCATTTTGAGCAGTACAAAAATTGTTTATTTGAAGATACAACATTAAGAGCAAAATTTAACACGATTAGAAGTGAAAGACATCAAGTTTACAGTGTGACAGAAGTAAAGAAAGCACTCTCGAACAAGGATGACAAAAGACACATTATGGATGACAAAATCAACACTCTTCCTTTCGGCCATTATTCACTTAACCCTATCAACAATTAACCTATTCTTCGTCCCTCTTCGTCCTTCTTCGACCTAAATTCCTTTTTCTTCCGTAAAAAATGGGGAACACGGCAAGTCAAACGCCGTGTTCCCCATTTTTTTACACAAGTTTGGATGACCTTGACCTATATAAATGATGTGAATATTTAAGACAACATTTATTGTGAGTACACATGTGATATGAGAAACATTCAAACCTGCAATATGAAGGACTTGAAGCAAGAAATTGTCAACGAACTTCATAAACCTGCAAGAAGAAAGTTTCCGCGAAGAAATACAGTGATAAAAGGAATAAATGGTTTATATCAAGCGGATTTAATCGAAATGATTCCTTATAGTAAACAAAATAAAGAATTTAAATACATATTGACTATTATTATCTGTTTTTAAAAAATGGCGGATGCTTTACCGCTAAAAGATAAAAGTGGTAAAAGTGTTACAAAAGCAATGGAAACAGCTATACAAAGAGACAAACATACTATAAAACATTTACAAACTGATGATGGAAAAGAATATTTTAATAAGGAATTTGCAAATTTAATGAAAAAACACTACATTAACCATTACTCAACCAATTCAGAGGTAAAAGCATCAATAATTGAAAGATTTAACAGAACTTTAAAAGGTGCGATGTATAAGATATTTTCCAACAGAGGATCACACGTATGGATTGATATGTTACCAAAACTTATAAGCGATTACAATAACAAGTTTCATAGAACTATCGGTATGAAACCAAGCCAGGTGACTAATAAAAATGAAAAACTTGTATTAAAACGTATAAAAATGAATACTAAACCAAAAGTTGAAAAACTAAAACCTAAAAGGTTTAATGTTGGCGATAAAGTGCGAATAAGCAAATAAAAGGTGTATTCAGTAAAAGATATCTTCCAAACTGGACAAATGAGGTATTTACTGTATTTAAGGTGCAACCTACAATACCAGAAACTTACATTTTAAAAGATAATAAAGGACAATTGCTGGAAGGAGGGTTTTATGGACATGAAATGTTAAAATCAACAGTAGGTGATGTATATCTAGTCGAAAAGGTGTTGCAACGAAAAAAAGATAAGGTTAAAGTACGATGGTTAGGATTTAATAAGACGGAAGATTCTTGGATACCTAAAAAGGATCTAATATAATGATAGAGCATCATTTTGCGTTGAACCATTACAAAGGATGGAGATAAACTCGCAAAAAGACAATTTTACTATTAATAATATAGATGAACTCACAGTGGATGGTTCTCGATTCAATACCGGGAAACATGGTGTTTTGTTGCCAAACATGGTGCGTTGTCTGGTTACCGGTCCTTCCAATTGTGGAAAAACAAATGTTGTATTCAATTTGATTACAAACCCTAAAGGATTATGTTTTAATAATTTATATGTATTTTCAAAGTCACTACAACAACCAAAATATCAGTTATTGGAACAAATACTCAATAATGTGCCTGAAGTTAAATATTTTAAATTTAACTTCGAGAGTGTCATGCAACAGCAAGAGGCTAAACCATTCTCAGTATTTATATTCGACGATGTATCTTGTGAAAATCAAAATACAATAAGGAATTACTTCGCCATGGGTCGACATAACAACATAGATAGCATTTATATTAGTCAAACTTACAGCAAAATACCAAAACAGCTCATTAGAGACAATGCAAACATGTTAATTGTATTAAAACAGGATGAAACCAACCTAAAACACATATATTATGACTATGTAAGTGCAGATATGTCATTTGAACGATTTAAAGAGTTGTGTGGAAAGGCTTGGGCTGAAAAGTATGGGTTTTTAACAATTATAAAGGAACAACCATTAAACAATGGTCGATACAGGATAGGATTTGATAAATTTATACTAATACATTGATCATGATGTAAAACATTCATTGTTGTACAACACGTCTTGCTACAAACATGGATAACCAAGAAAAGTTAATAAAGGAAATAAAATCACTTAGTGATTCTATTCGGGATAAAAACAGAGCATTAAAATTAGGTATTAGCGAAAGGGAGAAATTTCTTGAATCTACTTTTAAACCTATTACTGAACCCTTGAAACAATTAAACAAAAAATTTGCTAAACCCGTTTTGGAAGGAGATGCAATTGCACCTATTACAAAGTTTGAAAGAGAAAATGTAAAATCAGAAGATTTTAGTGATGAAGACCCGGAATCCTCTACATATAGTGGTTTTACCGGTGGAGAACCCGAAAGAGAGCTAGAATCACCAGACTATAGTGGTATAAGAGAATTATATGAAGTAAAAGCTAAAAGAGGACATGAAGATGTATCAACCGCTAGTGAAGAGGAAAAATAAGAAGAAGCAAGGGAAGGTCCGTCAAACATAAGCTTGTTGGGTGAAAACATTCATAACAAAGGACCTTTAGGAAGGAAATACATGATAAAAATGTTAGCTGGAATAAATCCTAGTAAAAACTACCATAGTTATGGAGTATGATTAACAGAAGAAGGTTTAATTGTTGGTAATAGCCCGGTAAACATTGATGAACATGATAATATTATTGTTGGTAATCAAAGATATAAGGGCACAAGAGGATTACTTGAATTATTATTTGAAAAAAAGCCTTTAGAATTGTTAGTTAAAGAAGAAGACATGGAAGCGTATAAACAGATTTTGGAACACACCAATGCATACAGGAGAAAATATTTAGCTGACCAACCAGTTTTTAGATCTAGGTCTTTAAAATATAGAGAATTTGTATCCAAGTTAATACCAACAACGAGAAGACAACCAATGCCGATAATGCCAAGAAAATCTGTAAAACGAAGGTTTGTGTCATCCACTTTGGATATAAGTGTTGCAGAACCAAGAAAAAGAAACAAATCTGTTACAGGTACAGGTTTAATGAAGAAACTATATAACACAAATGTGATTTATTACAATAATATCAATAAATTGGTGGATAGAATGAAACTAATACATGAAGCTAAAGAAGCGGGTCATACTGGATTGGAAAACGAATGGGTGGCTTTAGTGGATGAACTCCGAAACCGTAGGGTAATCTTATAAAAATGCGTTACTCCCTAGAATACTATTCAGTTGCACCATGAGTGTCGACAAGTTCGGACGTTACTCCTCGGATGGGTTATATTATGCGAATAGTTTAAAAAGAAGTGCTGGTTTACCACAAACACCTGATTGGGATTATGATATGAGTAATAAAAGGTTAAAAAACATAAAAGATCCTACGGATGAAAACGATGCAATAAATTTAAAAATATTAAAGGAAAAGATATCGCCAACATTAAGACTACAAAATAACACTTATGATGCAGAAAATCATAGAATTATCAACGTTGTTAAACCAAATCAAAACGGTGATGCAATAAACAGAGGTTATTTGTCATCTGAATTGAAAAATACGTTAAAATTCAATGGAAAAACGTATAGTGCTAACAATAAACGTATATCCGACGTAGATGACCCTAAAGATGAAAAAGACAGCGTAAATAAACGCTATTTACATTCTATAATACCTGAAAAGACAAAAGATGGATTTTCTTTTTATAAATTTGTTATTAACGATATAGGTTATCCAAAAAATGAAAATGATGCTGTAAATCTCAAATATATAAAAGATCATTGTGTCACACGTGATGTGGGAGTTATCGATTGTCTTGGTAATTGTTTGGCGAATGTAAAAGATGGTTCAGCACCATCAGATGGTGCAACAGTTGGTCAAATGATGGAAACCTTAAAACAGGAAACAACCTCTTTTGTAAAACGAGATGAAGTATTATCGAAGCAAGGGGATGACTTTATTCAAGGTAATGAAAAATTTCATTTATTGACATACAAAAACGCTTATTGGGATTGCAAGCATGGAAGGTTATCAAATGTATCATGGGGTCATGTAGATAGAGACGCAGCTACCTTAGGACAAACAGTACATCTAGATCCAAATCATTACTGGGCGTTTTTTACATGTAATAATCACAAAATAACAAACATGGCACAAGGAAGAGAAGCAAAGGATGCTGCGACTGTAGGACAGGCTATCACATTATCACAAATGGATAGTAAAGTGTATACTTGTAATAATAAACGTATAACAGACCTTAAAGACCCTGAACATGTGGATAATGCCGTCACTGTTAATTTTCTTGTAAAAGTTTTAGGAAATGCATTATTTTATGTATACAATCTTATTGGTATTCGTTCAGGTCGTACTCCTTTGTTGGAATCCGAGAGAGGTACTTGGATTAAACGGGAAATTGTTAATAAATATTTTACCAACCCTAATACACAAAAGTTTAGATCATCGGATTGGGGTGATTTTGATATATAATATAAGAACGCAATAAACGACCTCATTTATGTCCAACTCGTCATAGAGTTAACACATAAGTTGTACATTTCGATTATAAAAGGACAATAATGACATTCCAGTACATCAGTCCATATCGAGACACTGTAAGGAAAGGAGGTGGGATCACGTCCACAGCGGTTTCTCTATTAAGTAAAGCTTTAAATCGAATTCCAGTAGGATCCATAGTAAATAGAGCAATAGACGCATTACCATACGAATTTCATATACCGGGAGGTTATCAGTATTGCGGACCAGGAACTTAATTGAAAAAACGACTGGAAAGAGGCGATCCTGGCATAAACAAGTTAGATCAGGCTTGTAAAGAACACGATATCGCATATTCCACGTTTGCCGATTCAAAAAATAGATCGATAGTAGACAAAAAGCTTGCGGACATAGCTTGGCAACGAGTAAAGTCTAGTGACGCTAGTATTGCGGAAAAAGCAGCAGCTTTAGCGGTAACAGCAGGTATGAAGGCTAAAACAGCGGTAAGAGGTGGAAAAAGGAGGGGTAGGAATAAAAAAGGATCAACCATGAAGAAACATGGTGGTAATATTAGACTAAAAAGACGTTCTGCGAAGAAAAATAATAAAAAACCGACTATATGTTCAATGGTAAAAAACGGGGCAGGTCTATACCTAAGACCGTATCGTGCATATTAAATAAAAGAAATCAATTAGTTATACCACATAAAGCGTTGACCAATGTTGAATTATTTAGATATATTTCCTGTTTAAAAATACCATTTTTTCGTGGAGTATTCATGAAGGACAGTTTACCAAAGAAAATATGGAAAAATGAGACTGGAATCGTAAATTTGGATAATACTGAAGGGCCCGGCACCCATTGGGTGTGTTATAAGAAACTGAATAGCAATGTATATTATTTTGATAGTTTCGGTAACCTGCCACCACCAAAAGAACTTCAAAATTACTTTAAATCTGCTAAAAACATATATTACAACTATAAAAGAGAACAACCTGATAACACATTAATATGCGGCCATTTATGTTTGGAATTCCTAGCTAACTATTGAGATGTCTTCCTATACGGTATCATTAACAGGAAAATCGTCCACTTTACGAAGTATCCTTTTTCCAGCGTTACGCTTGCAAAAAGGAAGATTTTGGGAGGCGGCACTATTAGATTTTACAACTTACAACTCTATTCCCAATGTTACGGAAGGTAAAAATAATGTATTGCATTATTATAAGGGAAAAGATGCCAGTGGGAAGTTTACAGACTTACAAGAGTGCAGGTTACCCACAGGTTCTTATAAAATTGATCATATAAATGAATTTTTGCAAACTAAAATGGGAAAAGACAATATAACAGTAGTGTAAAATTGTAGGGTCTGGGACGTGACGTCATCACGATGACGTCAGCAGTGATGACGTCATCATGATGACGTCACTGACGTTAATTAGGTCAAGGTCACGCAAGAATACAAAAAAAAAATTTTTTGCACTTTTGCGATTCCTCAAATTTTGTTGAGAAAATGAAATTCCTCGAGGAATCACAAAAGTGCAAAAAAATATTTTTTTATTCCCTAGCGATCAGACTCTTGACCTAATATATCCGTCAGGGGTCATTGACCCGTCCCAGCAGCCCCACTTGAAAAGAAAAAAAAATAATTTTATATTTTACTTACCCACCGAGAGACTGAGAGCCGAAGAATAATTTCTTCAAACACCCGACAGTGCGACAAACGACACGCGATCCGAACAGCACCGCGTCCGAAGACGTACTGACTTGTACACAGACGGTATCCCAGGTACCCGGCTCAGTGGTGGGGATAAGGAGATGGTGGGGGTAAAGTGGTCAGAAGGAAGAAAAATTTAATTTTTTACAAACAACTGGTCCCAGCCGGTCCTTTACCGGACCTCTGTAACTCGGATTGGAAATATTTCCTGAGAAATATTTATTTTTATTCTTTCTCAGGTGATCTTGGAACTGTGAAATTTCAATGGAACCAAAAGTGAAAAAAAATTTTTTTTGTTATTTGAAACTTTGCCGAAAAATCAAGAAATGTTTGATATTTTGCTAAATATTTAAATTTAAACTCAATATAAGTAAATTGAGTGCAAAAAGTGAGATGTGCACACCACAAGAGTTGAACAGCAACTGAACAAGTCGCTCCGTGTATCTCAGGTACTCGGTAGAGTGGTGGGGATAAGGAGATGGTGGGGGTAAAATGGTCATATGAAATGAAAAAAATTTTTTTGCAAACTATACAACTGAGTTTGTTATTCAGCAATAGGCATAAGAAAAAAAATATTTTTTATCCACATTGCTCAACATGTTCAAACGTGTTCAAGGTCAACCATTTGAAGTTTTAAAAAAAATTATTTTTTTTTAAATTTTATTTACAAAAATCCTCCTTCATCCCCATATGTGCTGTCCGGACTTGTGCTTGATGTTGTTGAAGAATTTTCCTCACAGCAACATGTTCCTTGTGTATTTTGGACTACCCCTTCTGCTTCATCCATACTGTCGTCGATGAGTGGACAGTCGTATTCCAAGTTCATTTTTATTATCATCCCTGGATTTTGAAGTAGCCGCATGTGCAATTTTTCATAGATTTCTTTTAGGTATTGAAGGCTGTCAACAAGTAATTCCCACTTCATTGTGTGTAGTGTAACCTTTAGCGTAGCTGAGTTGGAAATGAAGCCAGACTTGCATGTAGGATTGGTCTTTTGGAATTGTGGTGGTGGGGGTAATTGATACAACCAGACAGGTTGAAACATGTTCAAGGTCAACCATTTGGAGTTTTAAAAAAGAAAATTTTATTTAAAGAGTAGTGTTGAAAACTGGCAATTTGGCTGCTTTATCTGTACACTCGATGCATCTTAGGCAGTATACAACTGCGTATACCAAGTAGAAGAAGATTGCAATTAATAAGGCCAAGATTATGAAGAGATCTAATTTTAAAATTTTCTGAATTAGCATATGGTCCTTCCTGATCCGTCTTTCTTCCATCCTTCTTTCCATCATCTCCACTAGATCCACATGCTGGCATCTCCTCCTCCCCAGGCTTTCCGCTTCATCGGCCTCATATATTGGTGGTGGAACATCCATGTTTGCAGCTCAAAAGATGAAGATGTAATGAAACACATTGGTGCTGCATCTCAGGTCTCCAAGAGGAAAAGTGGTAGGGGAAAATCTGAACATGTTAGAACATGTTCAAGGTCATCCAATTTGTGTTTTAAAAAATTCTATCTTGCTACAATACTGTAGCAAGATAGGTTTTTTTTATTTTGTTTTTATTTTATCATTCCTTTATTACAATACAAAAATATGCATATTGAAGTACAATGAGGATACAAAATATAAATATTAGTCAGGAGAAATATTCCAAGTTTGGACTGGCTTGAGTCTTCATGGATGATCTGGAGGAGTAGGCTGAAGAAGTTGATGATGGTGACCTAGGCGGCTCGTCATCCCTGGGGACATTAGGGCATTTTGTGTTGCAAGCAAAAATTTGCATGTTTAATCGGTATCCCTGTTCGATTAGTTATTTAAATTCTTGAACGATTTCGTTTAATTCTTGCAGATTTCTTACAAATACTTCTTCATAATTTGCACATTTTACAGTCAGAGCCATCTTGATGTTTTCCGTATGATGTCCAAAGGCGGAATGAATATTAGCATGGTCGTTTGAAGGTAGTATGAAATAGTGGTGGGGGGAAGTTGTTTACACGCTGTCTGATGAGAGGTGGTTAAATTTTTGCCAACTAAACATATTGATTGAACAAATGGCGCAAAGTTCTTTAGGTGTATGGTAACTTAAAACTGGAGCCACATGACCATATTGTAAACATCCATCATCTTGTAGGAATTGTGCCGGATTGGATACAGCGGCCCTTCTACAACTTCAACAAAATTTTGTACCATCACCAAACTTGTACCAACCAAAAGTGTTGTAACCTCTGTTGTCTAGCTTGTACTGTTTGATAAAAATTTTAATTTGTTGAGGAGCGTTGGATCGTAAAGTATGGCTAAATAGCTGTTGATCTTCAATAATTTTTCTTACACAAAGCTCAAATAGGGTGCTCATCGTTTGACAGTTGCAATCAAACTGAACTTCTTTACAGTCTGTATGCTGGTAACCTGAAATGGTGGGGGGAAAACACACACACACACACACACACACACACACACACACACACACACACACACACACACACACACACACACACATATTGCTGTTTGAAAAAAAATTATGTTTAATTTGTGCAAAGGTCAAAGGTCAAGGTCACCCCAGAGCTTTAAAAAAAAGGCAACATATCAATATGTGAAAAAATTTTTTTTGTTTCATATATTGATATGTTGCCTTTTTTGTGTTTTTTTTTTTTTTTTTTTTTTTGGTTTTTTATCTTTATTTAAAACAGTACAAACAAGATTACATGACAAAAATATATATAGTTAAAAAATACAAACAGATACAAGAAAGAAAAAAAATTATTTTTTTTTAACACTGCTGCTTGTCTGCGATGTGGATGGTAAGCTCGGTGGAGTTGCTGCCGCTGCATCCGTGGGACACCAAGTAGAGACATCCTGGTTGTATGGAGCGGAGATCTTCGTTTTGGAGTAGATGTACAAATCTTTTGGGCAGGTAAATTTGGAATTTCGGCTCATCTCCCGGAGTGTATGGGGCTTCGCTCAAGCTGCAGCAGATTGCCTCGCCGACTGTAGTTTCCATCTTCTTCATGGTATGTATAATATAATGTTTTTCATCCTTCAGCTTTGAACATTTTTTTACCGGCAAAATTGTAGACTTGGAGTGGGCGTTGAACTGTTCCACCAAAGTCTGCAGAAACTGGTTGGATGTCATGGTTGTTCTAGAGGTCCTCGCTGTCTTTTTGCTCTGAGATGTTGTCGTCTCGGAATCTCGAGTAATACTCGTGCCAGGTCTCGGTCTGCTCCTCGCTTTTATAATCGCCATTACCCCCACCACCATCACCGATTTCTCCATCTTGCAGGTAAGTCGCTAATTTTAAAGCGTTTTTTAACGCACAGTGCCTGTCCCTTTCATGTTCCACACTTTGTGTGCAAATACAAATGTTTTCAGCAATAAATTTAAAATTTTTATCTATTTGCACATCTTTAACTGGAGTAGATGTAAATTGTTCTATCCATCTTTTCTTTTCAAGTCCTTTTGTGTAAATATTAGTAAATCTGTTTGAAAATTGATGCATAATATGATACAAGTCTGAATAACTGGTAAAACCGTCATACCAATCGATGTGATGAAAATATTTCCAAGTCCATCGGTTTGTTGTTGCGGCTTTGGTGGTTAGTGAAGAAAAAGAGCATGGTGGTTTAAATAAAAATGTGTAAGGAATATTTTTATCTAAATCGTAAAATACGAGTTCTTTAATTATAAACCGATCATCGTTACCACGAAAAGCTTGAAATTCAATAATACCCGGCTTGGACTTGATTTCTTCTTCCATGTCCATTTGAAAGGTCACCCGTCTATCCATCACGGTGTCAGAAGGTCAAATGTTTTCCACACCACGGTAGGCATTTATTTATGCCAGGCCGTACAGTTGAAGGCGCGTTGGTGTATATTTAACGTGGGCACCATCCCCGGTAGGCCTACACCCACAAAATTTTGAATTTTTTATTAAAAATTTGCCAATTCAAGTGTAAAGTGTTGTGAAAAAATTAAATATTTTACTTAACTTTCCATCTGGTCATTTTTGTTGTAGTCATTATCATCACTTTGATCCTTTTCATCACTGAAATGTGTTTCTTCATCCGATTTTACAAAATTATTTTTTTCTTGCACATATTGTTCCAATTGTCTCCACATTTGAACTTCATGAGGAATTCTGTTGAATATTGAAGTGTCCACAGGTCCATACAAAATTGGTGCATCCGGTTGTTTGTCCAAAGTGTCTGTTAAATAATCTTTAATAATTGAACTGGAGAATACTAGCTGTCTTAAATATCTTGTTATTGGTTCAGTTGCGCATGTTAAAATAAAAAATTCTTCTCTGTTCAGTTGAATTTTTATGTCATGTTTGGTTGTATCTCTGAATCTCATTTGATGTTCACCTCTGTGTTTAATAATATCAATTTCCAAGTCTGAATCCAATAGTTCTACTTTTGTTTTCCTGCCAAACATGTTGCTATTAAAGTAACATTCCAACAAATGGAGGTGTTTCATAAAAGATTCCCAAGCATTGGCTGTAAACAAAATCATTTTTGTTCCGTGAGTTAAAATTACTGTAGGTGAATAGTCGGTTGATTTCATAACTCCAATTAAAACACTTTTATCCAAACTTGAAGAGATTGGATAAAAAATTCTTAAAAATACTTCCATCAAAATATTTGGTGAAATATTTTCTTCCACATTTCTTTTCCTCTTGGACAAATATTTTTTCTTTTTACCTTTTTCTTCTTCTTGATTTGTGACGTGTTGCTGTTCATTCATGTCCAAAAATTCTGAAATTTCTTTTTCTATATCGCATTCCGTTGTACCACTTGTAGAAGCCATATTGAAGATGATGCTACCCATACGACGTCAGGCAACAAACTGATCAGGAGCAGCCTGCACGCTCCGCTTTTATACTCGCGGAATGTAACAAAACCGGTTTTTTTACAATACATTTTTAACAATTCCAGTTAGAGGTGTGTATGTTACAATTTTATCATGTAGAATTAAACAGTATGCAGTTGTATTTGCAGGTATAGCTGCATTAAACTCCATTTCAATCTTTATGTCAACACTTGATGATTTTACTGATTCATTTTGTTTAGAACAATCAATTACAACTATTGTGTAACCATCTAAGTATTCTTCTGGTGATAGTAAAGGTGTATTTGTTTTACCGTAATATGAATTTTGGAATCTCGCATACATATCGTATAATATACTGTACTTTTTATTATTAAATGACACATTCAAATTGTCGTAGGGGAAAAATTGTGAATTCAAATAAACTTTAATATTTTTTAAGTTGCAATGATCAAATTTGCCTGCATGTTTTGTGATGCTGTCTCTCCTATCTGTTTGTAAACCAAATATAATATACCTGGCTCGTTCTAAGTAATTAGATGTTTTAACAGTCCAAGTTTGACGATCCGTAGTTGGCAAGCTTGGATGTTCATGGAATTCCCAACTTCTAAAAGGAATTACAATATCACGATCAGCCTTTAACTTCCTTAATAGTAGCATTCTATGTTCGTCAGCTAATTTAACATGTGGAACTCTCCATACAATTTTGTCTAATGTTAATTTCCATTCTAGGTTTGCATCCGTTGTACCATCTGGAGCTTTAATAATGTCTTTATCGTTAGAAGATCTCAACAAAACTAATTCTTGTTTAACATTTAATATTATTTTTCTATAATCTTCAGCAAATCCAAGCAACAAACGTAATGGAATATGAAAATCAAAATATCCATTTGTATTCGGAGTGATTGTGTCATGTTCAGGTAAAACCCATCCGGCTGGTTGAAGTAAATTGGTTTCATTAGGTGATATAGATGTTACCCCCTTTAAAGTTGTTGCAATACCTACTTTTTTAGTGGAATCAACTGTTACACCTGATATTTCATATCTAATTTCATCAACCAGGAAAGCCATAGGATTATTTATAAATGGAACTGTTGTACCTACACTATTGTCCTTTTTTGTTACTTTTCCTTCGATATACAAGTAACTTTCACATGGTAGTGTGTAAATGTCTTGATGTTGTATAGGAATACGAATTTCATCGTTATTGTTCAATTTTGATGAAGTGTAAGGGTTGTGGGTGTGATATTCTTTTTCCCATAGTGTTTCGTCGAATGTCGGACCCTGCGCTATATCCAGTATATCCATAATCGGTTAATTTTAAACCAATCTTTTCTAAGAAACGAATGTTCTCGCGTGTTAACTCCTCCACAGCTGAAGAGCTACTAATGCGGTTTCCCGTAGGCTGTCCACTTTTAAATGATAAACCCATGATTTTTGTATTAAAGTGTCGATTTTAAATGTAATCTAACTGTAATTGGCTCTTCTCGGAAATCTATCAAGTTACCGTCTTGATCCAATACGTTCAACACGATGTCTGAAATGAAAGTGGTGTTCAACGGCAGATATACTAGGTTTTGTGGCTTTTCAACAATTTTAAATCCTGGAGGTACACTCGGGTAAAAAGTATGTATAATATGAGTATTTGCTCCATCTCTGTAAGCTCCCTGTATAATGTTACAAGTTATATCTATACTATTAACTTTTAGTATAGTTACAGTTTGTTTACCGGAATGTGTTTGATTTGGTTCTAAAATTGGGCTATCTTTGGGAAATCCTAACAATTCACCGATTGATTGTTCCTGAGTAAAATCTATATAATATTTGGAGTTAATTTCAGCTTTCATAGTATTGTTATTACCTTTCAATGTTATATTGTCTTTTCCCATTTTATTTTGCAAAAATTCATTAATATGATCTATTTCATAAGAACCTGTGGGTAAACTGCAAACTTCTAAGTCTGTAAACTTTCCACTGGCATCTTTTCCTTTATAATAATGCAATAAGTTATTTTTATCTTCCGTAACATTGGGAATAGAGTTGTAAGTTGTAAAATCTAACAGTGCCGCCTCCCAAAATCTTCCTTTTTGCAAGCGTAACGCTGGGAAAAGGATACTTCGTAAAGTGGACGATTTTCCTGTTAATGATACCGTATAGGAAGACATCTCAATTGTGACTGATACTTTTAGCTAGGAATTCCAAACATAAATGGCCGCATATTAAAGTGTTATCAGGTTGTTCTCTTTTATAGTTGTAATATATGTTTTTAGCAGATTTAAAGTAATGCTCAAGCTCTTTAGGTGGTGGTAAATTGCCAAAACTATCAAAGTAATATATATTATCACCTAATTTCTTATAACAAACCCAATGAGTGCCAGGACCTTCAGAATTGTCTAAATTTACAATACCGGTTTCGTTTTTCCACATTTTAACTAGTAAAGCATCTTTCATAAAGACACCGCGAAAAAATGGTATTTTTAAACATGAAATGTATTTAAATAATTCGATATTTGTTAACGCTTTATGTGGTATTACTAATTGATTTCTTTTATTTAATATGCACGATACGGTCTTAGGTATAGACCCGCCCCGTTTTTTACCATTGACCATACTGTTGGTTTTTTGCTACCCTTTCTGGTGGAACGTCGTTTTCTTCTAATATTTCCTCCATGTTTCGTCTTAGTTAAACTTTTTTTACCCCTACTCCTCCTTTTTCCACCTCCTACTGCTGTTTTAGCCTTCATACCTGCTGTTACCGCTAAAGCCGCCGCTTTTTCTGCAATACTAGCGTCACTAGACTTTACTCGTTGCCAAGCTATATCCGCGAGCTTTTTATCAGCTATCGATCTATTTTTTGTATCGCTAAATGTGGAATATGCTATATCGTGTTCTTTACAAGCTTGATCTAACTTATTTATGCCTGGATCGCCTCTTTCCAGTCGTTTTTTCAATTTAGTTCCTGGTCCGCAATACTGATAACCTCCCGGTATGTGAAATTCGTATGGTAAAGCGTATATTGCTCTATTTACGACAGATCCTACTGGAATTCGATTTAAAGCTTTACTTAACAGAGAAACCGCTGTGGACGTGATACCGCCTCCTTTCCGTATAGAGTCTCGATATGGACTGGTGTAATGAAATGCTATGATTGTCTTTTATATTCGAAAAGCGTATCCTATGTGTTACCTCTATGACAGGTTGCACATAAATGAAGTCATTTATTGAGTTATTTAATTAAATATCAATATCACCCCAATCTGATGATCTAAACTGCGTTTTAGGGTTGATAAAGTATTTATTATAAATTTCTCGTTTAATATACTCACCTCTCATGGATTCAGCATAAGTATTATGTCCCGAGTTTCCTTGAAGAATATCTGGTGTAAAATGATTGTGTAAATCAAATATCGCATTACCTAAAACTTTTACAAGAAAACTAACAGTGACAGCATTATCTACATGTTCAGGGTCTTTAAGGTTTGTTATACGTTTATTATTACAATTATACACTTTACTATCCTTTAATGATGTTGTAATGGTCTGTCCTACAGTTGCAGCATCATTTGCTTCTCTTCCTTGTTTCAAGTGTTTTATCACTTTATCATTACATGTAAAAAATACAAAGTGATTATTTGGATCTAAATGTACGGTTTGTGATAAAGCAGCTGCATCATGATCCTCATGACCCCATGACACATTTGATAACTTTTTATCCGTGCAATCCCAAGCATTATTTTTGTATGTTAATAAATTAAATTTTTCATTACCTTGAACGAATTCATCCCCTTGCTTCGATACTACTTGATTTTGTTTTACAAAAGAGGTTGTTTCTTGTTTTAAGGTTTCCATCATTTGACCCACTGTTGCACCATCTGATGGCGCCGAACCATCTTTAACATTTGCTAAACAATTACCAAAACAATCTATAACCCCTACATCACGTATGATACTTACGATACAAACAGCACTCGTCGTGTAACTCGTCGAGTTACAGCATCGTTTTCAGTTTTCGGATAACCTATATCATTAATAACAAATTTATAAAAAGAAAATCCATCTTTTGTCTTTTCAGGTATCAAGGAATGTAAATAGCGTCTATTCACGCTGTCTTTTGCATCTTTAGGGTCATCTACGTTGGATATACGTTTATTGTTAGCACTATACGTTTTTCCATTGAATTTTAACGTATTTTTTAATTCAGATGATAAATAACCTTTGTTTATAGCATCACCGTTTTCATTTGGTTTACCTACGTTGATAATTCTATGATTTTCTGCATCATATGTGTTATTGTGTAGTCTTAATGTTGGTGATATCTTTTCCTTTACTATTTCTAAATTTACGGCATCGTTTTCGTCCGTGGGATCTTTTATGTTTTTTAACCTTTTATTACTAATATCATAATCTCCTTCAGGTGTTTGTGGTAAACCAGCACCTCTTTTTAAGTTATTCGCGTAATATAATCCATCCGAGGAATACCGTCCGAACTTGTCGACACTCATGGTGCAACTGAATAGCATTTTAGGGAGTAATGCATTTTTATAAGATTACCCCTCGGTTTCTAAGTTCATCCACTAAAGCCACCCATTCGTTTTCCAATCCAGTATGACCCGCTTCTTTGGCTTCATGTATTAGTTTCATTCTATCCACCAATTTATTGATATTATTGTAATAAATTACGTTTGTATTGTATAGTTTCTTCATCAATCCTTTACCGGTGACTGATTTGCTTCTTTTTCTCGGTTCTGGGGAACTTAAATCTAAAGTGGATGCTACTAATCTTCTTTTTACAGGTTTTCTTTTTATAATAGGTATTAATTTGGAAACAAAATCTTTATATTTTACAGATTTATTCCTATATATGGGTGCTTCAGGTAAATAATTTCTTCTATATGCATTAGTTTGTTCCAAAATTTTGCTATACACTTCCAAATCATCATTTCTTCATTTCATTCATTTCCTCCTCCCCCCGGGGGGGGGGCTCACTTCTCGTCCGGAGCCGGGGGGGGGAGGGGTCTTGGGACTTAGAACATTTTCAGTCCAAGTCAGGTGTACTATAGAATAATATTTTAGCTTGCCGGATTCAGCACAGCCGGCAGAGACGGTTACATAATGCTTATATAACAGACTGGTTTCTTTGCCAACTGGCCGAATGTAGCTCAACAGAAGGTAAGTCAGTTTATTGCAAGCCAACAAACACGCCACACCTCGCCGCCGCGGCACTTTTCTGTAAGTAAATTTTTATTTTTCCTTCTTAATAAACTTAGCAAAACAGAACCTAGCCACTTGGCAACAACAGTCCGCATTACCCCCTCCACTACTCATTCCCCCACTATAACCCTGTTCCCCCACCACTTCCAGCTAAGGTTCAACACTTGACTAAGTGTTTCAGTTATATCCAAACCTTACTGTAAAACACATCTATGGCTGAAACTTTGCGAGAAAAATTATTAAGAGTAAAATTTTTGCTGGCCAAGCAAAATAATTCTGTTAAGGTGTCCAAGACTTCCACTTTAACAAAAATGAAACGTTGCTTCAAAAATAATCCAAAATTTTACTCAAGGGACACAAATATTACTATGGATGATAAAATGTTTCAAAAACTTTTAGACGAGCTAACTTTTGCCAGTAAGGTTACGTTGGTGACTCCAATTCCCGACCAAGTTCCAAGATCACCTGAGAAAGAATAAAAAATAAATATTTCTCAGGAAATATTTCCAATCCGAGTTACAGATGTCCGGTAAAGGACCGGCTATGACGAGTTGTTCGTAAAAAATTAAATTTTTCTTCCTTCTGACCACTTTACCCTCACCACCTCCTTATCCGCACCACTGAGCCGGGTACCTGGGATACCATCTGTGTACAAGTCAGTACGTCTTCGGACACGGTGCTGTTCGGATCGCGTGTCGTTTGTCGCACTGTCGGGTGTTCGAAGAAATTATTCTTCGGCTCTCAGTTTCTCGGTGGGTAAGTAAAATAAAAAAAATTATTTTTTTTTCAAGTGGGGCTGCTGGGACGGGTCAATGACCCCTGACAGATATATTAGGTCGAGAGTCTGATCGCTAGGGAATAAAAAAAATTTTTTTTTGTATTCTTGCGTGACCTTGACCTAATTAACGTCAGTGACGTCATCATGATGACGTCAGCGGTAGTGACGTCACCACGACGTCATTTATGTGACGTCATATGACGTCATTGGTGACGTCATTAGTGACGTCATTGATGACGTCATCACTGCTGACGTCATCGTGATGACGTCACGTCCCAGACCCTACAATTTTACACTACTTATAACATTAAAAGGTAATAATAATACGATGAAAGCTGAAATTACTTCCAAATATTATATAGATTTTACTCAACCAAACTCAATTGGTGATTTATTAGGATTTTCCAAAGATGAGCCAATTTTAGGACCAGATGTAACACATTCCGGTAAAAAAGCAGTAACAATATTAAAAGTCAATAGTATAGACATAACTTGTAACATTATACAAGAAGCTTACAGGGATGGGGCTAACACCCATATCATACATACTTTTTACCCAAGTGTACCACCCGGATTTAAAATTGTTGAAAAGCCACAAAACCTGGTATATCTACCGTTGAACACCACTTTCATTTCAGACATCGTGTTGAGCGTATTGGATCAAGACGGTAACTTGGTAGACTTCAGAGAAGAGCCTATTACGGTTAGATTACATTTAAAATCGACACTTTAATACAAAATCATGGGTTTAACATTTAAAAGCGAACAACCTACGGGAAACCGCATTAGTAGCTCTTCAGCTGTGGAGGAGTTAACACGCGAGAACATTCGTTTCTTAGAGAGAATTGGATTACAATTAACCGATTATGGATATACTGGATATAGAGCAGGGTCCAACATTCGACGAAACTCTATGGGAAAAAGAATATCGCACCCACAACCCTTACACTTCATCGAAATTAAACAATAACGATGAAATTCGTATCCCCATACAAAATCAAGACATTTACACACTACCATGTGAAAGTTACTTGTATATTGAAGGAAAAGTTACTAAAAAGGATGGTAAGACTACTGGTACAAAAGTTCCATTTATAAATAATCCAATGGCTTTCCTATTTGATGAAATTAGATACGAAATATCAGGTGTAACAGTTGATTCCACTAAAAAAGTAGGTATTGCAACAACTTTAAAGGGGTTAACATCTATATCACCTAATGAAACAAACTTACTACAACCTGCAGGATGGGTTTTACCTACAAATGACACAATCAGTCCAGATGCAAAGGGATATTTTGATTTTCATATTCCATTACGTTTGTTGCTTGGTTTTGCTGAAGACTATAGAAAAATAATATTAAATGTTAAACAAGAATTAGTTTTTTCCTTTAAACTTTCATGTGTCATTTATTTAAATTAATTGAAACACTTTTGTGGGATTTTTTGACACATTTTATTTGTTTGAAACTAGACGTTTCACCTGCTAGTTTCACGGCAGGTGAAACGTCTAGTTTCAAACAAATAAAATGTGTCAAAAAATCCCACAAAAGTGTTTCAATTAATTTAAAGAATTAGTTTTGTTGAGATCTTCAAACGATAAACACATTATTAAAGCTGCAGACGGTACAACGGATGCAGACTTAGAATGGAAATTAACATTAGACAAAATTGTATGGAGAGTTCCACATGTTAAATTAGCTGACGAGCATAGGATGCTGCTATTAAGAAAGTTAAAGGCCGATCGTGATATTGTAATTCCTTTTAGAAGTTGGGAATTCCATGAACATCCCAGCTTGCCAACTACGGATCGTCACACTTGGACTGTTAAAACATCTAATTATGTGGAACGAGCCAGGTATATTATATTTGGTTTACAAACAGCCAGAAGGGACACCATCACCAAACATGCAGGTCAATTTGATCATTGTGACTTAAAAAATATTAAAGTCTATATAAATTCACAATTTTTCCCATACGACAATTTAAATGTGTCATTCGCTAGTAAAAAGTACAGCATATTATACGATATGTATGCAAGATTCCAAAGTTCATATTACGGTAAAACAAATGCACCTTTACTATCACCAGAAAAATACTTTGATGGTTACCCTATAGTTGTAATCGATTGTTCTAAACCAAATGAATCGGTAAAATCATCAAGTGTGGATATAAAAATAGAAATGGAATTTAACACGGCTATACCGGCTAATACAACTGCATACTGTTTAATTCTACATGATAAAATCGTAACATACACACCTTTAACTGGAATTGTTAAAAATGTATTGTAAGAACCGGTTTTGTTACATTCCAATGCATTCCGCGAGTATAAAAGCAGAGCGCGCAGGCCGCTCCTCAGTCTGTTGCCTGTTGTTGTATGGGTAGCATCGTATTCAATATGGCTTCTCCTAGTGGTACACCTGAAAATGTGGTAGATATTGAGAAGGAGATATCTGAGTTTTTAGATTTCCAAGGTCACCAGGAAGGAGGTGAACAAAACGTTTGCGGACAACTTCATACCAGTAATGATGTTGAGGAAAAAGGTAAAAGAAGAAAGAATGCACAAAAGAGGAAAAGGGATATTGAAAATAATATTTCTCCTAACATATTGAGTGAGGTATTCTTGTGAATATTTTACCCAATCTCTTCCAGTTTGGACAAAAGTGTTTTAATAGGTGTTATGAAATCAACAGATTACTCCCCTACTGTAATTTTGACTCACGGACCCAAAATGATTTTGTTTACGGACACTGCTTGGGAATCGTTTATGAAACACTTGCATCTGCTAGAATGCTATCTAAGTAGTAACATGTTTGGAAGAAAGACAAGAGTAGGCCTTTTGGATTCAAATGTGGAAATCGATATTGTTAAACATCGTGGTGATCATCAGTTGCGGTTTAGAGATTCAACAAGACATGATAACAAGATTCAACTTAATCGAGAAGAGTTTTTTATTCTAACTTGTGCAACTGAACCAATAACAAGATACTTGAGACAACTGGTGTTTTCAAGTTCAATTATTAAAGATTATCTGGAAGACACTTTGGACAAACAAGCGGACGCACCTATATTGTACGGGCCTGTGGATACTTCTATATTCAATAGGGTTCCTCATGAAGTACAAATGTGGAGACAATTGGAAAAGTACGCTCAACTATATAAGAAATCAGTAAAACGTGAAGAAGAGGAAGAAGAAGGAGGAGAAGAATCAAGTGTTAGTGATGAAAATGAAAACAAGGAAAATGTAAAGATGGAAACCTAAATGACAATCAACTACACAGCAATGGTTAATTTTTAAAACAATATCAAACACTTTGTGGGGTTAGGCCTACCGGGGACGGTGCCCACGTTAAATATACACCAACGCGCCAACAACTGTACGGCCTTGTATAAAAGTCGTACCTACCGTGCTGTGGAAATCAGTTGGCCTTTGGACTTCGTCATGAGCAGACGGATGACCTTCACAATGGACAAGGAAGAAGAACAAGTAAAGTCCAAACCAGGTATAATTGAGTTCCAAGCGTTTCGGGGTAATGATGATAGATTTATCATAAAAGAACTTGTGTTTTTCGACATCAATACAAGTGTTCCATATACATTTTTGTTCAAACCACCATGTTCTTATTCATCTTTAACTAGCAAAGCCGCTACTACCAACAGGTGGATTTCAAAATATTTCCATCATATCGATTGGTATGATGGTTTTGCAAGTTACACAGACTTGTATCACATCATGCAACAATTTTCAAACAGATTTACCGTTATTTACACAAAAGGACTGGAAAAGAAGAGATGGATCGAAGAATTTACTCATGTTCCGGTTAATGATGTGGAATTGGATAAAAACTACAAGTATACAATGGAAAATGTTTGTATTTGTACTAAAAGTCCAGAACATGAAAAAGATAGACATTGCGCTTTAAAAAACGCCTATAAACTCGCATCTTACCTTCAAAGTGGGGAAGTAGGGAGTGGTGGGGGTAACGGGGGTTATATAAGTGAGGAGCAGAACGGGACCTGGCATGAGTATTACTCGAGATTTCGAGACGACAACATCTCCCAGCAAGACGAAGAAGACGATCTATAACTCGACCATGGCATCTCACCAGTTTCTACAAACCTTGGTTGAGCAGTTCAATGCTCACTCCAAGTCTACCATACTACCAGTTAAGAAGTGCTCCGAACTAAAAGACGAGAAGCACTATATCATCCATGCAATGAAGAAGATGGAGACTACAGTTGGAGAGGCCATCTCCTGCAGTCTCAGCGAGGCACCATTCACTCCGGGGGATGAGCCCAAGTTCCAAGTCTACCTGCCGAAACGGTTCGTCCATCTCCTCCAGAACGACGATCTGCGCTCCATCCAACCCGGATGTCTCTACCTGGTTTCCCACGGTTGCACGGGTAGCAATTCCACCGAGTTGACCATCCACATCGCCGACAAGCAGCAGTGTTAGATTTAAGTTTTACTGTTGTACATATGTTATTGTAATGTTTTATAAATAAATGATAAAAAAAAAAAACAAAAAAATAAAGAATAAAAAATGCAACATATCAATATGTGAAGTTTGTCACATATTGATATGTTGCATTTTTTTTAAACTTCGCGGGTGACCTTGACCTTTGACCTTTGCATTTCACATTTAACCCCTCTACCGCGCTGAAATTCAAACATGCTTGGATGCAAACAAGGTCAATCTGTTGCCACATACCCCCACCACTTTTTCATAATACCCCCAAGCCCTATGCCCCAGCTTCATTTCAACTCAGACGATTACACGAGAAACATCAAGATACATAGAGTCTCAATATCACATCTTCGATTTCATCTTTTTTAAAACCCCAATTGGATGATTTTGAAATTCCCCCCCACCATTCTGATATACCAGGTTAGCTCTCTATATCAGGCTTCATTCAACCTCCAACAAACATGACGGACGCAGCTGGTTGTGATGTCATGTCTTACACCGAAGATGTACCCACTACGAGTTGGAAATTGACAATCGACAGCGTGCACTATTTGGAAAGCGTCTGCGATTGGATGAGATCTATTCTTCACGAAAACCCGGGAATAAAGCTCAAGGTCGATTTAGTTTATGATTGGTCTGAAGTTATGATGCAGCAATACGACCAAGGATCGGATTACAGTGGAGGTCAACAATCACCACAGTATTTGCCACAAGTACCGCAGTATTTACCAT
This sequence comes from Neoaliturus tenellus, assembly GCA_030545055.2. Lineage (NCBI taxonomy): Eukaryota > Metazoa > Arthropoda > Insecta > Hemiptera > Cicadellidae > Neoaliturus > Neoaliturus tenellus. Next base: position 194,856,912 of record CM061533.1, read on the forward strand.
TGTCAACTATATATCCTGACAAGGTGAAAAGGGAAGAAGAGGACCATGGGGTTTAGAGTTTCTTATTTTTTAAAACCCAATTTGAATGACCTTGAGATTTCCCCCACCACTTCCCATTCACTTCTCGTCTGGAGCAAGAAACTTTTTGGTCAAGGTCAAAATTTTTTTCCGAAAAAAAAGTTCGGGGGGGGGTTCACTTCTCGTCTGGAGAAAAAAAGTTTTGGTCAAGGTCATGGAAAATAAAAATTAAAAAATCCCTGGGGGGTTCACTTCTCGTCTGGAGCAAAAAAGTTTTGGTCAAGGTCATGGAAAATAAAAATTAAAAAAGTTCGGGGGGGTTCACTTCTCGTCTGGAGCAAGAAACTTTTTGGTCAAGGTCAAAAATTTTTCTGAAAAAAAGTTCGGGGGAGGGGTTCACTTCTCGTCCGGAGCAAAAAAGTTTTGGTCAAGGTCACAAAAAATAAAAATTAAAAAACTCGGGGGGAGGGGGGGAGGGTTCACTTCTCGTCCGGAGCAAAAACGTTTTGGTCAAGGTCACGAAAAATAAAAATTAAAAAACTCGGGGGGGGATCTCCCCCCACCACTTCCCATATGCCTAGAGTACGCGAGGTCTGACAGTCAGTCGCTCGCCGACTGTCGTAGGGTGCACATCGGTATCGTGCAGTTTTGAATTAAAGTTTTAATTTTGACCAGTTCAAGGTCACCACACTTAAACTATGCGAAAACATCAAATTGTTGTATCAAGAGTAAATTTTTCTAAGTGTATGCTCAAACCTGGAAGTACTTTGGTTAGATCTTTCAAACAATCCTAAGTCCCAAGTTCACAGTTAAATTCAAGGTTACCACACTTTAACTCTGGGACGACATCGAATTGTGTTTTGTCTCAAGGTCATCGTACTTTAACTCCGACTGATTAACATTTACATTTAAGGTAGTCTCTATACTCTTAGACTTTCTTAAAACTCCATTTGAATGACCTTGAGATTTCCCCCACCACTTCCCATATGCCTAGAGTACGCGAGGTCTGACAGTCAGTCGCTCGCCGACTGTCGTAGGGTGCACATCTGTGTCGTGCACTCTGCTGTACAGTTTTGAATTAAAGTTTTGATTTTTAAGGTAGCACTAAAACGGTGCTACCTTGCTTGACATTTTCAAATTTACCAAGATCATCGCAATTCCCCCCACCACTTCCCATATACCTAGAGTACGCGGGGCTGGATAGTCAGTCGCTCGACGGCTGTCCTAGGGTGCGCATCGCTGTCGTGCACTCTGTTGTTGTTCGCAATACTGGCAAATGGCGGGTGCTGTGCTGGTTCAATGACCTCTGAGGAATACCGATTGACTGTTTAGGTGGGATCATGACGCAAACTCGAAGTTGACTCGGCACTTTTGCTGTTTCTTGTCGAAAATTCGCTCCAAGTCATTTAGGTCACGAGGACTCTGACTGAAACTCGGAGCGGAGTGCGAGAAACGGCAAAAGTGCCAAAAAATTTTAGGTTTCGGAGTGACCTTGACCTTAATGACGTCAGTGACGTCATCTTGGTGACGTAAGGGGTAATGACGTCATCAGCACGTCATTTTTGTGACGTCATGGGTGTGACGTCATGGAAATGACGTCATTGATGGTGACGTCATCGATTACGTCATAGATGACGTCATCGATGATGCAATAGATGACGTCATGGGTGACGCAATCGATGACGTCATCGATGACGCAATCGATGACGTCATCGGCGATGACGTCATCATGACTCAGCACATTCCTCACATTCCTCAGAGGTCATTGAACTGTCCCAGCTCCGCCATTTCCCCACTAGTTATACTTGATGATGCAGATAGTGCTATTAAAGATGTGGTATCGTTCTTTAGTGAATTAATTACATTATTAAGTAATGATCAAAAGAGTCTAATTAATTCTATGATGACAGTTAGTGGTATAGCTAACAATAGAGTTTTTGTATAAAACGTTAATACTAAGAATAACTAGAGGCTTCAGAAAACTTTTATTAGTACTAATTTTTATGAATATTTCAACAGAGCCATGTCGAGATTTTTACTGTATATTTTACTAACTTTATTTTACACATTTGTAAAGTGATTGAACTAATAATTTATTATCTTTTAGTTTAAGTGAAACTGGATCATTCTAATGATTCTAAAGACTCTAATTATTCAAAATTATACAAAACATTTATGGCATGACAGTTAACCAGAGGACAGACCGTTCTTTCGATTCCAAAGTAGAATTCCAAGGAGACAACTTTAGAGAATAATTGGATGTGCAAAAGGTATTGGAAGTCTAATTGAGTTCCTTTACACACGAGAGTCAAGATTGATCCTGATAAGTTGAACATCCTCGGTACCCATTCGGGAGTGGTTTTATTTTCGTTGTACCGTATTTTAAAAAGATTATTTAAAAATACATCAAGATGTATTGATCTATCAGTTCTACATAGAAGCATTTTTAATAGATTATCTATCTTAATATATTATTTACTTTATAACTACATCAAATAAATGCATCCATAAACAAATATATTCATTATTATTCAATCCTTTGTTTGTTTCTTATACTTATAATAGTATAATGTGGAATACATATGATGTATCACAAAATACATATACCGTCTTTAAATAACGATAACACTTCTCTGATGTTTGAATCTGGAAAGTTTTTACTGTTCATATTTTGCCAAGCACCTATCCAAGGCTCACCTTTCAAAGCCCTAGAAGTTATTTTTTATATTGAAATACTCTAAATTATAGTTGTAATAACCGATTGTAGCGGTTATTACAAGTACTGGTTATGTTTGATGTTAGACCTATCACTTTTGGCAAACAATAAATAACTTATTTCATTATTGAATCCGTACAGAGCTCACATGGATTAAGACTTCAAATTAATAATTACAAACTAGGTTGTGCTGCAACAAATTTATTTGATTTTATTCTACGTGACACTCAGTTCAATCTTATTAGGTCGTCATTTTTGTACTGTTTTCTGGAAATTTTTTGTATTTTTTAAGTTCTTTTCGTATTTCTTGTACATTTTTCAGTTTTTCTTCAATAGAAGACTGCAAGTACGTAGCCCGATTTTCTTTGTAAAATGCCTGTTCTTCATCGTCCACTCCGTTGTTTTGTGCTATCCTTGTCCTATTTAGTGGAATTTCACTAATACTTTCGTCCACGGCACAAACCTCGGAAGTCTTTCCTTGTGGAACGTAGAATAGTTTATTTCTTCCTAAACGTTTTTCAAGTAAAACTTCTTTTATCTGGTCACCATCACAGGGATCCAGTAGGGATGGGCTTGTATCATGACACAGGCAGCTGTACTTGTGTGATTTTAACGTATGTGCCGAAGGTTCTAAGGACTTGTCTAAGGACAAGTCCATTGTGGAAATAAAAATAATTTAGATTTCAATGAATTACAAATAAAAAAACCATAGCAACTCATATAAAAATAAAGAAATTTCTTAATTTGTCACTATAAATTTCATTTAAAGAAATATTTATTCGTCGGTTCTTACGTGGGCTGAATGGATTATGTATTTTATGCTTATCTTAGTAAAAACTGTTTTTGTCAAGTAATAAAGTTTGATAACACACGGAGCGGACGTGCACAGCCCATCCCGCGATGATGCGTGTGTGTTGGCAGTCGTTAAGTCGATGACGCCGTGTTTACACCCCATCTGCTCTTCACATACGGCTGTTGGTTTAACGGCCTACACGGCAGATGAACAATTATTTTTTTTGTGATTTATATTATTTTTTATTAACAAATGTGTTTTGTCTAATCGAGCAAAAGATTTGTTCGATGTACAATAAAATTTAATATAATAGCCTAATGACATAAGTAAGATTTTTGAAGTAAGATTTCTGGTATTTACTTTAATTTTGGTATTTGTTATAAAAGTTTTCGTAATTGAAACACTTTGCATTATACACTCAAGTAATAGCTTTACATCACGGTACGTTTCAAAACATGCCAAGGCGGACTTGTAATATGCTAAAAACACTTTCAATTAAACGAAGTTTAATTCAATGTTAAACATATAGTCAACTTGGGTTTACACTCAAGTTTAAGTGTAATCTGACCTTGAAAAAACTACCCTAAGAGATAAAAAGCTGATGAATTGTAAATCCATTACCTGGTATCCATTACCTGGTTGTCCTTGTTGCATTAAGATAATAATAATGAATATTGAGTTGAATATGAAACTAAAAAATATATAAAATTTCTCTAGTTCCTAGTGAAAACTATTATCAACGTATGATTTGTGTAAGAAAATTTAGCATCTAAAGACAAATTACCTGTCTCAAGCGTCGTCATTTGAAAAACGGCTCACCATCCAATAAACCTGACTCTTATCTGACTTTGAACAGCTTCTTGAAAACCATCAATCAAAATGTTATACTTCACTTTACGTAAGAACAGAATTAAATATTAACAGAACTAAATCATGATTTTCTTCTCAATATTTAGCATTTTCCCACTGAAAATCAGTTTTTTATATACCATTATTATAGTAGGCTACAAAATTATCACTGCAATTCTGAAAAGAAAAATTAAAATGTTTAAACTAATAATTTGTCATTTTATGTGCTGTATAAGTATTTTAAAATTGAAAGCATAACATTTACGAGCGGAGATGCTTAATCTGTAGGCTGAGTGTTGAAGTGCATATTGAAGCTCTTTATAAATAGCTTAGCTTTTTCCCGCAGCTTCGCTTGCATTACTCGCCGTCAGGTTTAGCTCATTCGCCTCGCTCACCCTATACATAAGAAATCGCTGGAATACCTAAAATTGGAGATTTTCATTGAATTTTTTTCTTAAAACAAATAAATAAATAATAAAATATATTTTGAGAATTTTGCCAAATAATTTGTTATATTTCGTAAAAAATATTTTTTATCAAAAGTATCCTATGTTACTTTTTATACCTCCAATAATATGTGTAAAAAGTTTCATTATGATGGATTGAGTAGTTTTTGCGTGAAAGCGTAACAAACATACGGACATTCACACTTATAAAATAAGTAGGGTTTGCCAATTTTGTTAATAGTAAAGAAAGTATATTTCATCACTAGAATGCAGAGTGCTGTTTCCCGGGCGGAATTTCAATCAAGTCACTAATTATTATGATTATATATTTGCTATGCTTCAAATTAGATTCATGAACGATATTTTCTTTTACTCTGTATTGTGAACAAATGTAGTGTCACACTGTATTGTAAAAAGAAATAAGCCTTTTTGCATTTGACATTTAGCACACTGTCTGTAACTGATATTCCTATAAAGAATGTTACTGTTTAAGTTTACCAAGAAAATGCTCTTTCCCCAGGTATTTTAATGTTATAAGCGCGCATGTTTATATTATGCTTTCTGAAGACTGTATGCAGAAAAGATTTTTTTTCTTCCTATAATTAGACTGCAAAAATATTGTTTTCTGTAGCCTTTCAAAAGTGCACCGAAAAAACCTTTGTTAATTTTTTTGTGCGCTACTACAAAAAAAGTTTTTTTTCTAAATCAAAATTCGTAGTAATCCAAAAGAAATAAGTCCAATGTAAACAAAAACCTACACGCATACAACAGTTAGTTTAATGAAATATTTTGACATTGTTTTCATTCAACACATAGAGGGGTGAAAATGTTTGGAAACTATGTAATATCTTTAAAAACATTTTAGTAATAAAACTTAAACTTTGCAAATTGATTTTGAGTGATAAATTATACTTCCTAAAGTACTTATTGTCCTTGGACTTAAAAGAGTGTATGTCCCACAAGTAGTCAAAATAAAATCTTAAATGTAAGGATAGGTCTTGACATTACTATTTCCAATCCTGTCTTGACACCTTGAACCCTGTCTTTATAGACTGTACCTGAAGTGGAACCGATGTTGCGTTTCTTTACCACCCTGTCTCACTTACGACCAATAACGTGAGCATAGATATCGGAGGATAATTCTGAACAAAGCCAAAGAGGAGCTGCTAGACCAGTCAAATAGTACTTTTAAATGCTATAATTTATAAAGGCAAAAAAGCAATACTAATAACATTGCTAGGCATACAGTAAAAAATAAAATTAAAATAAAAGTTTAATGAATCAACTTTGCCATTATGAATTCATTTGTCAGTGGCTGTCTCTTTCTTTAAAAGGAAATGGTGAACGATATAAAAAACAGGAGTGTCCTCGACAATGGGGACGTGACAAATGAAACAGCATCGTGTCCCTCTGAAGGGAAGTGATATTGAGCCCTTAACAATTCTTTACAGGTGCTCTTTCCCACCACTGAGCTATTTTGTTTCGAATTACACTGACGTCTCTTGTTGTTCATTCCGATCAACAGGTCTTATAATCAATCTCAATAATATGTTAGAATATTCTTTAACGTATGAGTTTTTGAAGCTAAGAATGTGCTAGGTTGTATAGAACCTTGCTATATTTGTCGAGACATATGTGCATATTTGAATAGAAAAGAAACCACGCGAAGAACACCTGGTAAGCATTTTAGAAGGTAATGGCAAATCAATGTATGATGACAATATTGATACCGTATTCAGCCACGTTCGTTATTAGAAGGCCAGGAAGATACAATCATTTAGTCTAAATGATGCAAACCTTCCCTTTCAATATAAACTGTAAGGTCAAAAGCAGTAGGGTGTAATTTTTCCCCCTTAAACAGGCTCCTAGTATGCAACCAACAAAAGCCATAACACAGAGTGACTGCAGTAGTTGTATGTTTATCATGAACATGCTGTGTTGTTTTCTTTATCTTACGTTCTATCCTCCAAAGGATTCTTAGTAGTCTGTAAAGATCTATATTTATGATAATTAATACTATATTGAACCATTAAAACTTTAACAAATATTAATATACAGTGTATTTGAAAAGCTCAGAAGTTTTGCGAAGTGTCCCCCAACTGCAATTCCCTTCAAAACAACCTTGCATACAGATCTAAACACCTTTCCTGCTTACCATAATTTTGTAGCTTATTTTGTACTTTAAGAAATATGAAATCTTTTAAGGAAACTCAGACTTAAAATTCAGTTACCCTGCCTCTTTTTAGGGAACAAAAAGCGAAGTACAAAATCACAAAAAAAACTCGTAAATTAATAAATATGCTCTTTAAAGATTACACAGAAGTAATTGTAAACTTTTGTAGTATCTATAGGACTATAGAGCTGTATACAATGTATTGACTTGTTTTTATATGGTTCTAAAGAGATTTATAAATAGTGTTATAGCAATAATATATTACATAGTATGTATAAATAAAACAAAATATATAATGCATTGTAACCTACTGATTAACCAGCTGTGCTGGTTAAATATAACGAAACCTCGGAAAAAATCCACACATTAAAAACATTTTTTACTTTCAAGTATGTAGGAAGGTTACATATGAAGCATTGAAAATGTTTCTCTGCAAATAAAATGATTTCAACATTAAAGATAGGCTTAGTGGGTTCATTACATAATGTCACTGAAGGTATCAACAATGACATCGGTGCGTGGATTGCTGGGTAGCTGCATTGATATCAATTATCGGTGAAGCCTGACATAGAAAGCCAATCAGGATTTAGAGTCGTCCAGATTTAGCTATCGTTATTAGGCCTACTGGGTTTACCTTATTGTAGTATATATTATAATAAGGAAAATCCAAAATTTTATTTTATATTTTCTACATAAATTTAACATAACCCGGTCTACAATGAGTATGCATATAATACAGTTCTTATTCTTATTTTTTCTGCTGTTCTTTCATAAAATGTATATCACACACACACACACACACACACACACACACACACACACACACACACACACACACACACACACACACACACACAAACTTGTTCGCTTATATTTGTGGAGCCTTGGGATTACACATCTATTTGTGGGGCCATGTATGTGCATTTGACAGGTATTGTGGGGCCGTATTTGTATTGTGGGGCCATACAACAAAATTTAACCTAACTTAACCTAAACTAACCTAACCTAACCTAACCTAACCTAACCTAACCTAACCTAACTTAACCTAACCTAACGATTATTGACTTTTTCGACCATAAAAAGTAGAATTTTTACTCAAAATAAAAAAAAATAACTCTTTGTGGGGACGTGTGTATGGCCCCACAATTTCAGAAGGCCCCGCACTCAGGTGAAATTCACACACTTGGCCCCACAAATATTGCGGAACCTGTCCACACACACACACACACACACACACACACACACACACACACACACACACACACACACACACACCATTTTCATAATGGTAATAAATTTGTATAAAACAGTATTTTAAACAAAAACGCACTTTGTTTTGTTGTTGATTTTAAAACAGTTAGCTATTATTGTTGTTGATATTTTAACTTTGTATAAAATATTTAAATACATGGGATTTACGTTATTAAAAGTTATTTGCTTCAATATTGTGTAATTGTTGAAATTAACATTTATATTAGCCCTAATTATACATTTAATAATGGGAAGGGGGAAAAGGATTATTAAATCATTAATTAAACCCTGACAACATTTTAAATGAAGTTCCAATTACACCTTTTCTATTCTATGTTCAAGTAAAATTCGACGAATACCACATAAACTAAGGTACATCCATTTACATTTTTGACCTCACTACTCTGTTTTAAAATTTAAACAAGGGAAATAAACTGGATACGTAAGCATAGGGAGAAGATTAATTTCCAAATATTCCCAGAACTCTTCGTTACATACTAGAGTCGATCTTTTTAAAACTGAGTGGGTGGTTACCACCACAACCATATGGACTGCCCCGAGAGTTCTGGAGTCCTTCCAAACCAAAATAATGATAGCAGTACCATTTAAAGACAGAAGAGTTTCTCCATTTGAGGTATTTATAGGCAAAAAGTACGGTTATTATGTATTATAATTATATAAAAAATAATTGTTATAAGAAACTGGTAAGTCTCTTAAAACCGATCTAACTTGACGCAAGACAATCATATTATAATTTATAAACTTTCAGGTATTTGCACTTTTTGGTATTTATATACCAACTAAGTTTTCTTTGCTACTTTAGTATTCATGAACGGTTTGAATCATTCAGATCCAATGATTCTTACAAACCACATTGTCGTTTTTTATGCAGATGTTTGTAATACATAATATGTTGCTGAAGAAGCAATGGTAATAAAACCAAGGAAATATGATTGTCTAATATTAATCACGAAGATTATGTTATGTCGTTTATTTATCTATTTAAAATTAATTCATGAAAAATTATAACATTCTTTATGAAAGTTACTCATTAACGTAAGAAAGTTAAACTCGCTATTCAATTTAAAAAAAATTGATGTTTCTCTAAATTCTGTTACCTTGTTCGTTGCCTGTAATCCCGTGTACGTTAGAATAACATTCTTGTATTTTTCTATTTATGACTTTTAACTACGTAAACTAATAAAACATAAATTTGTCGATTACGAAGATTTTTCTAAATAGTTTAATTCACCGCCATTTTGTTGTTGAGATATAAAATAATATTTTGCTATACTGCTACAAAACATCTATTTTTCTTTTAACCGTTACCGGGCTATCGGCGGTTTTTCCAAAGGAGGAAAATAATAAGCGAGGTCACCATATGTTCATATCAACTACATATGTTATTGTTTATTAAATTGGTTGGGACATTTTCCATCACTGATTAGTAAACGAAATTCACGACGCCGTTTTGGGATCTGGAATCTGATCCCGTCTTCAGGTGGAAGTAATAAGTGTAACATAACAAAGTTAGTCATAAGGAAATAAAAATGTTCTAGGTATTTCTTCCACCTTCCACCCGAAGATGGGATCAGATTCCAGATCCTAAAACGTCGTGTATTTTGTTTACTAATCAATGATGGAAAATGTCCGCGACAATTTAATAAACAATAACATCAACTCACCATCACCAACAATGAACTTTAAACAAAGGATATTAACTATATTGTAAAACTGCAAAATCACCAGATTATCAGTGAGTATAATTTTAATAGCAACACCAATATGGAGTACTTTTTTTGTAAAATCCTATTTTATGCAACTAGTCAATAAAATTCAGTGTTACGACGACAAATGTAGTACATAACACAAGTCGCTTTACGAAACTCTATAATCTTCCATCTCACCTAATACCTCAGTTCTAAATTTAGTTTTAGCGAATTTCCCTATAGGGAATACGCTATTACGGTAGTAGCCATGGTAAGACCTAAGCCCGGGACCATGTTACTTTTTCGTTTTGAGGTCCGCAGAAGCCAAAAACACCATTCGTTCATTTTCATATATATGTATATATATATATATATATATCTATCTATCTATCTATCTATCTATCTATCTATATATCTATGTGTCCGTGGTACTGATAACTTTTGACAGCAACCTCCGATTTTGGTGAAATTTGGTATGAAGGTGTAAGACCAGATCTATTTTCATGAGTTCGCGAACCAGCATGATCGGGTTATGGGAACGGGGTTTTATGGGGTTTCAAAGGGGTCAAAAATGGGTTTTTGGCATTTTTGGACCTTAATTTGTAAAATTCAACAATTTTAACTAAAACCATTTAAAAGAGCTTTAAAAAACAAACAATTTAGTATTTTGAATTTTTAACTTGGCTCAACAGGTTACGGAGAAAAGCTAAAAATAGGTTTTCCAATGTTAATCTTATGGGAAATCAACAAAACCCTGTATCTCGCTTATTTATTGGAATAACTTGATAAAATTTGGTATGTACATTCACTAGGTAGTGTTTAACTGATATTTGCTTACAACACCCATATGGCGGCAAACCTACATACTCACCCCCATGAGGCTTATGGGGAAAATTTAAGTTTCGAATATTGATACAATTTGATATTTACCTTACCTAACTATTACATTTTCTAACAAAACAAGCATTTTTAAACAACATTCAATGGCAGCAAACCTACATACTCATTCCTATGGTGTTTATGGGGAAAATACAAAATCTCAAGATCCTTTGGAAATTCGCTGAATACGCAGGTCTGCTGCGACGGGGGTATTTGTACTTATCATGGCAGCAAACCTGCATACTCTTTTCCCATGTTAATCATATGGAGAATAGGCAAACTCTTTTATTTATGGACATATATTGATGAAACTTACTATATGGCTTTATATGGTCGAAATAAATTTTTTCTATGCTAAAAACCTACTTTTAGTGTCCCCCATGGCAGCATACCTGCATACTCTTTCCCTATATTTATCTTAAGGAGAATAGACATTTATTTCCCTATTTATGAGCACGTGATGAAATTTTGTTTACAAGTTTAGCTGGTCAAAATTAATATTACTAATTTGGAAATTCGCTGAGTACGCAGGTCTGCTGCGACGGGGGGTATTTTTTCTTAAAGCACATCGTTATATCGCAGCCTCTAGCATGTTGATTGGTCAGCGTGTGCGGTGTAGTGTTGGGGATGGGGCTGGTTATTATTCGCCCCGCATGTTGACTGTCGGATGATAGGCGCATCTGCGTGTTATGGCCGGTACCTGGCCGACACTTCGCCGGGTGTGTTCAGCGCTGCTGTCCCGGCCATCACTGGGTGTGTTCAGCAATGGCCGGTAGTCACTATAAATGGCAATCAACATTCTAACGACCGTGGTTAACAGGAGCATCGATCGCATCGATTATATAGCGCTGAAACCAATGCTTCATTTTCATAATTTATGATGGAATTATTAATATTCGTGTTATAATTCTCAATACTTTAAATGCTTTAATTTCACAAAGAAATGAGCACTCTGGTTTTACTCTAAGATTTATTGTACAACTAAAAAACAATCAAAGAATTATCTTATTAAAAAAAGAACATATTATAGTAATGCAAAAAATATAATTTTGTGGCTAGGTCTCAACAATTGTAAATACTCGAGGCCTTAGAGAATTGTGTTTACGCCTCATTTTATACAGCTTAAATTTTTTATTAAAAAAAATATAGATCAATCGGTAAATTTGTTGTACTTCATTATAAAGTTTGGCATCCAGTTTTACAATGGTCAAACAGCACTCCTTGCTAATACATCATCGGGTCATCTAACACTAAGACTTGAAAAAATTTAAATTGGACAGTTAAAAAAGGGGGGTTTACAAATTAATTCAACGGTTAGAAACAATCCTATGTGGATTTAGGATTTTTTATTCAGGTTTTACAGAATCATAAAATAATACAGAATGATAGTTTTTATGAGTGGAGTGTTTTTTAAATGCCATTTTTATTCACTTTTACTACGTACAAAGAATTTTAAATTTTGTTCAGTGATTATAAAGATACAAGCAATTACATTTGTCCTATTTCATTCTCATGCACGAGACTAAATATTAACAACTAGCTTCCCAAAAGCCAGGGTTAGAGAAAAATGCCAAATGATGGAAAATTCTTAAAATCAGGTAGGCCTATACAGTCTATAAAAGAAACAAAAAGCTTTTGATTTCACATTTAAAGTTTTTAATTGCATTTTTATTTAAAAAAATGTGCATAAATTTAAAATTTGGAAATTACTGCAATGAAGACAATAAAAAACCAATCGTAGTTACTGGTTTACTGTTACCAATTTCTCATAGGTTGTTTGAATAAAACAGTTTTTGAACTTACTTCAATCATTTTTAATAAACTAATATGTAATTTTTTATGGTCATCGAGAGTGTATGTCATAGCTGTACAACTATTTTCTCTTTTTATCATACGCTACTTGAATATCAAGGATACTCGATTTACCAATTTAATCAGTACTTATTATTTATTTAAATAAAAATTACTCTGGGAAGTTTGGCATATTCTTCAACCAAGACGAGTTACAATTCAGTCACAATGTTATTTTAAGTACTCATACTCATAAAAGGCGTTTCTGAAGGCCGTTCTCGCTCATAAAACACAATAAAATCAGAAGGTTTGAAGGTTGTAATTCATGGAAGTTTAAAGAATTAATTGGTAGAAAGAATTAATTGGTACACATAACTTACACGGATGTGTACTTTTTGTCTATTACATATGGATTTTTTTAAACAGTTTTGAAAAAGTTGTGGAAACGTAAGAAAACATTTAATATATCAGTGGTATCGTTGGGCTTTTATTCAACTATTTTGCTTGTTGTTTATATTCAATATTATTCAACAGAGAGTTGTTAACAATGTAGATCCTCGGCGACTCTAAAAGAGCAAGAATATGATGCTTTCTCCTTCCCCAGTAAACCTAATTATACGTAAAGCAATATTGACATATTCTAAAAGGATTTACATGGAACAGGAAAGTTTGCTGATGAATAATTCATCATCATTCGAATCTGATATATCTGCAGCGATTCCCTCTTCTGTTATGCCGGATTTAGGTTTTCCCATATATATTGAATTTAATTTCTAGTAAATCTACTATCGTTTAAAACCTGTTTTTAAAAATTAGCTTTAAATAACTGTTTAACTATGATTTAACTATATGGTGATAGTCAGTAGTATAGTGACTAACTTTACTTTAATGCAGTTATTATAGAATTTCCATACGTTATTACTGCAATTATTAATAATATGTATGCAGGCCTCATTGCCAGAAGAATCTTATTTAAATCATTTCATCTTGAATTGGAATCCTAAACATTTATGAAGTTAAATATCAAACCAAAAGAAATGCTGAACACAGCTGACTGAACTGTCAAAGTAGCCTACGAACCAGGTGCGCCTGTATTACGCTTTTGCATTGCAGTCGGTTTCCGATCACTGATTGATACGATTCACACTGTAATAAAAATAATATATAATGTTTTAATTATACCTTATACTAATTATTATGTAATACAAACAATAACAAATGATACAAATTTATAAGTTTTTCTTCGTCCAATTTATTATGAAAAGAAAAGATTTTTTGACAACAGTAAAAGTAGCTGATTACTGAAGAAGTAAAACAAATTTATTTGTATCATGTGGTTAAAAAATTAATACCAGAGTGCAACCTTATAAGCAATCTTAAGCGGTATCCTGCATTGCAGGATAACCTTAAGCGATTGAGATTATTGATGCAAAAAGATACTACTTAACTTACACAATAAGTTTACCGAGAAAATAAGAGGCTCCCAGGTACTTTTATCTTTTTTAAAAACACCACATACAAAAATGAAAATGCATGACCAGTTTATTCTTCTTCTTCGTAATTTTTTGTTGTGTTGTTGTTGTGGAGGTACTACTGAAATAACAGTAAATTTATAGACAAATAGTTTTTTTATCATTCTGCACGAAATCAGCCTGTTTTTTGTTCTCTCAACTGTACCAAAACCGATTCTTTATTGTCCTAGGACTGAAAAATCATCTGGAGAATTTTTTAGGTCCTAGTACTGAAAAGTCAGCTGTTTGCTATGTATATTATTATTTATTTATTAATGTTGAGGAGCAGAATTTTGAAATTAAAACGTTATAAAGAGCATTGTTTGTAAATAACATAAATGTAAACACTACATATTACTAACTTTGAAAATATAACCTTGAAAATACATCTTTATAGTTAATATTTTTAATGATCAAAAGTCTAATTTCGCATAATGATAAGAAAACGTTGTTCATCACTCGGAGCAAAAGTGTCTTTTTGATCCTAGTGATGAAAACTACTATTTTTTAATACTTTTAATTTTTAATTTCATTTTACATTATGACTTCAGAAAGACTGATAAATATAATTTTTTTCAAATAACTTGATAAAATTGATACTCTTTTTTGTACTTAAATTATCTTGCAATGTAGACAGAAACGTTTGCCAACATAATTCCAATTTTAAGTTCAGTTTATTTAAAAGGTTTATACCATTGACTATAACCTCGATGTGAATAGACACATAAGTCTACACAGGTCTACACCGCTCCAGTGTCCTCTATTAGGGCCTACAATTTTCAGATGGTTCAGGAATCTGAAAAACACATAATCACAACTCAAACAAATCTTCAAAGTTGAGATGCTAAATTCATGTTTTAAGAAAAGTGGTGAAACCAATTTCAATATCAGATGTGACTTTATGCACGCCATTACTTCACGACTATGTACGCCGCAATATATTCCGCCACGATAAATCAGTTTCAACACTTCTATTCTGTGTGAAGTCTTTTCTTGAGCATTGATACATACATTTAGTGATCATACAAAAAAATATCGCTTACGTACATTATAGTTATCGATATTTAATAATGCACTGTTTTATGAAAACGTTACTATTACAATAGTATGCAAAGATTTCATAATTTATTAAATCAACTCTTGAAAATTATAAACTCTTGGCTCAGAATACCTTGAAAACTTAGATCTCTAATAATCGTTCCATTCCGTCGCAATGTTAAGAGTTCACTCTCTTGCTCTCCCCAATAATTACGCCACGTCTCCTGTCTGTTTGCCTTCTAATTGCACAATATTTCGATAATTTAGTTACATAAGTCAAAATACTCAACGGGAATTCACTAACAACATCTTAATTAATGTTTGCAGTACTCATATTTCTAAACACAATATTCTGTTCTCTCTAGTTCTTGTTCTGTTTCTAGTTTTTTCCTAAATAATTTTTTTTCATTTTGGTTTAGTCTTACGTTTATACTCGTAATATTGTTATAAACTCCATGTTAGGCTTTTCCATTTTCCCCACATATTCGTAGTCAGATTGGGGGATTATGGGAAAATTAATAATTAAATAATAATAAATAAACATTCTAAACACAATTTACGGAATTATTATTTTCTTTATTTTTTATATTACTATGAACTGAAAATTACAGCGTATTGAGAATACAAAGTGATGTTTTGTATTCATTTTACTTTGATTGTTTATTATTTAATGTAGTCAAACCCCAAGATAATAAAAGAGACGTAGATGAGCGTTTCCTTGGTAACTGGAACAACGCTGCCTCTGCCGTTCAGAGGCTTCGGGAACACTATTAATGGAACAGTAGGATATGAATTTTTATGTTTTATATCACGTACAATTACTTTTATTGAGTTATTTTAAATGCTTCATAAATGTATAGAAAGTTAATATTATATTTTTACAAACTAAGTAATGTTCAATGTGTAACATTTTTTAAAATTCCATTGTTACCGCAATACCAAGTTAAAAGTTATAGATGACCATTGTTAGTAATACAAAGTTAGTCATCGAAAAAAAAATATTATACCAATCAATGCGGTAAAAAATATAAATCATATATTTATAGTTTAAATATAATTGGAGGTAAATACCTTGTAGTTCTTATAATAATGTTGTTAAGAAATTCTTAACAACGGTTTAACGATTTCACACACTGCTAAAGGGCGGCAAAAAACAGATGCTAAACTGTTGAACGATAATTTTTTGTAAAAAGGGAAATCGTGACGTGAGCATCACACTCCTGTCTGCGAGGAGTGATTGAGCACCGTCGAAGCATATTCAATTCCTGTGAAAGCAAAGTATGTCGAGAAAATCAATCACTCCCAAGGCTGAGTGCGCGTCAACCGCCATGATGCGTAGGATCTTGGGAGTCAACAAGTACCACTGATCATAGTAGGTATGCTGTTGTATATCACAAACAACCTTATTACGCTTTGATCTGATTGTTCGTTCCTTTTTTTTTTACTAAGCTCTTTCATTTGGGAGGTTGGCGTTTTCAAAATCCAAAGGTAAACTAATATTGACTATTTCTTTGAGGTAAAAAGATGAATCCTTGTAAAACTGACATCTGTTTAGTATACAAAAAGTATGTTATATACCATAATCATATACCATCATAAGCCATATACCATAATATACCCTATAACATTTTATAACATATAATAAATAGGGTTTGCCTGCATAACAGGTTACAATTGTTAATAAAGTATACATTTATTACTGTGAATGTTAAATTCGATTGTACATATAACCTTTGTTTAGTATGTACGTTCTAACATTAACTAACTTCAAGCACTACCTTACCCACTATTAAACTTTCTTGATTTACCTATAAAAATATACTTGCTTATGTGTCATGTGCCTAATTGTGTGCTGCATATTATCATTTACTTACTCTAGAGCCAGGGAATTCATGAACCACTTTACTTATAATATTATGATTTAACGATTTTAAAGATTTTATTATGATTATTATGAAATATGATTACTATGGATTATTGAATAACTTGAAGTGGTCATGTGGTTTTTAAACTAATATGACAATTAAAAAGCACCAAGAAAAAACTACTGATGTCACAAAAAATAAATTTATACTACAAGCATTCTAAATTTTAAAACCTTATAAAACTACTAGGAATAACAATAAATAATTAAAAGCTTATGTTTTATATTCTACCTGTAATCCTTTATTAATTTAAACTATTTATTATTTAAAGTAAGAGTGTTGGTAAAAAAGTTACTTATAATCAGTATTGGCAGAGGAATGATTCGAACCCACCGCATTGTCCATGCCGATGCCGAAGTTCAGCTAGCTAACAACTACAACACCAAATCATTCAAAATCAATAATTGGTTGCTCGGCTCAAAGAATAGAAAATCCTTATACACGATTGTTGGCGCCTCGCTGTATTGATGAAACCCGATTTCAATGGCGAATGATAAGTCTCCAGGTGATTGTCAGATCGACTTCCAACTTTCAAAGTAGAATTTTCGTATTGATTGTAGATATCTATCCGTTGGTGAAGTTATTCTGACAATTTATAAACTAATAATTTGTAACTTAAATTCCCATGAGAAATACTTAAGACTGTTTTAGTGGTGCTTGAAATGTTTGTTTATGCCCAACTTATATATGCCAGACATAGAGTAAGGAGTGCAAAATCTATTTCCTGTTGGTCTACGAAATACAATTCGATATTTCACAAATAAAATTTTTTTCCAATTATCCTATACAAACAAACTTACTTTTCTAACATATGCAGTTAATAATTGTGAATTAATATGTGTCATATTTTTTCACAATAACTTAAATTCATATTTACCGTTTTTTTCCGTTCATCGTACGTAAAAATAAGTGTACTCATAGCATATAAAAAACGTTTTTGTTACTTTTTCCAGTAGCCATTTTTTATTGGTTGAGCATTTATTAATTATTAGTTATTAATTATTAATTTAATCATTTATTAAATATTATTGTCTCTCGTATATGACTAACATTATATTTCATTGCTTCATTTTTAGATGTCTAACTTTAAGACTAAGTTTATGTTTATGTTTAATGTTTATGAAGGCAACCATAAAAAAACCTAATGCTCTATAGGATGCCTATCCATGATGTACTTTGTAATAATAAGATTATACGTGTATTTTTTTTGTAAAATATGTAATTTTGTAATAATAAATTTTTCTCCAGTTACATTTTTATGTAAGTCTATTTTGTAAATGTAAAATGTTAATTTTTAAAATGGTTCAGTTTTATTGGGGTTCACACATACTTTTTAGCTTACGCAATAGCCGGTCGATTTGAGTTTATCATAATTGCTATACCATATTTGACTCGGTTTAAATTATAACGAGTTCTGATAAACTTATTACAGTAGAAGTTAGTTTATTAGTTGTGATTACTACTTACTATTTTATGTTGACAAATAGCTCTACATATCTTCTAAATTGGTACTGTCTATAGTCTATTGTCTGTTCGTCTATAGCCTTAAATTAAAAGAGGAACATATATCTCATCTCCCGCCCGCTGACAGGGAGTTCCTAATAGGGCTTCTTTGTTTTACATCAAACAACCCTTCCGTCTCAATTATCCGTGGGGAAATCCTCCAATCATAACAGACTGTATGATTTGTTACAAAAAAGATTATGGTGTTTGTTTAGTTAAAGTACATAAATTATATAAAAAAGTTTAATAACTTTGTATGTGGAAGTCATATTACAAAGGATTTCTTCTCTTTGAAATATTCTTAGTCCAAGATAATATTTATGGAAATATATTGAGACCAATCTAACACTACATCATAATACTACATCCAACACACCCACATCATGGCCCAAACACTATTTCGAAATATGTTATAACTAATTTTATAATATTTGATTTATTTGTATATTGGGGTTTTAAAATGTATTATCACCATACAAACAGTTAAGTACTCAAAATTAACATCCTTTTGGACAGTGTCTCTAACATAAAATATTTGTAATGTTGGCTAATATATTGTAATGTATTTGCAAATATATTTGTCAAATACCACTCACTCAGGTACCAGAGAATCTCTATAACCACAGGGTATGGATTGAAATTTAGTATGGAGGTTCCTCTTTGCTAAGAAATGCTTACTAAGAAACGGTTTTACCAAACGTATTCATGTATTCAAGTCTTTGTCCCCTAGGACTTCACAATTTCTATCTAATGTTATTCTCATGGCCATTTTTTATAAGAAGCTAGGAAACAACAAATCTGAAAAACTAGGCATGGACATACCTCTTGTTTATAGATGCTAAGGAAAGATTCTGCAAGATTCTTTCAGGGCTCCGCCCCATAGGTCTTCGGAATTTCAATATAATATTATCCATCCTTATAGCAAATTTAAATACTAATTTAGGAAATAATGAATCTAAAAAACTATAGGGCCTGCTGGGATGAAATTTGGAATGATCTCTTTTGTCTAAGGCGATGAAAAAAAAACTATTGTAGGGGCTCCGCCCCACAGAATTTCGAAATTACTATTAATCTTAAGTGATTGAAACTTAGCATGGACCTCTTTCCTCATAGGTGCTCACTTAAAAACGGGTTAACAAATTCCCTTTAGGGGCTCAGTCCCACAAAATCTCGAAATTACTATAGGCTAGATCCAGCAGCTTTGAAATTTAACGTGGACGTTCCTCTTTCCTATAGGTGCTCACTAAGAAAAGGTTTTGCAAATATAGTTTTTAAGAAAAGGTTTGCAAAATTTCTTCAGGGCTCCAAAATTACTACTTCAATGTTTCAATATAATTCCTACGGAAGAAGATTTCGTTCCTCATTAAAGATATTTTACTACATATAAAATAAATTTAATCATGGATGAAGCCGTGATGGGTAACGTCTAGTGTAGTATAGTTATTGTAAAAAAATATGTAATAAGTATTAAGGTGACAAAGACATCTAACACAAATAAACTTTTATTGAACATCAAGTGTTAGTCAAATGAAAAATCTACTTTTCTATACTAGCAGAATATTAAGGGGTTGGGGGAATCAAAGGGGAACAGAAAATTTAAATTAACCTAGACCTAATTCTGTTATCTCGATGGATGATTATTTAAGTAAGGGTGAGCAGTGGGAGTGCATATATTCAATTTCAATGAAAGCAAAGCAATTCCTTTGGAATCAATCAGTCAATATTCTGAAGACATGTCATCGTTCCTTACTAATTCTTCGTGGAGAAAAAATTCTGAGAAAAACTCAAAAAAAGTTTCAAACATAGAAAAGGTGTTATACATAACTGATTTCTGTATTCTTCTTTCTGTTGTGAAATATTTTTGATAAAATGTTTAAGTATTTCAAAACAATTAGAATAAATAACATTGTATTATGTAACATCGCTTAATGTATAAACAATTTTTGTAAGGATTAATTCCCCATAATTTCATTTACAACTGCTTAGGTTGTTTTTGAATTAACAAATGGTTTAAAAAATGGTGATGTGATTCTAATAAGTAACCTTTGCATTTCTCACATATTTTTACTAACCATCATATTTTCATTGATGTTTAACAGTGGTAGTGGTAAGGAATGGGACAAACAAAACAACTCTCACTCATAAAATCAAAGGCCTATCTCATAAATTATATTCATAAAATATTCGTCTATTACATGTGAAGACAGTTATTTTCGATTTGTTCATTTTATAAAATATAAATTTTATAAAATTTACACAATGAAAAACTATAATTTATTTTGATAATAGACAAACTAGTGACCATGAAGCCAAGTATAGGATGGCAATCCCTATGCTTTTATCAACATAAGCAGCATAAGTGTTGTTGAAGCCACTTTCTGTAGTCCGGTAGTTTTCGAGTAACAGCCTTTTGAAAATATGACCTTTCATATTTAAAGTGTTATTAATTTACTGGAGTAAAAAAAACTATATATATATATATATATATATATATATATATATATATATATATATATATATATATTGTTTTTTTTACTCCAGTAAATTAATATTATGGGAGGTAGTATTATGAGTAAATTAATATATATATATATATATATATATATATATATATATATATATATATATATATTACCTGAAAACAAATAAATATATTTTAATACGATATATATATATATATATATATATATATATATATAGTATTAAAATATATTTATTTGTTTTCAGGTTTTAAACAGGTTTTCAAATATTTGTTTGGATTTGATTGAACACGTTCCAATAAATTATTCCTTGTACATATTGAGTGATGGAAATATAACGTTTGGGTCACCTTAAAAATTAGTGTAATTTTTTTGCAAATCATTTTAAATAACAACGACTAACACCCAACGTTATTATTGATTTTTAGTTCCGAACTCTGGGTTCACGGCAATCAAGTTTTACCGTTTCATTTCGCGGTAATGCAGGGCCAGCCGAGCTCGTCGCCCAGGTGACGCGGTTGCCGCTACCGCCAACCAGACACACCGGGCAGACACAGCTCTCAACCATAGAATGACGAACGCTTTGCAGATAGAATCTTAACTTCAGACGAAATCTACACTTTACATGTATGTATGTATATCGTATGGCTAATTTAGCCAGCCACCAGGTTTTAGAATAAGAAAATAAATTCTGCGGTGTAGAGCACCTGAGTCAGTATATGTAAAAAGATAAACACTAAAACAAAAAGGAAATCTCTCTTTATAGAGCTAACAAAGCCTAAATTTTTTAATTGGCCTGGAAAGGGCCATTTGTATTTTGTCTGGCAGCTGGCATAGCTGAGAGATCACGTGCGTGATAGTTCAGCTGCCAAAGTTGTTGTTCGTTTAGCACCACCCGGGGAGTACGTGCAGCTTTAATGGAATGCTGCGGACACGAACAACATCACCCCCCATTTATACTTTACATACGAATAACCCATTGAAAAGTATATACTTTACTTTGGGTCATTTTTAGAATATTATTAATTAAATGTTGAAATTTCATAAGGGGTAATTTAACTCGATCTTTGCTTGTTCATTATTTACAAGAAAACTTTAAAACCACATAAGAATGCATGCATGTGTGTTGAGTTGGAAATAACAGTTAAATAAGTAGGTATGCTCAATTGCTCAATCCCTTTTAAAAATCATAAAACATAACATTGCTTAATGATTTGTTCATATCTTTTTTTCGATCGACACCAATGTTAAATGTAGCTTCTTGATGTTACACAACGACCGGTAGACAAAATTATTTATCCAGTTAAAATCAACCACAACAACAGGTGGATCTAGAGTACGACCATATTTTTCCACGAGCCTACCAAGGTAAGGTTTGGACGGTCCGTGTCAACATTTTAATCACGGCAAGAAACAATAGTCTTCCACACAATACCACACACACAGTGCCACAATACTACGCTCCTCCTTCCTTCATCAAGACCACCTGCTCATATTCACCGTCACTCCTTATCAATAGATCCCTTAGTGTTAAAGTGACAGAATTATAGCAAAATAAAAGCATAATGATTCACGATCAGTGCAGTAGACACTAAAGTAATACTGGACGTGGTGATGTGTCAATGTTGTAGTTTGAAAAATTACGAAAAGTCAATTGCTTAGCTCAATAAACTAAGGAATAAATTAGACTTACAAATAAAATATGGCCTGCTTATATTGTATCACTATTGGGTGTCTAAATATGGTCCAATGTCGTTTTGTTCTTATTGCTCAACTTTCTTGAAAATTTACTCATAAATGCCGGTCATCTTTACAAAACATGTGAGCCTTCTAGTTTTTCTTAAATTACGTCTTACATTTTAAAATACTATATAAATTGAAATCTCAGCTGGGTTATTAAGGCGAGAGGGCAGCTTGTCGATATAAATTATAAACCATTTATTATAGTCAAAAACTACCTGTGTTCTAAGACAACCTGAGGATGTGTTTCACTTTGTCCGGTTCTTAAAAATATAATAAAAGATTATATAGGAAAAAACATTTGAGTCAAATTGAATTTAATGAACTTATGAATGGAAATATCGCTCGGGTCTAATTTAATTTCTATAAATAAAGCTGCAGGAATTTCATTGGTATATTTGGTACCTAATTAATTTGTTTTAATTACATTAGTTTAAGGTATGCTGATATATTATGTATAGGCTTAGGGGATTGGGTCAACAGTATAAACGGTCTTAGTGACCATTGTCCTCTTGTGTTATTTCATACTATATAATGAAGTTTAAGTTTAACATTAACAATTACATAAAGGTATTTGTTTTATATCGTTTCAAGCTGTCAATAATACAAGTTTTCTTTTTATCTGAATTTGTTCTTCTCGTGTTATATTACATTAAATATCAAAATACAATTTTGTATCCACTTTCAAAAGTTTTTCAACACATAATTAGAGATAGAAGGCTGGTAACGTGAACTCTAGCAGTGTTTGCGCCTTCCCTGCGTTCAAGGAAGATTAGCGCACAGGTTTAGTGGCCCTGGTCATGTAATGAGAGTTGAGCAGGTTATGTTATTTTATACTGTCCGAAAATATTAAAGACCTTCCTTTGTTTGGCTAATTTAGTATTATCATTATTAATTAAACGTAACTCAAAATAAATCATATCTGTGAGGCGAAAACTGATATGAGTTTACACAAATGGGTAATGCGTTCGGCAAGAAAATGTGTTTCATACGTATAGGCTTATCGCATTTCCATTTTAGCTGATCACAATGCAAACAAATGCACGCTGATCGTGATAATGCAAACATTGGCTTAAGACTTTCCGCAAACTGTGTTCATTGATGATAGATACTGTGCTAAATTAATATTCAAGATGTCTGCTCGTAAAAAACCATTAATTGTGATAGCATGTAGCTATCTATATACGGGTGATTTAAAAGTAACGGACTACTTTATTTTTGTTATCCTACGGAAACTATACAATATAGATAAGAAAGCAAACGAGAGATAATTTAATTCTATTAATGATGGCTATATTTTATTAATCATCAGGTAACGACGGGGTTGGTGTAGATTGATGATATGGAGTCTATGCAAAGTCTGGCATTTGGCGGAAAGAACAAAAAACTGCATTAGTATACGACGTTTGGAGATCTGTTTTTTCAGTTTAATGACGATTGAGGAGATAAAAATGGTCATAATCTTTTAAGTAGTATTTTAAGATATTTATTATAAAAAATTTTGTTCTTTACGCGTATAATTCCCTCGAGTTGTAGGCCTACTGGGTATGACATAAAAAATTACATTCAATGAACAAATAACAAAAGCTACAAAAACACTGTTGTGAACGTATGTTCCAGTTTTGCAGGTCTACGCATATTATATTTTTGTGTGGCGTTGCGTACAGATGGAAAAGCTAATTAAATACTTGCTTGAGAATCTAGTAAAATTATTGTTCATCACACCATATTAATATCAGCTGTTTGACCATCTCTTTTACAAAAAAAGAAATTATACTTTGGATGTCTAGCGTTCAACCCTAGGGTTTACAAAAATAACATTCACAACACATGACATGACATTCAAAGGTTTAAAACCGGTAGCTGTGTAGTGGTTGCTTAGTACCTGGAAACACAACGAATGCCTTTATGTTAGTTACGCTCATAGTCGGACTTAATAATATATTTTTTAAAATTTGTGTAGCGTTTATTGCATGGTGTAGTGTGATGAAAAAATTTCGTTCGTAACTTGGCCGAAAAAGTTGTTGTTACTGTCGATCTCAAAATCTTGAGGTCGGCAAAACTCCATATTTTCAGCCCTTTTTACGAAATATGACAGAATTTTTTTAATCTAATGAAAATGCATGTTTAAAATTAGGCCTATGGATTTTTAAGCTATAATTGATCTTAAAGTACTCTACTTATATCAATTTTTTATAATTAATAGTGAATAATTAAGTTTTACGTAGTGGAAGTAACTTGTGATTGTAGCTATGTTGTTTCCAATTAGAATGTGAACATGGATGAATGCTCATTTGAGATCAAAGCTAGCTTTCCACGCGCGAGTGCACTCATGTAAGCAAAACACACACTAGAATGAGGCTTTTCGAGCAAGAGTTTAGGTAGCTTTAGCTGCCTGTAACAGCCCCTTGATGTACATAGGCCTATACATCGCGACACAACGCTCCACAACATCGACTCAAAGATGCATAGGCGACAGTTTATGAAGAGTCTAAATTAGTAACACTACAAATGTAGGCCTACATGATGATTAGCAGTTTTTACAGACTTGTATGAATGGGATTTAGTGGTGGATATATTTGACACTTTTTGAAACAATTATAAGTACCTCAAAGAAATTAACACTTTTAATGCTCCAGCTTTAACAGAATATCACAAGGGAGTGAATATTCCCTAAATGATTAAAATATCTTATGATTATAACAAAAAACTAAATTATTACATTTTTTTAGTTTTTTAGAAAAAACATTCGAGAGAACCACCTAACAACTTTAACCTCTTCTGGCACACTGAGTCGGTTTGTTTTTCATCTGGATGTAACAGCAAACACTCTTCTCTCCGGGGAAAACTTCACCTGTTTATCCTTCTAAGATTGTAGCATGTAAGCTTAAAGTAAACAAAACTGGAGAACATTGTTGTTGACGTAACACATTATAGTTGCGATGTTTACACTGTATTATGTAAAGATAATACTCCTTTATGATAAGAAAATAATCTTTTGGTGTTAATGATAGGTTTACTATCCAAACAATCCGCCACTTAAAATGGATACAATAGCAATCAATGTAAAATAAACGGTATCAGTTAACTGACACATACTTTCTCCCAACAATATATAAAAAGGTGTTAAAAGCTCCAAACATTAATGTCTTGATGACTCAGTCGGATAGCTACCAGCTGAGCAGCGCTCGTTTGACCCTACGCGCGTCTGTGACTTTTAACAACGTACTGCGTTTACCGCTAAACGAAAAATTGAATTTTCTCCGCAACCACTTGACGTAGAGCAATAATTTAAAATACTGGATTATTTAGTTTTTTAAGCTTGATTTAATGGTGATAAGTAAAATTTATTTCGAGACAACAGCTATTTTGAAAATTCAAAAAATTGATTTTTGAAACACTTTTTACTCCATAACTTTTGAACGCGCATTTTCCCGGAGATGCGGGTGGTGTCATTTTATTCACCATTTTAAGCTTAATAAACCACAAAATTTTAATCAAAATCGTTAGAGCCGTTTTTGAGAAATTTTGATTTTTGACGATTTTTGAGGGTTTTTGGGGGTAAACTACCCTTAAAAATAAAAAATTCAAAAAAAAGAAAAAAACGCCTGGAATTATCGTGGGTTTGGACCTACCTACCAAATTTCATCAAAATCGGACCATTGGGGCATTCTCTAGCTCTGTTTACATCCTGACACACACACACACACACACACACACACACACACACAGACATCACTCCGAAAACCACTTTTTTGGACTCAGGGGGAACCAAAATGGATAAATCCACCAACAACTCAAATTCGAAAATTTTGACGAAAACAATACTTTCTCCATATACTATGGTATAGGGGGAGAAAGTAAAATGATAATTATTGTTAACAAATAAATGTTTTTTTTGGAAGGTAGCCATACTTTTCTTCTATAATAACGTGATATTTATAAGTAACTAGCTGTTTACCCGTTCTTCATAATGAGTGTGTGTAGTTAGTTCACACGAATACTGTGAATTCATGCTCTAATCTATATATATATATAATTCTGTAAGCGATATTTCTTGAGCAAAATTGTGAGCGTTATACGGATCTCAGAAAGATGGGAGTGGTCTCAAATTAAAGGTCTTGGTCCCGTGCACGAGGGAAAACTATCGGCGTGTCCATAATGTTAACAGGAAATGAGAAATCATGTAAAACGTCCTCCGTAAGAATAGCATGGGGATTTTAAAAACGTCTGCTTTGTATACATTAAAACATGTGTTATGGTTTAATTTCAAAATGAGACACAGATGATATCATTGAGTGATGATAACAAAATTATTCACACCAAGAGAAGCAATTTATATATATAATTCTGTAAGCGAAGTTTCTTGTGCAAAATTATGAGCGTTTTATAAATCGCAGGAAGATGGTGGGGATCTCAAATTAAAGGTTTCAGTCCCATAAAGCGTATCCATAAAGTTACAAGGAAATGAGAAATATAGTAAAACGTCCTCCTTAAGAATAGCATGGGATTCGAAAAATGTCTTCTTTGTGTACATTGAAACATATATTTTGGTTTATTTTAAAACTAGAGACAGATGATAATATTGAGTAAAGGACTATTTATAGCCAAATGACAAAAATTAACCCTAGAGTGGTAATACTATAATAAGACGTTTTGTGGCTTTGAGCTACTAAAAATTCTAATAGGAGAGTCAACCTTACTTACTATTACAAATTGAGTGCTGATTTTACTATTGCTACTATAATTTAAATTGTAAAAATTACTGAGCATGGATACAAATTATAAAATGCGTTTTGATCGTGATACGAGATGCAATGGGCGATGAATTGTGGTTTGAGACACACCTACATTATTTCCATTAAAACGTTTGTTTTATTTTAAGACTAAAAGTGTCAAATGATTATATTGAATGATGATGCCCATTAATTGATACTTAAAGTGTATCAGTCAGAGAAGTTTTGATATTCTCTTAGCTGAATTTTTCCAGAAACCTTTCAGTCATTTCATAGATCGTAGGATTATAGAATACGAGTTAAAATCAAAGACTTTTGTCCTACATACTGTACTAGAGGAAAATGCAGCAGGTAAAAAACTTCACAACAAAATGGGAAATATATAAGAATGATTATTTTCTGAAAGGTTCTCATTAAATTTTCTCCATATAGTGAGTTTTAAAAAATCTGCTTTGTTTACACTAAATCAAGAGTTTTGATTAGGAGGGACGAATATTGACAACAAGTGAAGATGCACTTTGCGGAGGTGCAGTGTTTAAATTTGGTGATTAAAACATAAAAAATCTAACAGGAGCTAAAATCAATTCAATTTTAGGACAAACTAGACAATGAAATGGGTATGATACAAAGTATTGAAAGTTTATTGACTCTGAAATGGGTGCTGAACATCCGTCATGGTCTTTTTTTCATTGCCGTTTTCTATGTTATATTAAAAAGCCGTCATAGCTCAATGAAGGAACTATGATTTCTTTCAAAACTTATTTTTCATAGATCTATATAAGTTTAACAACAGACAAAATAGAGCATTTACATACGGGTGACCTAATAGTACAGGATTGATAAGAGTACTTGGGGGCAAATGGTCTGTTCAAACGGTATTGTTAAAATATTATATAGCGCAAATTAAAATTAAATTTTCTGGAACCTTCGTAGTGGAAGAAATGGTAATACGCTATGGTTCATGCTATTTTAATTTTATGATTAGGGGCTTTTGCCCCTATGAGCCACTAGTCTATATATATAATTCTGTAAGCGATATTTCTTGAGCAAAATTGTGAGCGTCATACAGATCGCAGAAAGATGGGAGGGGTCTCAAATTAAAGGTCTCGGTCCCATGCACGAGGGAAAACTATCGGCGTGTCCATAATGTTAACAGGAAATGAGAAATCATGTAAAACGTCCTCCATAAGAATTGCATGGGGATTTAAAAAACGTCTGCTTTGTATACATTAAAACATGTGTTATGGTTTAATTTCAAAATGAGACACAGATGATAACATTGAGTGAAGATAACAAAATAATTCACACCAAGAGAAGCAATTTATATATATATATATATATATATATATATATAATTATATATATATATAAATTATATATATAATTATATACAGAATTATATATATATATATATATATAAATATAATTCTGTAAGCGAAATTTCTTTGGCAAAATTGTGAGCGTTTTACAAATCACAGGAAGATGGTAGGAGTCTCAAATTAAACGTTTCGGTCCTATAAAGCGTATCCATAAAGTTACAAGGAAATGAGAAATATAGTAAAGCGCCCTCCTTAAGAATAGCATGCGGATTCAAAAAATGTCTTCTTTGTGTGCATTGAAACATATGTTTTGGTTTTATTTTAAAACGAGAGACAGATGATAAAATTGAGTAAAGAACTATTCATAGCCAAATAACAAAAATTAACCCTAGAGTGATAATAATATAATAAGACGTTTTGTTGCTTTGAGCGACTAAAAATTCTACTAGGATAGTTAACATTACATATTATTACAAATTGACTGCTGATTTTACTGTAGTTACTATAATTTAAATTGTAAAAAAACTGAGCATGTATGCAAATTATAAAATGTTTTCTGATGGTTGATAGAGATGCAATGGGCGATGAATTGTGGTTTGAGAAACACCTACATTATTTCCATTGTTTTGGTTTTATTTTAAGACGAAAAGTGTCAAATGATCATATTGAATGACGATAACACATTAATTGACACTTTAAGTGTATCAGTCAGTGAAGTTTTGGCACTATTCTGTTAGCTGAATTTTCCGAGAAACCTTTTAGTCATTTCATAGATTGTAGGATTATAGAAAAAGGATTAAAATCAAAGACGTTTGTCCTACATACTAGAGGAAAATGCAGCAGGTAAAAAACTGTACAACAAAATGGGAAATATATAAGAATGATTATTTTCTGAAAGGTTCTCCATGTAGTGATTTCAAAAAAATATGCTTTTATCGTGATTTTACAG
>CM061533.1:194886837-194928693 GCA_030545055.2 Neoaliturus tenellus
ACAACCCTTACACTTCATCAAAATTAAACAATAATGATGAAATAAGAATTCCCATTCAACAACAAGATATTTACACATTACCATGTGAAAGTTATTTGTACATCGAAGGAAGGGTATTCAAATTGGATGGAAAAACTGCTTCAACAGTTCCTTTTATAAATAACCCAATGGCATATCTTTTTGATGAAATAAGATATGAGATATCAGGGGTGACAGTTGATTCAACAAAAAAGGTTGGTATAACAACTACATTAAAAGGATTAACATCATTAACACCACATGAGAAGAATTCAATAGTCACTGCCGGATGGGTTGCTCCTGATAAAGACACTATAACACCTGCTTCCAACGGTCATTTTGATTTTCATGTACCTTTACGATTGCTTTTAGGATTTGCTGAAGATTACAAAAGGGTTATAATAAATGTTAAACAAGAATTAGTATTACTCAGATCTTCAACTAATAAGGACTTAATACTTGCAGACCCTGCAACTACGGAAGATAAACTGTAATGGCAACTACAATTGGATAAAGTTGTTTGGAGAGTACCTCATGTAAGATTGGCTGATGAACATATAATCGTATTATTAAGAAAGTTAAAATCTGACCGTGACATTGTAATGCCATTCCGAAGTTGGGAATTTCATGAATACCCTACATTACCTCAAACAGAACGACAAACATGGACCGTCAAAACATCAACTTACTTGGAACGTGCAAGGTACATAATACTCGGTTTTCAAACTAAGCGAAAAGATGTTATTACTGCAAAATGCTGGTCAATTTGATCACTGTAAAATAAAGAATTGTAAAGTTTTCTTAAACTCTCAATTCTTTCCATATGACAATTTAAATGTCATGTTTAGCAAAAAACGTTTTTCCATTTTATATGATATGTATGCAAGATTTCAATCATCATATTATGGAAAGACTAATACACCACTATTATCACCTGATCAGTATTATTCCAAAGCTCCAATAATTGTAATCGATTGTTCAAAACAAAATGAATCAGTAAAATCATCAAGTGTGGATATAAAAATTGAAATGGAATTTGAAGAACCAGTAGCGGATGGAACTTCGGCATACTGTATAATTCTACATGATAAAATAGTTACTTACACACCACTGACCGGAATAGTGAAGAATGTACTTTAAGAAGACTTAGTACAACTACTGCAAAATATTGAGGTTAGAATTATCTTCTTCAATTTTTAAGGTTAGAATTTTGTTTATAAAACACAAGTTGAAAATAAACAATTATGTAATTGTATAAATTTCAAGAATTTTACAAAAAAATATATAAGCAGGAAATTAACTAGTAGAAACTTCATTCTATCTTCAACCGTCGTTTGGGAAACATCGTTCGCAAGATGAATTCTACTAACGGAGAAGAAAATACACCTCTAATGGATGAAAATAGTTCTGATATAGAAAAGCAAGTTGAACAAGAAATGGATGAATTCCTCAAGTTTAACAAACATAAGAAAAAAGAAGAAGAAGGAGAAGATGAAAAAGAAGTAAAAAGAAAAAAGGTTGAAGTTAACATTACAACAAATATTTTAACAGAAGTATTTCTTCGAATTTTCTACCCTATTTCTTCATGCATGACAAAAAGTATATCTGTTGGAATTGTAAAATCATTGGATTATTCACCAATTGTTATGTTAAATCAAGGAAGTAAAATGGTTATCTTTACTGAAACTTCTTGGGATTCTCTAATGAAACATTTACATCTTTTGGAATGTTATTTAACTAACAACACATTTGGAAAAAGAACAAGATTAAGTTTATTAGAATCAAATATTGAAGTTGATATAATCAAACATCGTGGGGGACAAGTTGTTCGCTTCAAAGATTTAACTAGACATGATGTAAAATTACATTTCACTAAAGAAGAATTTTACACTTTAAGTTGTACTACCGGTCCTGTCACTAGATACTTAAAACAACTAGTATTTTCAAGTACAATAATTAAAGATTATCTAATCGATACATTGGACAGACAACCATTCATTCCAATTTTATATGGTCCTGTGGATACTTCAATTTTTAATCGAATACCTCAAGAAGTGGATATGTGGAGACAATTAAACAACTATCACACCAATTTTAATATAAACGAAGAAGCGCAAGAAATAAAAGAAGAACAATCGTGTTTGTAATAACAGTCAGTTGTGGATGAGACTTCATCATGAACAAACGGGTTTCGTTTTCTACTGCATCACAGTTAATGGAAGTTAAAAGAGGTATAATTGAATTTCAAGCTTTTCGAGGGAATGATGGAAATTTCATTATTAAAGAATTAGTAATTTTGGATATGAACACATCTGTAATTTATCATTACTTGTTCAAACCTCCATTTCCATTCAATAAACTAACAACTAAAGCGAAAGTTACAAACAAATGGTTAAACAAACATTTTCATAACTTAAAATGGGATGAAGGTTTTATTCATTATAACATGATGCCGCATATTATGAATCATTATTGTAAAGAGTTTAAAACTATCTACACAAGAGGATTGGAAAAAGCAAATTGGATACAATCATTTACAAGCAATGAAGTGATAAATGCAATAATAGATAGAGATTTCCAATGCTACTTTAATGAACTTTGTATTTCATCAAAAAGTTTTAAACATCGAAGGTCACAGTGTGCTTTGAAGAATGCCTACCGCTTGAATAATTTCCTTCAACAAAGTGGTGGGGGTAGCATCAGTGGTGGGGGTAGTGTCAGTGGTGGGGGTATTCTCGATAATAAAAGTGAGAGCGCTACCATGACACAGCATGAGTATTACTCGAACCTCCGAAGAGACAACATCTCCAACGGATATTCTTATTAACAAGAAGATTAGCATCAGCAAAAACATTAAGATGGCATCAAACAACTTACTTCAAAATTTAGTTGAACAATTCAACGCTCATTCAAAATCAACAATCCTACCTACAAAAAAATGTTCCGAGCTGAAAGAAGAAAAACACTACATCATTCATACAATAAAGAAGATGGAAACTTCAGTAGGTGATGCTATAAATTGCACATTAAGCGAGGCACCTTATACAATTGGTGATGAAGCAAAATTTCAAATCTTCCTACCAAAGCGCTTCGTACAACTACTACAAAATGAAGATCTTCGTATAATTCAACCCGGCGCACTCTATTTGGTATCACATGGACCAAGTGGAAACAATTCTACTGAACTTACAATTCATGTAACACCTACTACTGATTAGTTTGTACATAAGATTGTAAATATTTCTTTGTATTTGTTTCTCAATAAATATGATATAAACCTAAAAAAAAAAAAAAAATAAAAATAAAAATAAAAAAAGCAACATATTGTAATGTGTTTGTACATTACAATATGTTGCTTTTTTTAAAAATTCCATGGGATGACCTTGACCCAATTTTGTGTGATAATAAAAGTGAAAATCAACTTGTTAAATTCATCAGTCTACGACTACCTTTCGTACCGTACACATCTCAATCTCTATCACTAAATACAAAACTTCAACATGTCCCTAAAGGTTAAGTGTGCATCTTATGATACCAACACCATAACTACTTTTGAACAACTTGAAGATTTAACTAACGAAATGCGAGTTTTACTTACCGGTGGTTATCACTTAACTGTTGATGTTAGTGCTACTAATACAAGGATGTTCACTAAAACAAAATATTGCGATGATGAAATATTTTTTTCTACACAACCTACAACTTCTTCATCGCCAGCTGGTCAACATAACGTCAAGTTCCAGAAGTATTACCAATGTTGAATAACTTTTAATAAATAAAATTACAACTAAGGAATCACGTGATCAATATCAAGTTCATAAAAAGGATGTAACAGTTTGATAAATAATCATTCGCTTCTCAGCTCTCGCCACAACAAGATCTATTCTACAAAATGTTATACAGAATGATGATTGAACTTGATGGGAAAATCTATGGAAAGGATTATAACACTGTTGAACAAATGACTCAAGATTTAGATGTATTAACTAAAGAAGGATATCAAGCTAAATTAATTTTAAAATTTCCTGAAGTACATCCACTATCAACAGAAGAACTTATTGCTATGGCTAAGGCGGAGAGAGAAAAAAAGTCTGAAGAAAACAAACAGAAACAAACTTCCTAAATTTCAATAATCCTTACACTTGTAAGGTATAATTTTTTAAAACTCCATTTGAATGACCTTGAAATTACCCCTACCACTTTTCATAGTACATAAAACTCGCTATTCATCACTATACAATCTTATTCTTTCACTAGACTCCGCAGCGTCAACATGGAAGAGCAAAAATACAAGTACAAACCTCGTTACTGTTGTGAACAACAGTGTACAGATTTAGGACCAATGATGGTGGATGGGTTAGCTTGTACTAAATGTGAATTCTTCGGATCTTGTTATTGCAAATGTAAAACAAAACAACTACCGCCACCGGAATTGCGAACTTTCAAATTTTACAAATCAAGATATTTTCATACATGTTGTCCTCAAAGATGTTTCAAATTTCACCCTCTAGATCTTGCTCATTGTCAACGCACCAAGTCTCATCAAGATGATTTTTGTACACATATGATAAAAAGATGT
Source organism: Neoaliturus tenellus (assembly GCA_030545055.2). NCBI lineage: Eukaryota > Metazoa > Arthropoda > Insecta > Hemiptera > Cicadellidae > Neoaliturus > Neoaliturus tenellus. Next base: position 194,891,435 of record CM061533.1, read on the forward strand.
AAATACAGATCAGATTGGTATTCCGATCCTGTAGAACCATCAAATGTATAATTTCAGTTTTACACTCTTTTTTTAAAACTTCAATTGGATGACCTTGAGATTTCCCCCACCATTAGTTCTAATTTTTATATAATATTAAATCATTCCACTTCCAACACTCTAACTAACAACATGGAAGGAAAATTTATCAAGTTTGAACATATAATAACTGACAGGGAGGAGATGGAAGAATTGTTTCAAAACTTACTTTCTGTCATTGACGAATATCCTATAAGATGGTTCAGAATTGTAGTTCAATATTTAAATCCTGGTGAATTGTTTTCTTCATCGAGTGAAGAGGATGAAACAACTACTTCGGTTCAAATAATTGAATTAAAAGACGAAGAAGAAGAACTAAACGTTTTATTCAATCATAAGCTCAAGGTCCCCTATATAGAAGCCCCCTCACTAGAAAGCCCCCCTCCCTAGAAAGCCCCCCTCCCTAAACACCTGTTCAAGGTCGCCATTATATAAGCCCCCTTCCCTAGGCGCTAATCCTCATTCGATTGCCAACTCTCTAACGATGAACACTTCTCCATTGGCACGAATGAATGCTAGTTTTGAAATAAACTCAAAAGATGATTTACAAGAAATATTTAATGCTTTAAATGAAATTATAGATAAATTTAACGCTATTACAATGAATTTGGAAATAACTTACGCTTGTCCTATTTGTAATAAGGTTGAAAGTTCTGATGAAGACAGTTTACTAAATACTACTCCTCTTACCCCTCTACAGTCGGACACAACTTCTGAAGCAAATGATGAGCAACATCTTTCCCCCACCGCTTCTATGTAACAACGCTCTTTCCCCCCACCACTTCTTTATTTAACCGACATTTCCCTCTTTTAACTATCATTCCATCCTCGCCTCTTCAACTATCAACATCGCTTCTTTCAAAATTTCAAAAAAAAAACACAAACATGATGGATATGATGGATGAAGTTCCATTTGTAACAAGGATGGAAGAGGATAAATTGAAATTGGAAATCAAACGATTGGAAATGGAACGGGAAAACCAACTCGAGATGTTACGTTTGTTCAAACTTTTTAAATACATCATCTGGGGACTCTGCGTTTACCTTCTCATCGTCGTCGGTGTTTGTGTTTACAACTCTGTAGTTCATAACAAAACTTCAACCTGTTTAAACACTGCTGTCACACATTGATTGTATGTTTTTCACAAATAAAATTCACAAACCTAATTCTATACCTATCCCGCTATCACCGGAGTTAGTTCCACTCTCCGAACTATTACTCCGGTGGTAGCGGGATAGGGTTTTTTAAAACTTACTCTGGATGACCTTGACATACTTTCCGTAACCCAATTGTCAAGTTGAATTTCAAATTTCAAATAACATCTCCTCCCCCACCGGAAGCTATATGGCATGGCATATGGCGGCAGCGACTGATTTGGCAGCTGGCCGATGGCAGCTGGCCGGCAGCGGCTGGCAATTGGCACGACTTCCGTTTTGAAAGTAACCAAACCCCACTACTTATTATATACCGCAAATTAAAATTAAATTTTCTGGAAACCTTCGTTGTGGAAGAAATGGTAATACGCTATGGTTCATGCTATTTTAATTTTATGATTAGGGGCCATTGCCCCTATGAGCCACTAGTTAAATATAATGGCTTCAGTTGTTTTTTCCACTGTATCTGTAGATAGTATATTCAACAGCTGGCAGGTTCATTTTGTCAAACGCTTTTTATTGTTTTGTTCTTTTGTAAACCAATGTTTTTTGTAAACCATCGTTTATGGTCATAAACCAATCAGATGATCTAATTTCCAAAAAAAACTGATATGTTTAGCCCTAAGCCCTTAGGTCTAACCCCGAGTTTCGTGGCAGTAGTTTGTAAACCATCAAGGTCAAAATGTACCATCATTCTGTTTCTTTAATATAGAGGACTAGCTTTTACATGCGTCTTCGTTCGCATAGTAGCCATTAGATGAAATTTATTTTTTTAATTTATTTAATCGTTTGGAAATTTTATTTAATTTTTTTCTTAGCAACCAGTAAAAAAAAAATCGTTTTTCAGATTTTACATACAAAATCTTTTTTTATCTTTCGTAAAAAATATTTTTTCTAATAAAAAGTATTGTATGATACATCTGATGCCTCCAATTATGAGTACAAATATGAGTAAAAGGTTTCATGATAATCGGTTCAGTAGTTTACACGTGAAAGTCTAACAAAGAACAGGACATTCACATTTATAATATTAAGAATGTAATAGGGTTTGTTTCTTTTAAACCCCATGATTTGAAATAATAAATTACAAATAAAAAACACACCTACGATGCATTTTATTGCTAATAGCATTTAATACAACTATTTAAAGGATTTAACTGATATTTTTGTATAGTTTAGGTGTTCACACAGCACACATGTAACTTAAGCATTTATGTAACTCCTGTTCATTTTCGTAAATTTCAGGAGACTGTTTATAAAATTGGCAATTGCTCTTACCCTCATTATTATTATTTTTTTTACATTCGTCTTCAAAATTTTTAACAAATGCCTTACTCTCTAAATATCCAGAGAATAAATAGTCCAGAGGGCTAAAATCTGGAAACATTTTATTTTACACTCATCTACCAGCTAAATATTTTGGCGATAGACATAGTAGAACGCCTGTAATTTAATAAACTAAGTAAATTTACGATTTCACTATCACTAACATGTTCCACTTTTACCATTTTTCATTTCTAAAAGTTCAAACTTCAAGTATGTTTGAAATCAATTTATGAACTTAAATCAACTTAAATCAATTTATGTTATTTTATTTATTATATAATATGAATTCTTTTAAAAGGAGAAGCAATTTTCATAACTCATCAACAAAGAGCCGACGGGAGGATCAGGCTTGTTATTATTAGACTCTACCTGGTCACCATGGAGACAAGGTTACCTGGAGACGCTAGTCACAGACACAGACGCCGGTCCTCCTTTGCACTGTACTCTTGCAGCGCCCCATCCCAGTGCATACTGTTGAATTGAAAACCAATACAATAGTGGCTGAAAAGTCTTAGGAACTATTTTAAGCCAAATATTAAGTCTTGTTCGACACATGTTTGACCTTAAACCGTCTTTCAACTTACATAACAAAATGAAGATATTAAGCATTTGTTGTATAATTTCCGTTAGTATTAAACTCTATTTATGTTAAATAATATTTAATCAACGATAGTACGAAAAAGTACTGTATGTGTAGTTTATACATAAAATTTTTTAAACAATATTTCAGAATAATTTTTGTTTAAATTAATTAAGTAAGTGAACCAGTGAGGGGGTTTTCAACACCGAAAGATACAACGCCTATTCTCTTGCCAACAAGACAAGTGACACTTGGTATAGCGACCAGGTGACTTGTTATCCACTGTTGTATTAGCTTTTTGCACGACTAACATTACATCTACAACAACTTAACTTACTTCGTGCGTGTGATTCGTTCGATGATGAAATAGCAGAGTCAAATACAAAAATATTCTGAAAACAATTTTTGCCATTTAAACCTTAAACAAATTTAAATATACTAAAATATGTATAAATATACAACATACTATATAATTTAAGACAAGTAACATAAGTTTCCAACGTATACTGATGTGAAGTAATTAAATATGTATTATAGTTTTATATAATTAGTTAAAATATAATTTACTTGTTTATTTACAACATATTACTACCAAAGGGTTCGAACAGCAACTAAGACCACATAGGATTAGGTATAAAATTTTAATAAAGATGGGATAGAATAGGAACTCGTACTTAGATTTAATAAAGGTGGTCAACCTTCAATGTACTAATTTCTAATTTAAAAAATCTAATGTATTATTCTAATGTATATTTTTAAATTTGTAAATACCTAAAGTTATCTAAAAGTCTTAGCGACTGAACCAAGTTTTCTCTCTGATGTTAGCAGTTTTATTCGTTAAAATAATGATGAGGGGATGCGCTGATGCAAAATTTGCCTTATCAGCAGATGGTAATACGCTAGTCTCCTTTAAATTTGGTAAAAACAAACGCTATCTCAGAACCCTGGAAAACTTGTTTAAACTGAGAAACTTCATCACTTTTATTGACGTTTTCTTTAAGCCACCCTCATTTTAGCGAATTTCCCTATAGGGAATACGCTATTACGGCAGTAGTCACGGTAAGACCTAAGCCCGGGACCATGATACTTTTTCGTTTTGAGGTCCCTAGAAGCCAAAAATCTGTTCGTTCAAATTGATATATATATATATATATATATATATATATATATATATATATATATATATATATATATATATATGTCCGTGAACACGATAACTTTTGAACAGAACCTCCGATTTTGATGAAACTTGGTACAGGGGTGTAAGCCAGCATCTACTAGGTTGAGTTCGCGAACCAGAATGATTGGACCATTGGAACGGGGTTTTATGGGGTTTCAAGAGGGTTAAAAATGGGTTTTTGGCATTTTTCGACCTTAATTTTTAAAATTCAACAATTTTAACTGAAACCATTTAAAAGAGCTTAAAAAAACAAACAATTTGGTATTTTGAATTTTCATCTTAGCATAACTGGTTACGGGGAAAATCAAAAAATGTGTTTTCCATGTTATTCTTATGGGAAATCAAGAAAGGCCTATATCTTGCTTATTTATTGACATAACTTAATCAAATTTGGTATGTACATTATCTAGATAAGGTTTAACTTATACTTGCTTACAAAACCCATATGGCGGCAAACCTACATACTCACCCCCATGGGGTTTATGGGGAAAATAAACAGAACACCATAACCTTATAAAATTTGGTATATACAATCACTAGGTAGGATTTAACTTATATTTACCAACTAAACCCATATTATGGCGGCAAACCTACATCCCTCATCCCCATGGATTTTATGGGGAAATAGAAAATATACCAAAATTCCATTGGAAATTCGCTGAGTACGCAGGTCTGCTGCGACGGGGGTATTATATTTTTGCAACATAAATTATGGTAGATAATTTTTACCTTAAACGTAAAAAAATGCAAAAATAAAATCCTTAGTAATTTTTTAAGTGGCCATCCATATTTTGCAACTTTTTTATAGTACTAAAATGCTTACATCAAGTGTTTTAATTTCACCCTAATTAACTTATCTACTTTAGATTATATGTATTAGAAATTATATAAAAAATATAATATCATCAGCACATAACTCTTGACAATTTTTTAAATTTTGGACGTTGATCCATTGAAGATTTGCCACTATATTGTGTTCTGTATAGGCTGCACGCGTTGAACCACTCGTAGATGATATTCCGCCTTTCGCTCGTCAAAGTTAATCCGCTGCATTGTCGTAGGCCATTCTGCAGTAGCCTGTTTCTCAGTGTCACAACAGCTCAGCGTTAACGGGATCACCTTCCACCCTGTGATTACATCTAACCCCTCACACCCAACGGGTACAACTATTACAGCTTAGTGTGAAATTTAATATCAGTGATGTTCTTGGGTTTATAGTTTTTATGACCAAAGTGGAGGGATGAGAGATCCTCAATAGTTATTGGATCAGTATACAAACATAGCAGAGCAATATGATTCTGTATATAAAACATTCGATGCAGTAGTGTGAATACTAGATGATTTAGTATCTTACATAAATTGTTTAATATTTAGATTTTCCTCATATATTTAGTAACTAAAGCACTTTTAATAACAACTTTTAAAAGCTTCACTAGCTTTTCATTCAACTCGGGGTCGATGTACTAGGGGTAATTAGGAAATATCTAAGTACGTAAAGGTCATAAAAAATTGACCAAAGAATTTTTACCTAACTCACAGTCATTACCCTATACCAAACCTCAAATATAAAATTGGTTACAGTAAATTGGTTGTAATTGCATATAACTAAAGCTTTCTACATAAAAATAAAACTTCAAAAACTCTTGCAATAACCATCGTTTGCGGTCAGGCTTTTGCTGTGAACTCAGATGACTTTGAAATTATAATCGACATTATATATCGCAAATTATACAGACCTAAACCAATAAAGATATTTAATTTTCTTAGTCTCATTTAGGGAATAAAAAGTAAAACAAATCTTTCCTTAAAACACACAATGTTATACTACTGCATTATAAAGACGTTTTTATTTCTTTTAACCACTCAGTGTTTATTGCGAGTCATATGAGCAAATGTAAATAGAAAATTAATAGACAATGAAAACTAACATAAAGCTCTTATACATTCAATGTATTTAATATTTTGGTGGTAATCCGAGTAGTTATTTGTTTTTACTCGTTCCAAATAACGTCTGGAGCACCAGTGACACAGCTCCATACAAACGTTGATGAGGGTTCACTCATACGCTAAACTGAGCAATCCCTGTCAACGTTTTAATCCCGGCTCGCAACAGTAAGCTCCCCACAGCGTCTACATACCCGGTAATTACCCCCCCCCCCCTCCCAGCCACTGCAGCTCCCCTAATCAGCAGTACCTATGTGCTCATGAATGGTCTCATTCTTCAAACAGCCAATTCCTCACTCAACCGCCGTGCAGTGTTTACTTTTGTCACGAGCCTTTTAATCGGCGTCGTATTGTTCCCCCCTCCGAATGTTTTCACATACTCGTTTTCAACATCTATTCTTCAGTCTGCCAAACCACCGATGTGGTAGTACCATATATTGCTGTTTCTAGAGTTAGTTCATGTTATGTTTTAACATACCTGTAAAATTAAAAGGTAAAAATTAAGCAGTATAAAATTACTTAGCGATTGGAACAGGCGTATGGAGTGGGTGTGGTGTGGTTTGGTGTTGGTGTGTTGTGGCTGGCAACTCTGCCTCCGAATAGCTGTTTAAAGCGTGTGGCTGGTAACATGGGCTGGCTGAGGCTGTGTCTAGCAGTAGTTATTATTGGCCATGTAATAAAGTTGTACAACACTATGACAAATAAAATAACGTTTTATCACACGTTTCTAATGAAAGTAATTGATTTTATTAATATTATTATGATAAAGGTGAGTAAAAATTAATTAATATACATTTTATTGATGAATCAGTTTTAAATTATTTCGATAAAAAATATTAATCTGCTTATGAAGTGTGTTCAATAGTAGTTTATGCAAGGATTGTATTGTGAAGGACCTTAAGCCACTAATGTTATGTAAGTTTGAACACGAGAGGAGAGGGTTTTGAATATCTTACGAGTGGCTAAAATGCTGACTACAAATACTTCATCTGCAACAAACTTGATTTGGTAAATCACTCTAATAAACATGTAGAAAATTTATAGGTTTTATACACTCACCCATCAAAAATGTAGCCATTCTGATGTCACTTCATCTAATCGTTGTTCTCACTCTCGTAGTATTACACTGTTTTGATGTTGAGCACATAAATAAACAAAACATAAACCGTAGTGAAACAACCATTTATGTGTAAATTGCGTGATTTATATTAAATAATATTTTTGTCATAGGTGAAATTTGTTTGGTGTGAAACATGTATGTAATGTGGAACCAGTATGTTTAAGATTTCAATATGCAACGGGTCTATATTTTCAATGATTTATCTCTTCATGGTATTACTTGTTATATCATTATTGACGCTTAAAGCAACTGTCTTCAATAAAATACCTTATACAATACCGTGCCACGTATATTATTTTATAAAATTTTATAAAAATATAAAAAATTCATGCCAATAACAAAATGTTCACGTACTATTATTTCACGATTCAAAATACGCGGAGGAGTCGACGAAGAAGCAAGGGGTGGTGGAGGGGAGGGGAGGGGTGGCGTAATTGCGAGGACCAATCGCAGCCTAATCACCAGCGGTCTCAAGGGCTGTTTGAGAGCAAATAAAAACAAAGAGGTCTTTTAGCGGTATCTTCAAGTAGTCAGTACTTTCAAGCTTGGAGGGGACTTACGCAATCATTCCGTCTCCTGGAGCTTACAAGTATTAACCATATAATATTTGTTATCAATTTAAGAGCCAAAAAAAGTCTAACGAGTCATAACAATGTTTACAGGACAGAATACATAGGAACATCCGTATTGAAAAGTGAAAATACCACCCCCGAAACACTGATAGCATCTCCACGATATAATTTTTATTATAAGACTGTGCTGATTGGTTGAATTGACACATATTTCTAAAATAATCTTGCAGATTTTTTACTATTTCGATTGTATTTAAACAACAAAGCTAATTTTTACTTTAGAAGAAGAAAGAAGTTATTTCCATGGCAATTACGAGAGGTAACCGAACTCAAAATTAGATCTTAGAACTTTCTATTGCCTTGGATTTTTGGGGGTGAAACTAAAATATTTTACATGTGTTGTCCCTATTTAAAGTATCATTGGGCCTTGGTTTTATATTCTTGCTAAAACAGGTTAACATAATGCCTATGACGTTTTTTTCAACTACTCCAAAACCGGCTCTCCACGACACAATCCACTGAAGTGGTTCTTTTACGTGCTAGGGAGAAAAAGAATCGGTTGACGTCGACGTCGTCAGCTGTTCTTATTAAAATTTCAGGATAGCTGCATCAGTAGAACCACTAAGTACAGTAAGATGCACGAAAATATTTCGATGCCTTAACCCCTTTGGCCCTGCATTTGTGATGATGTTTACCACTTGTATTACAGTATAAACATGTGTTTCAGAATACATTTGGCAACAATGTGTTGACTGTCATCGGAATATTTTCGTAAATCCTACTATAGTTTCGTCAAATGCGAAGCTCTCATTGTTGCAGTGTTTCCAATCACTTTTCATCAAATTACCCTCGGTCCTTGCCAAAATTACCCTCAAAAGTGCCGAAATACCAGAAAATTGCTAAATTCACCCATCATCTAAGTTGAGAGCACACAGGGGTGATTAATATAAGTGTATCAGCTGTTTAATTGATATTACCATGGAAGTGTACATAGTCAATGATATTACCTTTCAAGTTATATTCATCACTCCTGTATTAAATCCACTTTGGATTTTAACCTATTAAGAAAAATTCACATATCTGAGTCAAACTTGACAATTTCAGTAAAATTAACCTTTTATTATAAAAAACAATTACCCTCGAAAATACCCTCGAAGGTACAAAATACCCTCAAAAGGGTAATTACCCTTGAATTGGCAACGCTGCATTGTTGTAAAACCTGTGGAACCTGAATGGGAACTGTGTATGGGCGTATGTGGAGGGTCAGGTGATCATTTTTAATAGCAACAACAATATGCTATTGATTGTTGATTGTTTAGAAAAAGTAAAAATATGTAAAATACTTGAATTTTTTTATAGTTTGTTTAAATAAATTGAAGGCTTGCGTCTTGGTCGTAAGACGACTGTGTACAAAAGCGTCGCTTTGTACCCTATGAACGAAAAATAATACTTTATAAACATAATTTGCATCATTATATATTTTAAGACAATTATTACTAAAACTCAACTACATATTTGTGACGTAAGTTTATTCAACAAAGTTGTTTAATGTGTATACATCAAGTTATTTGGGTAAAAAGTGTAAATTTTGAAATAAGGAGGTATTGAGTAATGTAGAGATGTTATTTTTGTAATGGGTACTCTTGTACTGGGTATATTTCCATAGTGAAATTGGGCTTTTGGTTATTAAAATCATTGACAAACATTTGTTAACCATAAACACCATTTAAATTGATTTTTAAATCGATATTTTTAACAAAATAAACACTAATAATACGTAAAAATTGAAACCATCAAAGTAGTCTCTTAATAGGTTTAGATTTTTCTTTTTTTTCAATTAATGAAAATTTTCTATCGGTTGGAGTTTATTTTTAACAATTTTTTTTGTCTTCAAGCAAAATCAGCAAATAAAGCAAAATCTTCACTACAACTACAAACACAACAGTTTTTCTTCTTCCTATAAATTCTTTCCACCAATCCACACCCGTTCCAATCAATTTCATACGCAGAAACAATCTTATTCTATAAGGCAATTAAATATCGATACACAACTTGATTTTGATAATTTTGCAGTTTTAATTATTACAATATGTTTAGGTTGATGTGTTGTTTTCCTTTTTATTATGGTGGAGGACATAACATGCATTTCATTCAGCGTTATTAATTGGACTGTTTATTGTACAGGATGATTCTCGTGTGGAACTAAATCCGGATATTATTTACGTAGATAAAAAATTTATATACATACCAATCATCTAGAAAATACTATAACATACAGCAATTTACAAGTGTGTATTCTGTATTGCTTAGGCAAATTTTCTTAAATGATTTCTCCAGAAAGGTGAGTATATGAAAGGAGAGAAAGTGACATTGTTGACAAAGTATCGCGCCGGAGTCAACAGGGTAAGTGACACCTGATACCGGGATCACGTGACTCGGCTGCCACCGCCGCGCCGCCGCCATATCATCTCCGTGGCTGTTGACAAACGGGAAATAACCGAATACTTAGGCCTACACTTCTAACCTAACGCAACTCATAATACGTCTCATAAAACATTTCTTAAAAGGTGTTAAAACTAGATTACAACAATTATTATTTTTAAAAGTTATTTCTCACTCTCAACTTTTAATACTTGAGTACTTTAAAATAACAATAATAAAAGAAAAAAAGTATTTTTTAGAATAATATTTTTGTTTTCCTTTGAGGAGGAGCTAACGATTAATTTTCAGATTTTCTTTAAAATATTCTGTGTACCCAAACTATTATTTTTAAAGCAGGTTTACGGAATGTTACGGATAGTATAGATTAAATCAGTTCTAGGGCATTAATTGTGGCAATCTAAAATAGTTTTACTTTAATTGTAGTTTTCATCACTAGGAGCAAAAGTGGCTCTTTTTAGTGCGCTTTTTAATAGTGTTTTTAAAAACTATGAAGCACTAAATACACTTTTTCTTCGAGGGATGAACAAAGTTTTTTTTATCATAATGCAGAATTACACTTTTAATCATTACAAATATTAACTATAAAGTTGTGTTTTTCAGGTTATAGAAAGTAAGTAATATTCGGTATTTACATTTCTGTTATTTACAACGATGTGTTAATGTTACGTTTGAATCTTACTATTCTGCATAGCAATTTAATAAATAACACTTAGAAAACAGCAGACTTTTCAGTCCTAGGACCTAAAAAATATTCCAACTGATTTTTCAGTCCTAGAAAAAAAGGAGCCTTTGGTATTATTGAGAGTACAAAAAAACAGGCTGATTTCGTGCAGAACAAATTTTTATAAATACTTTTTTGGTCGAAAAATATTTAATATTGTTTTATTATATACATATTTATATTTAACTCAGCAGAAGAGAAATATAAAGCTGGAGGTGACTTGGTTCCCTTAAGGCAGATAAATATTAGATGGGCCAAGGATTAGGTGGTGACTACTTAGTACTTAGGATGGTGGTGCGGAAGGTAGATCAATTTAGAAAACACACTTGTAAATAAGTTTGCAAATATATTATCTTTTAAATTCTTTTGGATAATTTGTTAAATCAAACTTAGAATGAGATTTAAAAATTATCTTATCGTTATTTTATATCATTTTTTGATCTAAAGTAACTTGTTGTTTTCGAAATATAAAGTATGTGAAAATAAGTATTAATAGTCTACTAAGTTTTATTCTTTAATTATGACTTCAATGTCTAAAAAGTGGTCAAATAAATTTAAAATCGTTCAAACTTGTGGTACTGTAATTTATTTATTGAAAATGTATTAGGTAATGAAAAAGAATACATTTATCAAAGTACCAACACCAATAAACTATTGCGACACGTTTTCATGATAGAAAAATTTAACTACATATACCTTTTTTGTAAATCATTTGAAATATATTTAATTTCTAAAACATTTTACCACAAGGTAATTTTACTTTTGGATGATATCGGCAACTGGGGATTTTAAAAGTGGTCAGGAACTTGATTTGCTGATGTGGTTTATACTATATTTTACCGTTGAAAGCATCCTTATTTTGCATACCTTATAATTAATATATGTATGCAAGCTCATTAAACAGGATTAGTTTTTTATGTTTAAGTTCGAAAAACGAAAGTTAAAGCTCTAAGTTTCTATGAATTATTTTTTATTGCTATTAAATATTTTTACAATACATATTGTAACACATGCAATATTAAACTTATCAACAAATTTAATGCAAAATAATTTTAACAATGCAAATTGAGAAATTAAAAAGTGTCTTTGAGGATAATCTTGTTATGCTTCATAAAATGTAGTGATGAAAAATCAACAAACTTTGGAGGTTACTAAAAATGCCAAAATTTACGTTAAATATTATCTTTTCAGAACGCATTATAATTAAAAATAGAGAACTACGTATTTAAAAAAAATATACGAATGGAAAATAACCATATAATAATAAAGATTCATGCACCGAACACTTAACTAAACATAATCTTTTACATTCAATCTTGATAATATCCTATAGATAAATTAATTTAAATAAATTGTTGAACAGTCTCAAGCAAAAACAGAGTTATATAATTTTTATCAAATATATAATATAAAAACTATGTGACGCAGTAAATATCTGTAATTATGATAGTTCAAATTAATACATCGTTCTTAGATAAATGATATCTTTGAAGAGAAAAAAACGAATAAGGGAAATTGGGTTTTGAGTGGGGAGATATAGTAGGTGTCCAATATAGTAGAGGTTGTAAAATTAGTTTGGATACGTGTGAGAACTACTCAGATTGCACTGAAAGTAATCAAACATGCCAGTAAATTAATTATTAGCATCACCCCAATGTCCATCAAATCGTCCGTGGTCTACACCTACACCGCCACTCTATTTTTATACGTTTAAGCAGCGTCCTATGACTCCTTGACGTATCTCTATACGTTAACCCATTTAAAGTGGTTTTAATAGGTTGATCATCAGAAATATTTGAAAAATTTTGACAAAGGCGACATCTACTTAAATCGACACTACAATTATCATAATTTGTTTGTAAATGCTTTCTTTACACAACTTTTGACAACTTTGAATATCACCAAATTATACCCAAGTTAAATTTTAATCACAATTAACAGTTTTAATTATTATAACTAATCACCATACTCTCGCCAAAGGTGTCAAATCAGTACCGTAGTCATAGTGACACTGCAGTTTTGAATCTTCTACGATTCATCTAGAGTCACACTTATACATAAACTTCACTTATACATTAAATAAAATTACTGCCCACATCTGTGATTTTCAAGAATTAAAAGTACATTTAAAACACAATTTTGACATGAATTTTAACACAAAACAAATAATAAGATAAAGATCAACACCCAAAACCACCAGTTAAATTTTTACTGGCTACAACCATGACAGTTAGTTGTAGATGTAGATCTACTTGTGACAATTTTTACTTTTAACGAGTTTGAGTTTATGGGGAAATCAAGGAGGCTCACTGATCCGTAGGCGAGTAAAACCTTACTTTTTCATAATAGTACTTATAATTGCTTAAACAAATTTAATTTAACTACGAAATATCAGTGTAAGACACTAGTGAAATCTGGCATAAAGAATGTCAACTATAATAAATTTATCTTGTTTCAGGGCTGTTCAAGATCAAAACCGGTTCTTCTAGTGATTTCTCTTACTGGGATCAAAGTATGCAGTCCAGATGGAAAGGTGAATATAAATATCTATAATTGAATATGTAAGAGTTCGTAAGGCTACTAGTATAATTACCTTTCAAATAATTTTTGAAACACACTACACTCTTTCATATAGTTTTATCGTATTTTACTGACAATAAATTTCGCCTCTTATACCCTCACTTTTAGATAGTTAATCAAGTCGTATATGTAAAGTAAGTTTTATACAGAATGTAACAGAAGATCCAATGTAGATGAATGCACAGATGAGGCAGGATATTTTTCTGAGCTTATTATAAAGTGTTTATTATTACAGTAAAAAATTTTAACCCTAGGGTATTTTTATTATTTTTCTTTTGTATATAGAAAAAGTAAAATGTTATTGTTGGAATCCAACAAATATAATCATTCAAACTATATAAGAAATATATATTTACACAACTGATTATAAACTGACTCTTCATTATAACTAAGTTTTGTTATCACATAATCAATTTTATAGATTTTCAGTTTACCCTAAAATATAGCATAACATTGTCATACACGTGAAATAAAAGTGTGCAGTAATCTAAATTAAACAGACGTTAAACTTTTGAATATTGTTAAAACCCGAGATGAAGGCTGTCATGGGAGAGGATAAGTGGAACTGTCAATGTGGCAAAAACAGCGACCCCGTAACTCGCTGGGGATACGACACGCTTGACATAAAGGCGCTTTATCGCTGGCAGGTAATCAAGCGGCGGGTTGAATAGGAACACAACAGAGCCACCGTTTACCCAGTCCCAATAGTATTTATGTATACAAATTCAACAGTACCTATTTTTAGTAGCATTCTTTGGCATTTTTTAAGGTGTAATCGATAAAAGAAAACATTTAAATGAAAAGTAAGTAACATTTAGGTATTATAAAAAAAGAAGCGTTTGTTAAGCTTTAAAATATTTGTATCTCGCAATTATACATGTAAAACTTTTATCAGTAACTATATTGGCGAGGACGCATCTTCACATGAATAGTACAAACTGAACAAAAATGAAAGTGAAGCCATATTATGGGTGTTGTGCAGTACTTGTTAATAATTAGGCTACGGTAAAAAATGTATGAATACATTTACCTTTAACATTTTGGTACAAAATATTTATTTTAAGATACACATATATTATTATTAGTAGTTGGATAAAAAATGTATTACCTCAATTACACTAAGTTTGTTTAGTGACCTTGGGTTCCTGTACGATTGGGTGACATTTGGGGGTTTAAACACTCTGTCAGTCGTGGGGCTTCCAGCCCAAATCACTGGGAAACTATAAAGATTGTTTTCCACTTTTAATGTGGCCTTGATGACTGTTACAACATTTTTGGAAAAAATTGAAAGTATGCAAAAGCACCAACAATAAAGACTGGGAAACAATAAAGATTGTTTTCCACTTTTAATGTGGCCTTGATGACTGTTACAACATTTTTGAAAAAAGTTGAAAGTCTGCAAAAGCACCAACAAGTTTTACAATTTGTATTGGCCTTCAACCTTCATGAAGTTATTAATGACGTAGTCGATTACGTCATGTGATAATTGTTCACGTGCTAAATCTTCTAATCGGTTTAGTGACATCCGTTTATAGGTGAAATAAGTGAATTTGAGGTCATATCTACCCTCTAAATTGGACTGTAAACTTTTTTTTAATAAAAGATTTTCTAATGAATTTCATACAATGTAGGATATAATATAATCTCACGCATTTAGTAAATAAATTGTTATCTATTCCAAGTGTATTGTAACACTTTGTAAAAAGAATCAGCTTATTTAAGGAAGGGGTACTTCGCGACGAAAGTACGGAAGACGATCACTGTCGTGTGGTTGGTCCGATGTCGACTCGCATTCGACCAAGGGCCATGTTCCCGCTTTATTGAATAATTTTGCTGATGGACGCTTGGTTATGTAGTGTAGCTTCATGTGATATAGATATTTTTCTTGAATTACTTTATTTAATTATTCACAGTGAAGCATTTTACATTGCATGAATCTTCATTGGCGGATTCCCTTTTTTTACCTTTTTTGTCTATACTCCAAGGTACTTACAGACTCAATAATTGACCTACATGACCATAATAGAAGTATTTAAACTTATTTTTTAAACGATGATCAATTCATCACTACAATAAATTGCGAGTCATTTTATGATAATTATTAATCTGTTCAGTTAGACCTAGTATAAATTAATCAATTTTAAATGGATAATGAAATGTATTTGATCTGTGCGTTTACTAAAACTAAATATATAGTTTGAGCTTTAATATGTTAAAAATATATATTAAACAAATATATTTGTTCACCATGTTGAACTTTTGATAAATGACGTGGAAACGGGCTGAAAGGCAGCTTTGAATAAAGCGGTGCTTACTTGCCGATTAATTGGAAACAATCAATTTGCCATGAAACGATTCATCAACGCACTGACATCGACGGCTGTTCAAAATCTGATAAATTACTTCAAATCTAGAGCGGCTTGTTGTAGCCAGCAGGCTTGAGGGTACACATTTTAATTTGAATATACTGATAATCCGGTATATAAATGACACATTTAGTTCAATTAGAAATTGCCCTAGTAATGTTATAATTTAAGTTTTATAATTTGTTAGTTTGTTTTTGTTGTAAGTTCCCACTTAAAACATACATAACATATTTATGCAAGGATTTAACATGACGAGTTTTTCGTTTTTAACAGATATAATAAAAGTATTTCTTGTTAATTTTAGCTTAGATTATTTGCTTGTAATAGGTGATTTAAGCTCGATTCTGAACCGATACTTGATTCCAACAAGCTATAGATTTTGTGTGGTGCGTGGTTTATTTTTAATCTCGGTAATATATGTATAACTGGATGTATTTTCGTGAATGACTTGCAATCTGTGATTGAGACTTTTTTATGTATGGTTTTAATTGTGTGGAATTTTATTTTTCGTTCGTGATTTTATCTTTGTAGTTAACTTCGCAAGCTCAGAAGGTAATCAATATAATTTAATTGAACAAATTTATCTTATTTACCTTATACTTTTTATATCAACTCTTATAGTCACCACTGATTAATACCTAACAATTAGGGATCTAACTCTGATAAAAATTATGTAGAAGAATAAATAGCTTAATTTTTTTTGAATAACCATAGGTACGAAGTTAATATATAGTGAAATTTAATATAGAATTTAAAGAAATAGTAGCTGAATATAAAACGTTAAAAGCCTCGTATGACTGAGTGAACTTAGATTGAAAAGTAGTGTAAAAGTGGGGCTGCTGGGCCATGACGTCATCACGATGACGTCAGCAGTGATGACGTCATCAATGACGTCACGAATGACGTCATTAATGATGTCATATGACGTCACATGACGTCACACCTATGACGTCATGGTGACGTCATTACCGCTGACGTCATCATGATGACGTCACTGACGTTAATTAGGTCAAGGTCACGCAAGAATAGAAAAAAAATTTTTTTGCACTTTTGCGATTCCTCAAATTTTGTTGAGAAATTGAAATTTCTCGAGGAACCACAAAAGTGCAAAAAAAATATTTTTTTTTACTCCCTAGCGATCAGACTCTCGACCTAATATATCCGTCAGGGGTCATTGACCCGTCCCAGCAGCCCCACTTGAAAAAAAAATAATTTTTTTATTTTACTTACCCACCGAGAGATTGAGAGCCGAAGAATAATTTTTTCGAACACCCGACATTGCGACAAACGACATGCGACCCGAACAGCACCGCGTCCGAAGACATACTGACTTGGGCGCAGGCGGTTCCCCAGGTACCCGGCTCAGTGGTGGGGATAAGGAGGTGGTGGGGGTAAAGTGGTCAGAAGGAAGAAAAATTTATTTTTTTACAAACAACTCGTCCCAGCCGGTCCTTTACCGGACCTCCGTAACTCGGATTGGAAATATTTCCTGAGAAATATTTATTTATTTTTTATTCTTTCTCAGGTGATCTTGGAACTTGTGAAATTTCAATTAAACCAAAAGTGAAAAAAAAAAAATTTTTTTTTGTTATTTGAAACTTTGCCGAAAAAATTAAGAAATGTTTGATATTTGGTTAAATATTTAAATTTAAACTCAATATAAGTAAATTTAGTGCAAAAAGTGAGATGTGCACACCACAAGAGTTGAACAGCAACTGAGCAAGTCTCTCCGTGTATCTGAGGTACTCGGCAGGGTGGTGGGGATAAGGAGATGGTGGGGGTAAAGTAGTCGGATGAAATGGAAAAATTTTTTTTTTTTTTGCAAACTATACAACTGAGTTTGTTTTTCAGCAATAGGCATAAGAAAAAAAAAATATTTTTTATCCACAATGCTCAACATGTTCAAACGTGTTCAAGGTCAACCATTTGAAGTTTTAAAAAAAATTATTTTTTTTTTATTTTATTTACAAATTACAAAAATCCTCCTTCATCCCCATATGTGCTGTCCGGACTTGTGCTTGATGTTGTCGAAGAATTTTCTTCACAGCAACATGTTCCTTGTGTATTTTGGACTACCCCTTCTGCTTCATCCATACTGTCGTCGATGAGTGGACAGTCGTATTCCAAGTTCATTTTTATTATCATCCCTGGATTTTGAAGAAGCCGCATGTGCAATTTTTCATAGATTTCTTTTAGGTATTGAATACTGTCAACAAGTAATTCCCACTTCATTGTGTGTAGTGTAACCTTTAGCGTAGCTGAGTTGGAAATGAAGCCAGACTTGCATGTAGGATTAGTCTTTTGGAATCGTGGTGGTGGGGGTAATTGATACAACTAGACAGGTTGAAACATGTTCAAGGTCAACCATTTGGAGTTTTAAAAAAGAAAATTTTATTTACAGAGTAGTGTTGAAAACCGGCAATTTGGCTGCTTTATCTGTACACTCGATGCATCTTAGACAGTATACAACCGCGTAGACCAAGTAGAAGAAGATTGCAATCAATAAGGCCAAGATTATGAAGAGATCTAATTTTAAAATTTTCTGAATTAGCATATGGTCCTTCCTGATCCGTCTTTCTTCCATCCTTCTTTCCATCATCTCCACTAGATCCACATGCTGGCATCTCCTCCTCCCCAGGCTTTCCGCTTCATTGGCCTCATATATTGGTGGTGGAACATCCATGATTGCAGCTTGAAAGATGAAGATGTAATGAAACACATTGGTGCTGCCTCTCAGGTATCCAATAGGAAAAGTGGTGGGGGAAAACCTGAACATGTTAGAACATGTTCAAGGTCATCCAATTTGTGTTTTAAAAAAAATTCTATCTTGCTACAATACTGTAGCAAGATAGGTTTTTTTTATTTTGTTTTTATTTTATCATTCCTTTATTACAATACAAAAATATGCATATTGAAGTACAATGAGGATACAAAATATAAATATTAGTCAGGAGAAATATTCCAAGTTTGGACTGGCTTGAGTCTTCATGGATGATCTGGAGGAGTAGGCTGAAGAAGTTGATGATGGTGACCTAGGCGACTCGTCATCCCTGGGGACATGAGGGCATTTTGTGTTGCAAGCAAAAATTTGCATGTTCAATCGGTATCCCTGTTCGATTAGTGATTTAAATTCTTGAACAATTTCGTTTAATTCTTGCAGATTTCTTACAAATACTTCTTCATAATTTGCACATTTTACAGTCAGAGCCATCTTGATGTTTTCCGTATGATGTCCAAAGGCGGAATGAATATTAGCATGGTCGTTTTAAGGTAGTATGAAATAGTGGTGGGGGGAAGTTGTTTACACGCTGTCTGATGAGAGGTGGTTAAATTTTTGCCAAGTAAACATATTGATTGAACAAATGGCGCAAAGTTCTTTAGGTGTATGGTAACTTAAAACTGGAGCGACATGACCATATTGTAAACATCCATCATCTTGTAGGAATTGTGCCGGGTTGGATACTGCGGCCCTTCCACAACTTCGACAAAATTTTGTACCATCACTAAACTTGTACCAACCAAAAGTGTTGTAACCTCTGTTGTCTAGCTTGTACTGTTTGATAAAAATTTTAATTTGTTGAGGAGCGTTGGATCGTAAAGTATGGCTAAATAGCTGTTGATCTTCAATAATTTTTCTTACACAAAGCTCAAATAGGGTGCTCATCGTTTGACAGTTGCAATCAAACTGAACTTCTTTACAGTCTGTATGCTGGTAACCTGAAATGGTGGGGGAAAACACACACACACACACACACACACACACACACACACACACACACACACACACACATATTGCTGTTTGAAAAAAATTTATGTTTAATTTGTGCAAAGGTCAAAGGTCAAGGTCACCCCAGAGCTTTAAAAAAAAAGGCAACATATCAATATGTGAAAATTTTTTTTTGTTTCACATATTGATATGTTGCCTTTTTTGTGTTTTTTTTTTTTGGTTTTTTTTGGTTTTTTTTATCTTTATTTAAAACAGTACAAACAAGATTACATGACAAAAATATATATAGTTAAAAAATACAAACAGATACAAGAACGAAAAAAATTATTTTTTTTAACACTGCTGCTTGTCTGCGATGTGGATGGTAAGCTCGGTGGAGTTGCTGCCGCTGCATCCGTGGGACACCAAGTAGAGACATCCTGGTTGTATGGAGCGGAGATCTTCGTTTTGGAGTAGGTGTACAAATCTTTTGGGCAGGTAAATTTGGAATTTCGGCTCATCTCCCGGAGTGTATGGGGCTTCGCTCAAGCTGCAGCAGATTGCCTCGCCGACTGTAGTTTCCATCTTCTTCATGGTATGTATAATATAATGTTTTTCATCCTTTAGCTCTGAACATTTTTTTACCGGCAAAATTGTAGACTTGGAGTGGGCGTTGAACTGTTCCACCAAAGTCTGCAGAAACTGGTTGGATGCCATGGTTGTTCTAGAGGTCCTCGCTGTCTTCTTGCTCTGAGATGTTGTCGTCTCGGAATCTCGAGTAATACTCGTGCCAGGTCTCGGTCTGCTCCTCGCTTTTATAATCGCCGTTACCCCCACCACCATCACCGATTTCTCCATCTTGCAGGTAAGTTGCTAATTTTAAAGCGTTTTTTAACGCACAGTGCCTGTCCCTTTCATGTTCCACACTTTGTGTGCAAATACAAATGTTTTCAGCAATAAATTTAAAATTTTTATTAATTTGCACATCTTTCACTGGAGTAGATGTAAATTGTTCTATCCATCTTTTCTTTTCAAGTCCTTTTGTGTAAATATTAGTAAATCTGTTTGAAAATTGATGCATAATATGATACAAGTCTGAATAACTGGTAAAACCGTCATACCAATCGATGTGATGAAAATATTTCCAAGTCCATCGGTTTGTTGTTGCGGCTTTGCTGGTTAGTGAAGAAAAAGAGCATGGTGGTTTGAATAAAAATGTGTAAGGAATATTTTTATCTATATCGTAAAATACAAGTTCTTTAATTATGAACCGATCATCGTTACCACGAAACGCCTGAAATTCAATAATACCCGGTTTGGACTTGATTTCTTCTTCCATGTCCATTTGAAAGGTCACCTGTCTATCCATCACGGTGTCGGAAGGTCAACTGTTTTCCACACCACGGTAGGCATTCATTTATGCCAGGCCGTACAGTTGAAGGCGCGTTGGTGTATATTTAACGTGGGCACCATCCCCGGTAGGCCTACACCCACAAAATTTTGAATCTTTTATTAAAAATTTGCCAATTCAAGTGTAAAGTGTTGTGAAAAAATTAAAAATTTTACTTAACTTTCCATCTGGTCATTTTTGTTGTAGTCATTCTCATCACTTTGATCCTTTTCATCACTGAAATGTGTTTCTTCATCAGATTTCACAAAATTATTTTTTTCTTGCACATATTGTTCCAATTGTCTCCACATTTGAACTTCATGAGGAATTCTGTTGAATATTGAAGTGTCCACAGGTCCATACAAAATTGGTGCATCCGGTTGTTTGTCCAAAGTGTCTGTTAAATAATCTTTAATAATTGAACTGGAGAATACTAGCTGTCTTAAATATCTTGTTATCGGTTCCGTTGCACATGTTAAAATGAAAAATTCTTCTCTGTTAAGTTGAATTTTTATGTCATGTTTGGTTGTATCTCTGAATCTCATTTGATGTTCACCTCGGTGTTTAATAATATCAATTTCCAAGTCTGAATCCAATAGTCCTACTTTTGTTTTTCTGCCAAACATGTTGCTATTAAAGTAACATTCCAACAAATGGAGGTGTTTCATAAAAGATTCCCAAGCATTGGCTGTAAACAAAATCATTTTTGTTCCGTGAGTTAAAATTACTGTAGGTGAATAGTCGGTTGATTTCATAATTCCAATTAAAACACTTTTATCCAAACTTGAAGAGATTGGATAAAAAATTCGTAAAAATACTTCCATCAAAATATTTGGTGAAATATTTTCTTCCACATTTCTCTTCCTCTTGGACAAATATTTTTTCTTTTTACCTTTTTCTTCTCCTTCTTGATCTGCGCCGTGTTGCTGTCCATTCATGTCCAAAAATTCTGAAATTTCTTTTTCTATATCGCATTCCGTTGTACCACTAGTCGAAGCCATATTGAAGATGATGCTACCCATACGATGTCAGGCAACAAACTGATCAGGAGCGACCTGCGCGCTCCCCTTTTATAATCGCGCCCGTGATTGAAATTTTACAAAAACAATTTTTTATAAAACATTTTTAACAATTCCAGTCAAAGGTGTGTAAGTGACAATTTTATCATGTAAAATTAAACAATATGCAGTTGTATTTGCAGGTATAGGCTCGTTGAATTCCATTTCTATCTTTATGTCAACACTTGATGATTTTACTGATTCATTTTGTTTAGAACAATCAATTACAACTATTGTGTAACCATCTAAGTATTCTTCTGGTGATAATAAAGGTGTATTTGTTTTACCGTAATATGAATTTTGGAATCTCGCATACATATCGTATAATATACTGTACTTTTTATTAGCGAATGACACATTTAAATTGTCGTAGGGGAAAAATTGTGAATTCAAATAAACTTTAATATTTTTTAAGTTGCAATGATCAAATTTGCCTGCATGTTTTGTGATGCTGTCTCTCCTATCTGTTTGTAAACCAAATATAATATACCTGGCTCGTTCTACGTAATTAGATGTTTTAACAGTCCAAGTGTGACGATCTGTAGTTGGCAAGCTTGGATGTTCATGGAATTCCCAACTTCTAAAAGGAATTACAATATCACGATCAGCCTTTAACTTCCTTAATAGTAGCATTCTATGTTCGTCAGCTAATTTAACATGTGGAACTCTCCATACAATTTTGTCTAATGTTAATTTCCATTCTAGGTTTGCATCCGTTGTACCATCTGGAGCTTTAATAATGTCTTTATCGTTAGAAGATCTCAACAAAACTAATTCTTGTTTAACATTTAATATTATTTTTCTATAATCTTCAGCAAATCCAAGCAACAAACGTAATGGAATATGAAAATCAAAATATCCCTTTGTATTCGGAGTGATTATGTCATGTTCAGGTAAAACCCATCCAGCCGGTTGAAGTAAATTGGTTTCATTAGGTGATATAGATGTTACCCCCTTTAAAGTTGTTGCAATACCTACTTTTTTAGTGGAATCAACTGTTACACCTGATATTTCATATCTAATTTCATCAAACAGGAAAGCCATAGGGTTATTTATAAATGGAACTGTTGTACCAGTAGTAGTACCGTCCTTTTTTGTTACTTTTCCTTCGATATACAAGTAACTTTCACATGGTAGTGTGTAAATGTCTTGATGTTGTATAGGAATACGAATTTCATCGTTATTGTTCAATTTTGATGAAGTGTAAGGGTTGTGGGTGTGATATTCTTTTTCCCATAGTGTTTCGTCGAATGTCGGACCCTGCGCTATATCCAGTATATCCATAATCGGTTAATTTTAAACCAATCTTTTCTAAGAAACGAATGTTCTCGCGTGTTAACTCCTCCACAGCTGAAGAGCTACTAATGCGGTTTCCCATAGGCTGTCCACTTTTAAATGATAAACCCATGATTTTTGTATTAAAGTGTCGATTTTAAATGTAATCTAACTGTAATTGGCTCTTCTCGGAAATCTATCAAGTTACCGTCTTGATCCAATACGTTCAACACGATGTCTGAAATGAAAGTGGTGTTCAACGGCAGATATACTAGGTTTTGTGGCTTTTCAACAATTTTAAATCCTGGAGGTACACTCGGGTAAAAAGTATGTATTATATGAGTATTTGCTCCATCTCTGTAAGCTCCCTGTATAATGTTACAAGTTATATCTATACTATTAACTTTTAGTATAGTTACAGTTTGTTTACCGGAATGTGTTTGATTTGGTTCTAAAATTGGGCTATCTTTGGGAAATCCTAACAATTCACCGATTGATTGTTCCTGAGTAAAATCTATATAATATTTTGAGTTAATTTCAGCTTTCATAGTATTGTTATTACCTTTTAATGTTATATTGTCTTTCCCCATTTTATTTTGCAAAAATTCATTAATATGATCAATTTCATAAGAACCTGTGGGTAAACTGCAAACTTCTAAGTCTGTAAACTTCCCACTGGCATCTTTTCCTTTATAATAATGCAATAAGTTATTTTTACCTTCCGTAACATTGGGAATAGAGTTGTAAGTTGTAAAATCCAACAGTGCCGCTTCCCAATATCTTCCTTTTTGCAAGCGTAACGCTGGAAAAAGGATACTTCGTAAAGTGGACGATTTTCCTGTTAATGATACCGTATAGGATGACATGTCAATGGTGACTGATACTTTTAGCTAGGAATTCCAAACATAAATGGCCACATATTAATGTGTTATCAGGTTGTTCTCTTTTATAGTTGTAATATATGTTTTTAGCAGATTTAAAGTAATGCTCGAGTTCTTTAGGTGGTGGTAAATTGCCAAAACTATCAAAGTAATAAATATTATCACCTAATTTCTTATAACAAACCCAATGAGTGCCAGGACCTTCAGAATTGTCTAAATTTACAATACCGGTTTCGTTTTTCCACATTTTAACTGGTAAAGCATCTTTCATAAAGACACCGCGAAAAAATGGTATTTTTAAACATGAAATGTATTTAAATAATTCGATATTTGTTAACGCTTTATGTGGTATTACTAATTGATTTCTTTTATTTAATATGCACGATACGGTCTTAGGTATAGACCTGCCCCGTTTTTTACCATTGACCATACTGTTGGTTTTTTGCTACCCTTTCTGGTGGAACGTCGTTTTCTTCTAATATTCCCTCCATGTTTTGTCTTTGCCGATCTCCTTTTCACTCTTCTCCTCCTTTTTCCACCTCCTACTGCTGTTTTAGCCTTCATACCTGCTGTTACCGCTAAAGCCGCTGCTTTTTCTGCAATACTAGCGTCACTAGACTTTACTCGTTGCCAAGCTATATCCGCGAGCTTTTTATCAGCTATAGATCTATTTTTTGTATCGCTAAATGTGGAATATGCTATATCGTGTTCTTTACAAGCCTGATCTAACTTATTTATGCCTGGATCGCCTCTTTCCAGTCGTTTTTTCAATTTAGTTCCTGGTCCGCAATACTGATAACCTCCCGGTATGTGAAATTCGTATGGTAAAGCGTCTATTGCTCTATTTACGACAGATCCTACTGGAATTCGATTTAAAGCTTTACTTAACAGAGAAACCGCTGTGGACGTGATACCGCCTCCTTTCCTTACAGTGTCTCGATATGGACTGATATATTGAAATGTCATAATGCACTTTTATAATTGAATTTCGCAACTTATGTGTTACCTCTACGACAAGTTGAACATAAATGACTTTATTTATGCTTTTGATCAATTAAATACTAAAAGGATCCTAAAATGTTGATCCTTAAGGTTGTGTTGTTTTAGTAAAAAAATACTTATAAAAAACTTCTTGTTTTATCCATGAATTTCTCATTTTTTCATCAACTTGATTATATTGTCCACTTGCAATATAATTGTGCATATCAAACATTATATTACCTATCACTTTAACAAGAAAATTAATATTTACAGCGTCATCTACATAATCAGGGTCTGCAACTCTTGTTAATCGTTTGTTATTGCAATTCCACCATCTATGTCCAGTTGGCTCTAATTGTATTATCTGTTCAAAAGTAACAACATTACCAGGCAATGACGCGGGAGCTATATGTATCATTTGTTTTCCTTTACCATCCCAAACATTATTCCTTAATACATGTCCATCAAGAACTTTATTCTTTTCTTCAAGTAATGTAAACTTTTCATTTCCTTGTACAAACACATCCCCCTGCCGTGATACCACTTGGTCTTGTTTTACAAATCCAGATGTCTCTTGTTTTAAAGTCTCTTTCATTTGACCCACTGTTGCACCATCTGATGGCGCCGAACCATCTTTAACATTTGCTAAACAATTATTAAAACATTCTATAACCCCTACATCACGTATGATACAATGATCTTTAATATATTTTAGATTTACAGCATCGTTTTCAGTTTTTGGATAACCTATATCATTAATAACAAATTTATAAAAAGAAAATCCATCTTTTGTCTTTTCAGGTATCAAGGAATGTAAATAGCGTCTATTCACGCTGTCTTTTTCATCTTTAGGGTCATCTACGTTGGATATACGTTTATTGTTAGCACTATACGTTTTTCCATTGAATTTTAACGTATTTTTTAATTCAGATGACAAATAACCTTTGTTTATTGCATCACCGTTTTGATTTGGTATACCAACATTGATAATTCTATGATTTTCTGCATCATATGTGTTATTGTGTAGTCTTAATGTTGGTGATAGCTTTTCCTTTACTATTTTTAAATTTACTGCATCGTTTTCGTCCGTGGGATCTTTTATGTTTTTTAACCTTTTATTACTAATATCATAATCTCCTTCAGGTGTTTGTGGTAAACCAGCACCTCTTTTTAAGTTATTCGCGTAATATAATCCATCCGAGGAATACCGTCCAAACTTGTCGACACTCATGGTGCAACTGAATAGCATTTTAGGGGGTAACGCATTCTTATGAGATTACCCCGCGGTTTCTAAGTTCATCCACTAAAGCCACCCATTCGTTTTCCAATCCAGTATGACCCGCTTCTTTGGCTTCATGTATTAGTTTCATTCTATCTACCAATTTATTGATATTATTGTAATAAATTACGTTTGTATTGTATAGTTTCTTCATCAATCCTTTACCGGTGACTGATTTGCTTCTTTTTCTCGGTTCTGGGGAACTTAAATCTAAAGTGGATGCTACTAATCTTCTTTTTACAGGTTTTCTTCTTATAATTGGTATTAATTTGGAAACAAAATCTTTATATTTTACAGATTTATTTCTATATATGGGTGCTTCAGGTAAATAATTTCTTTTATATGCATTAGTTTGATCCAAAATTTTGCTATACACTTCCAAATCATCATTTTTTACTAATGCTTTTAAAGGTTTATTTTCAAATAATAATTCAAATAGTCCCCTTGTTCCCTTATATATTTGATCACCTACGTGAATATTATCATGTTCATCGACATCTAATTTGCTATTACCAATCATTACACCTTCTTTGGACATTCTTGCTCCATAACTGTGGTATTTTTTAGTAGAATCAGTTCCAATTAACAGTTTTAACAAGTATTTTCTTCCTAAAGGTCCTTTTGTATGAATATTTTCACCCAATAAGCTTATGTTTGATGGTTCTCCTTCTGTTTTTTCTTCTTCACTCGCTATAGATACCACTTCTTCTTCACTACCAGCATATACATCTTCTCTTTCTGCCGTTGTATCACTAAATATGGAGGCTTCCGGGTCCTCATCGCTAATATCTTCTAATATTACACTTTCCCTTTCATATTCTGTTATTGGAGCAATAATATCACCTTGAAAAGAAGGTTTAGTCAATTTTTTGTTCAATTGTTTCAAAGGCTCTGTAATAGGTTTAAAAGTAGATTCGAGAAATTTCTCCCTTTCGCTGATACCTAACTTTAACGCTCTGTTTTTTGCCCGAATAGAATCACTAAGTGATTTAATTTCCTTTACTAACTTTTCTTGGTTAACCATGTTTGTAGCAAGACGTGCTGTACAAGAATGATTGTGTGATATAGTGGTTAGTGAATTAATATAAATTTATCGAAACCTATCCTGTATCGACCGTTATTTAGTGGTTGTTCCTTCATAATTGTCAAAAATCCATAATTTTCAGCCCAAGCCTTACCACATATGTCTTTAAACCGTTCATATGACATATCCGCATTGACATGATCGTAATATATGTGTTTTAGGTTAGTTTCATCCTGTTTGAATACAATTAACACATTTGCATTGTCTCTTATCAGTTGTTTTGGTATTTTACTATAAGTCTGACCTATGTAAATGCTATCTATATTGTTATGTCGCCCCATAGCGAAATAGCTCCTGATAGTGTTTTGGTTTTCACAGGATACGTCGTCAAATATAAAAACTGAAAATGGTTTAGCTTCATGCGGTTGCATTACGCTTTCACTTGCATCAAACTTATAATATTTCACTTCTGGCACATTATTAAATATTTTTTCTAATAATTGGTATTTGGGTTGTTGTAATGATTTGGAAAAGACATACAAGTTATTGAAACGTAATCCTTTTGGGTTTGTAATCAAATTGAATACTACATTTGTTTTACCACAATTGGATGGACCGGTTACAAGACAACGCACCGTGTTTGGTAACAAAACACCATGTTTGCCACTGTTTAATTCTGAATTGTCCACCGTGAGTTCATCAATATTATTAATAGGAAAACTATCCTTTTGCGGTATTATCTCCATCCTTTGTAAAGGTTCAACCTAAAATGATGCTCCATCATTATATCAGATCCTTTTTAGGTATCCAAGAATCTTCACTCTTATTAAATCCTAACCATCGCACTTTAACTTTATCTTTTTTCCGTTGTAACACCTTTTCAACGAGATATACATCACCTACTGAGGATTTTAACATTTCATGTCCATAAAACCCTCCTTCGAGCAATTGTCCTTTATTATCTTTTAAAATGTAAGTTTCCGGCACTGTAGGTTGTACCTTAAATACGGTAAAAACCTCATTTGTCCAATTAGGCAGATATCTTTTACTGAATACACCTTTGTATTTGCTTATTCGCACTTTATCACCAACATTAAACACTTTAGGCTTTAATTTTTCAACTTTTGGTTTAGTATTTATTTTTATACGTTTTAATACGAGTTTTTCATTTTTCCTAGTCACTTGGTTTGGTTTCATACCAATTGTTCTATGGAACTTGTTATTGTAATCTTTTATTAGTTTTGGTAACATATCAATCCATACGTGCGATCCTCTGTTTGAAAACATCTTGTACATCGCACCTTTTAAAGTTCGATTGAATCTTTCTATGATTGATGCTTTTACCTCTGAATTAGTCGAATAATGGTTATATTGTGTTTCTTCATTAAATTTGAAAATTCTTTATTGAAATATTCTTTACCATCATCGGTTTGTAAATGTTTTATGGTATTTTTGTCTCTCTGTATCGCAGTTTCCATGGCTTTTGTTACACTCTTGCCGGTTTTATCTTTTAGCGGTAAAGCATCTGCCATTTTTGTAAAACAATTGATAATAGTCAATATATATTTAAATCCTTTATTTTGTTTACTATAAGGAATCATTTCGATTAAATCAGCTTGATATAGATCATTCATTCCTTTTATAACAGTATTTCTTCGGGGAAATTTCCTCCTAGCCGGTTTATGAAGTTCATGAACAATTTTTTGTTTCAAATCCATAATTTTATCCTTCCTCATTCATGGATGAAGTAAAAATAAAGTTTTATTACATTATACACATATTTAACTGGGTCAAGGTCATTCAAATTGATGTAAAAAAATGGGGAACACGGCGTTGGACTTGCCGTGTTCCCCATTTTTTTACGGAAGGAAAAGGAATTTAGGTCGAAGAAGGACGAAGAGGGACGAAGAATAGGTTAGTTGTCAATAGGGTTGAGAGAGTAGTGGCCAAAAGGAAGAGTATCAATTTGGTTTTCCATAATGTGACGTTTGTCATCTTTGTTTGACAATGCTTTTTTCACTTCTGTAACACTGTACACTTTGTGTTTTTCACTCCTTATGGTGTTGAATTTAGCAGTCAAGGTGGTGTCGTTAAATAAACAGTTTTTATAGTGTTCAAAGTTTACATTTTTCTTCAAATAACTTGTCTTCACACCTTTTGCTTTTTTGGTGGTAGATGTTTCTTCTTGATGTCCTTTATATACTTTAAAAGAATATAATTTGGACATTAGTGCAATGATTTCTTCCATGCTTGCTCCATTGCATTCATCTTTGAATTTGCCTAAAACTTTCTTATTATTTTCATTAAAGTTCGGGTGATTTCTTGGGTAGTCGGAAAAATCAAAATCATTCTTGTGTATGAACGTCCGAAGATCTTCATACATATCTTGCGTCTTGATCCAATAAATTAGTGCGTCCGTATCCATGTAGGCTACTCCGATATTTTCTCTTCCATAATGTTGAACCATTTTGTTGTAATGAAAGTCATACATGTGCGTTTTACTTATATCCAATATTGACATTCCTATGTACAACGGTCTATCCATTACTATCTTGGTTTTCTTCATGCTGACTGCTACCAAGTTTTCATTAATTATCATACTTGTTCCAAAATTCGGTTTCTGTACAAGTTTCTGCATCTGTCTGGGGTTTGTTACTAATTTTACAATTTTGTGTTTCCTTTTGTTTTCTAAAGTTTTTCCAAATATTGCATTGTTCATGAGCTTGTAAAAATCTTTTTCAAAAGCTGATGTTGCTGCTGCTCTCCTTGCAGTGTTTGAATCAATGTATGGTTTTAAATAACAAGATTGTGAAAATTTTAAAACTTTATGAATTTTGGTAATAATCAATCCTAATTCTAAGGCTTGCTGAACAACTAAATAATGTGCTACATATCGGTTTTTGTTGTTTAATGTCATCATTAATTTGGGCCATTTTCCTGTCGGTGATACTTCAGTTTTAGCCAACAGTGGCAAGTCATAATGATGATCGTGTAGGTGGTCTGGATACTGAAAGTCGCAGTCTAAGATGTAGCCGGTGTCACCTTCTTTGGGAATATCAATAATATTTCCAAGTGAATCAGGGTCTACCCATTCAAAGTCGCCATACGGAAGGGGTTTGGACATCGCCCAACCGTACAAATTATTCGCATCAAAATAGCCAAGAAAAATCGAATCTTTAGTTTCATCATAATTTGGTAGAAATTTATTATTAGCTTTCACATGTCGAGTTACAGCTTGGGTTAATCCGCCTCGAACACCTGATTCTATCATTAAAACCATATCAATGTCGGTTAACAGCTCAACTTGCACTCGGTGGATTTTAGCATGGCCTGCCATGCTAAGCCGGGAGATGTAAACGAATGAAGGGGGTCCAGTCCGTAAGCGGTGAAACAGGTGTTCCTAAATTCTTCCATTATGTCACACAATAATGTTACATCTAGTTTTACATAAAAGTCAGAATAATCACCCAAGGTATTCATTCCTAATTCATTCCAGACTTTCTGAGCATGATTATAATCTTCAATTGAAATTTCGGTTTCAGTTAATTTACTTTTAAACGCTTCGATAGGTGGTAGTCTTGTTTCTTCAAATTTTTCCATTCCTGTAATATAATCATAAGGAAAGACTCCTTTCCTTAGCACCAAGTCCATTTTATCTTCTGGCACAATTTTTCTTGTTTCTTTTAAATCCTGTCGTCTTAAATTTTTAGTTAGGTTGGCAAGGCTAGATGACATGAATCGAAAAGAATCCACGAATCGAAGCTTAATTTTGCCAACAGTCTTGGAAAAACTAATATAATTCTCTAAAGTGTTGGCCAATACATCAATTTTCCCATCATCCCTGCCCAATTCCGGAATAATAAAATGTGAATCATAACCACTAAGGTTATGCAAAACAACTGGAATGAATTTCGGAAGTTTATAATTAATATTACATGAATTGCAAGCAGCCCCTCTGTAATAACCAGTAAGGTGATCGTGATCATGGACTTTATGGTTCTCAACAGTAAATTCTTTTTTACACAAGTAACAATTAGTGGCATTGATATATTGAATTTCCTCCTCTTCATCTAGAGGAATCATAGGAACAATATTACTGTACACTTCTTCAACCTTATCAGCTATATAATACAAATTATCTACAAAATGTTTAGCAGTATCCTCACCTCTGTACAAAATTGGTGTTGAACTTAAACCAAAATTTTTCAAATGTTCTTCTGACAGTGTGGATTTAACAAGCAAACAAAAACTGTTAGGTTTATGCAGCTGATATTTAGTCCTACTGGTAATTTCCCCTTCTGGATGTTCTTGGGGTACCAGTGTAGACTCAAGTCTGCATAAATTACAAATGGTACCCTATATTGATGGCTAATCTTTTCAAATTTTACAATAGAGCGAGTAGGTGCAGGCAAACTAATTTTGCATTCAAAATTTTCATTACAGAGTCTTTGGTGTTCTTGTAGCCACTGAGCACCTCCTCTTCTTAACTCCTTATTTACAAAGCAAAAGCACCTTTTACAAATTGTTTTTTTACATTTCCTCTTGGATAACTGTTTACCTACTAAAGCTTCAAAATCTTTTATGTACACATAGTGTGAAATTTCACCTTTTGTTATTAATAACAAATCAGTATGGTTCATAAGTTCAGTTTTAGTCACCCTTAAGGGGTACACATTATTTGCATCATCCAAACCAAAAATATTTACACTAACACCAGGATTGTGTTTCTCAAACTTAGATATATCAGAAATTTTTACAGGGTAAGATAGTCCTACAAAATTATACTATTATTTACATTTACATAATGTCCACTTACTCTACAAGGGTGCTGCTCTGGCAAAATATATTTACATAACATAGCATACTTAAAACATTCATTATCTACATTTTGTACATTTATACATGCTTTCGTTTTCTCAATGGCTTTTGGTAGAGGGATATAGCTACTACCCCTCATACCGTAACCGTGCTTATGTACTCTTAAATCTAAACCCTCTACGGATGTAAACATCCAACCTGACCCTCTCCCTTCATGCTCCTGCATTTCGTCAACAATTCTTCAATACATTCGTCTACAATTTTATTTACATCCGAGGCAAACATCAAAGTACGGTTTTTTGTTATGAAACCTCGAAGTGTGGTTTCACCATCAGATTTACTAAATTTTGCGTCCAACACTAAACCGAATTTAATAAAATTTAATTTTGCCAATTCTTCAGTTAAAGTTTTACTAATCAATGATTTTGCCTCGGTTACAAAATTTTCTAAATCTAGTTGCACATTATTTATTTTGTTATGTATTACCGTGCGTCCGGGAAAAGCAGTTGTGTATAAGTGTCTGGTTCCTCCTTGTTCTGTTTCTATATCCAAATCCATGTCCGTGTCTAGATCTGTATCAGTGTCCGTTTCTTCTTCTTCTTCTGGTTCCGCAACAGTTCCTCTTCTAAGTCCTGACGGTCCAGCACCTCCATATTGGATAACACTGGGTCTTCTGCGTTGAATCTCTTGAAGTTCACTTTGCCAATTGTCCAGGTTGCGGTTAAATTCAGCCAAAATGTCATCAATCCAGTCCATGTCCATTTCGTTAGCAGTTTCACTCGCCGGGTCTTCCATATGTAATTCTTGATGTATAGCTAAAATGTCTTCATCTGGGAAAAATTCCCCACAAATATGGCAAAGAAGCATTTTAACACTTTTTTACCACTAGCGTCTTTAGATGTTACCTCTAGAAAAGTTCACCAAAGAATGAGAGACGCTCTTGGCCGACCTCCTTTTATAGCGGGTGGTGGGGGGTGATCTTTGGGAAAGACCCTTTCTGCGCATGCGCAGAACAAATCTGCACATGCGCAGAACAAAATGTATTATATTTATTTAAAATTTGCTATTTAAGACAAATATATAGGTCAAGGCCACCTTAAATCTGGTAAAAAAGAGGGAACACTGGATAAGAGATGGTAGTAAGACCGACTTTCTAACAAATACTTTCAATAATATGTTAACAGGTTCAAAAGTTAAATATTTTTATTTTTTACTGCCCAACTTGTTCAAAATTAAAACTTTTAAATATATTTGTTTGAGCAAATGCTCTTGGCACACTTACCACACGCCAAAACTCAAAAAATGTACAGAATTAAGACTGATCTCGCGGGGAAATACTATTCAATTGAAATTTCGGTATCCTAATTTACTTTTGAAAGCTTCGATAGGTGGACTAGAAAAATTTGATGAAACATGTCTACCACCAATCGAAGCTTTTAAAATAATAATTTAAAATAATTTTAAAAGCTTCGATAGGTGGTAGACATGTTTCATTAAATTTTTCTAGTCCACCTATCGAAGCCTTTAAAAGTAAATTAGGATATCGAGATTTCAATTGAATAGTATTTTCCCCGAGAGATCAGCTTAATCCTGTACTTTATATGAGTCTTAGCGTGTAGGAAGTCTGGCAAAAGCATTTGATCAAAACAAAATATATTTAAAATTTTAAGCTTAAACAAACTAGCGAGTATAAAGATAAAAATATTTCCTAACCATTGACAACCTGTTAACATATTGCAGTGTTAAAGTATTTGCTATTGAGTCAATCTTACCATCACCTCCGATCCAGCGTTCCCTCTTTCTTACCAAATGAGACTGAGGCTTGACTACCCGTATATATGACGTTTCCCCACCACTAATGCTCTCCCCCACCACAATCAATTCTCAAAAGTGGGTCAAGGCCATCGGAAATTATTATTTTGAGCGGAGGATAGAGCATCTGCTGCTCTATCCCCCGCTCATATTCTTTTTTCTTCTTTTTTTACAGTTTTATATTTTTTTTTGGATTTTTGTAAAATGCAAAACAAAAAATTATTTACAAAAAGTTATTTACAAAGGTGAAACTTCATCACTGCTATCCTCGTCATCACTACTCCCCAAAAATAATCTTCTACTACAAAATACAAGTCTTTTACACAATGACATTCTGTCCAATATAGCTCCAACTTGAGGGGTGTTCTGATCTTCCATTTCTTCTTCTTCTGAAGACGAGTCCAATGTTTCATAAGCGTGTAAGTCAATATCTGTTAAATTATTTTCTTCTTCATCCAATTCTTCCATTGAACTTTCATCTTCTGTAACATTTTCTTCTTCCTCTTCCCCATTTGTTATTTCAATTGGTATGTCTTGTAAAATTTCGAAAATTTGTCTGCAAGGCACATTAGTGTTGTCCAGTGGAGGCATCTTAGTGGAATGTTTCACCTTTGCAAACAAACTAGAGTTTTATATAGATATGTAAATTATTTACCCCCACCACCATTTGTCCATAAACTAAAACTCACAAACCATGTCCAAGTCATTCTCAAATTAAAATTATTTTTTGAAAAATATAGCCATTTTGGCATTCACCCTATTGTCAAATAAATATTTCACAAACTCAAAATTTGTTGTTTGATCAGTCAACATGGTAGACAGAAAGGCTTCAACAATTTTTTGCGATCTCTCATCCTGAGGCTCGCATCTCACATTTTCAATAGTCCCTTTCCTTGTCGTGTCTTCTATTAGCTCCACAATCTCTACCAAGTCCTCCTCCAGCAATATAAATTCAACGCAGTGGCTCACCATGATGCTGATCACTAGAGTGTTCTGCAAAGAATGAGCTCAAACTGACGCTTCTCACCACCTATATCACTTTACCCCCCACCACTTTTCAACAGGCTCCACCTGGTTTCTGCTGTATGTATGCCAATCGTGTAAATAACAAGCACAAATATCACACTTTTCTTGTGGTATTTCATTTCTTTTTATGTTACAAATTCCAGTCATCAACATATAGCCACCGTTTTTCTATAAATTCCATCATGTCCTCACAAGCAGCAAAACCACACTCCTTACAAAATTTAAGATTTTCATTTCTGAAGACATAAGCAAAATAATTTGTGTAGCCATTCCTTTCAAAGTCAAACTCCTTCACTAAATTTTTAATTTTTGGTGGTGCACCAGACTGATGCACAACATAACGGAACAATTCGGTTTCATCGGAAATTTTCATTAAACACAATTCTACAAGACTAAAAGGAGCCATCTCTAGGGTGCGTCTCTTAGCTATGCTGAACTGAGACTGAGCAACCTCCTCAATACCCTACACCTGGTTAAACTTACCCCACCACTTCTTTTTAAGTAGGTCAAGGCCAAATAAAATTACCCTGTGAGCGGGGGATAAAGCACTAAGTGATATGTTATTCCAGTATCACAGAGTGCTCTATCCCCCGCTCTGTTTTTTTTTTCCACATACCAAACAGCTAGTCCATGTTCAAGTCCAAGTCGCACAAAATAAAATAATTTTACATTCCCAAAATTTGCTCCCCACCATCGTCTACAAATTCTGGACTTGCAATAACAAGTCGTTCAGAATTCTTATTTTCCAGTTGAGCTTCTAAAAATTTAATTTTTCGCTCCAACTGCTGGATATAATTCGCAGCCTCCATCAAAGTGTCCAGCTTACTGGCGCGCAATTTAACTTTTGGCACCACCAGTTTTAACCGGAGCATCGCCACTCGCTCCTTGTAATTGCGCTGATGGTCCGCCAACCGCTTCAACTCCTTATTTTTTATTTTATTCTCCACCGTGCCCTCCATCAATGCATGTCTTAAAATATTTCCTCCTTCTTCATTGGATGGTCCAGGTTCTGGTGAAGAGTAATTTTTGTAGTCAACCAGCATTGGAGCATATACAAATGGATTTGCTCCTAAAATTTTTACCACCCGCTCGTGGTCAGGCTGAAATTTTCTGCTGGGCGCTTCAAATGAGACTTCTGCAGTGTTTTCACTCATGATGTGTAGCTCGGATGAAAGTACAAAGCAGAATGAACCAAGTGAGTAGCGCTGGGAACTCAGTAAGATTCAGTAGTAGTGGGGGAAACTGGTTGTCACGTGACCTTTCAGTAGTGGGGGAAACCGGTTGTCACATAATCATGTACTGCTTTACCACATTGCTAAACATCTGTTCGGTTAATAAAATTAATTTGTTATAAATTTTCTTCACCGTCCAGGACACTGGTTTGGGACGTGTCTGAATAATGTTTTTTTATTTTTTATTTATAAATAAAAAAAAACATTATCCCCAGGTTAAGATATTATATAAATGAACTATTTTTTTTTTTTTAATAGCTCATTTATATAATACCCCCTCCCTTATTTCAAGAGGGTGAAGAAATAAATTTTGGAAAATAATTTTGAAAAATGTAATTTGGAAAAGAATGTTTGGAAAACAAAACTTTTGTCAAGTCAAAAGTTTACATTTACTCCTGCAAACGCCACACAGTCCTACGTTGACCATGATCACCGTTCGTATCAAATACCCTCTCATGGTCATAAATTTTTCTTTTACTAAATGGGGAGCAACTCTCACATGAACATTTTTGCCCTCATGCCTCATCAAAAAGATGTGAGGCTTTACTTTAAGGTGTTTTCGAAAAAAGTATTTATCACCAAGATAGAGCCTTCGATAACGAACCATAGGAATCTTTGTTTGCGTTTTAGGAGCAATGTTTAGCGAAAAAGGCCTTATTATGTTCCGGGTGGAAGCTGAGTCACGTTGAAGATGATAGCGGCATAACTCTTCA
>CM061533.1:194928793-195135941 GCA_030545055.2 Neoaliturus tenellus
AAATGAAGACTCAAAATAAAACATTTAACTTAATTTTCAGGATATTTATAAGGAGGAGATAGATAGAATTTAAATAGATTTGAAAATAATGTCGATAACTCGACCTCAAATGAACGTCTGAGCCAGAAATGGCAGGCAGTCAAATTTGCATGAAAGGATTTTACCGAAATTTCAAAACGCAATAACTCGCGTTATATTCGACCTTCAGAGATCGGGTTTTTGGCATTTTAATCTACATTCAAAGAACTTTAAAATTATATACAACATGACATAGGCCAATTCAGTTTCCCCTACAACTTCCTCTAGGGGGCGTCCCCCGTGTTGTGCCCACTATGGAAATGTGGCAACATATATTTTTTACATCTACTAAATGTTCCCAACAATAATCAAAAGTCAAATTTCGTTAGACTTTTATGCATGCTCAACCTGTTCAGAGCCTGGACTACTATAGTAATTTTGAAGTCCTGTAGGCGGGCTTGAAAAACTACATATTTGTAATACCGTTTCTAAGTCAGTCCTACATAATGAGTAAAGATGACCATCCACGTCAAATTTAAACCCCTTTGGTCTGAGATTAATTTAGTCAGTCCTGTGAGGTGGAG
This sequence comes from Neoaliturus tenellus, assembly GCA_030545055.2. NCBI lineage: Eukaryota > Metazoa > Arthropoda > Insecta > Hemiptera > Cicadellidae > Neoaliturus > Neoaliturus tenellus. Next base: position 194,929,396 of record CM061533.1, read on the forward strand.
CCCTGAAGGTTCTTCCAAGAGCTCTTCCAGGTTCTTGAAGGTTCTTCCAAGAGATCGTTGTTAGTGAACAACGATGGGCGAAGTGGATCTCCCATTTCAAATGATAAAAACAATTACCTTAGGTCATCTGGTTTTTCAGATTTGTTTTTCCTATGTTCATATAAAAATTTGCCATAAGAATAACATATGTTAGAAGTTCTGAAGTCCGGTGTGGCGGAGCCCTGATGGAATTTCGCAAAATCTTTTCTTACTTAAGGATCATCTATGAAAAAATAAGAAAGTCCATGCCAAATATTAACATTGTAGGTCCCATAGTTTTTTTTCAGATTCGTTGTTGCTTTGATTTGCATTCAAATTGGCCATAAAGATAACATTAGAGTGAAATTTTGAAGTCCTGTGGCGCGGAGACCTTAAGGAATTTCGCAAAACTGTTCCTTATTGAGCGTTTTTGAGCAAAGTGGAATGTTCATGCAAAATTCCAACCCTCCATACACCATGGTTATGAAAATTCTCTGATACTTGAGTGAGTAGTATTTGAGAAATATAAAATAGATGAGAGGGCATTGTAAGGTAATATAAAAAGATTGTTAGGCTGTGAAAATTTTGTATTGAGCCAAGCAACTTTTGACTTAAGTAAATAATTAATATCATTAGTTTATTATGTTTTATAAATCATTATATACTAATGATAAACTTACCAAACTCAAATCACCAAAGCGCTGTAAGGTGATAAAATGTGATTACGTGCTCTGCGGGATTAGGTTAACCTAGTCAATGTTAAATGGGAAATCCATATCTATAAAAGAGGAAGTATGTATACATATATAAATATATATGTATGTTCCCTATAGACTCTGAAACCGCTCAACGGATCATAATGAAACTTTCATGCATTATTAAGCAGTATTCAAGGATTGTTTGAGTGAAGTTTGATGAAAGTCTATCCAAAGGGCTTTGACCCAGAAGGCATACAATGGTGAAGTGTCGGGTTTTAGAAAAACCAAAATTACTTTATGGCCACCAGGGTTGAAATTTGATGGACAACCCTCTTTGCTCATAGGTGCTACGGATGAAACTCTTTTGCAAATAACATTTTTTAAGCACTTTAGGGCTCCGCCACACTGGGCATCGAAATTACTTTAGAACCTCCAGGGTTGAAATTTGATCGACGATTCTCTTTACTCGAAAGGTACTCACTAAGAAACGGTTTTGAAAATATAGTTTCTTAAGCACTTTAGGCTTCCGTCCTCTGGACTTCAAAATATCTTTAGGGCCTCCGGGGTTGACATTTGACTTTGGCTTGCCTCTTCCCTCATAGGTACTCACCAAGAAACGGTTTTGTAAAGGTATATCTTTTGAATCTTTTTAGGGCTCTGCCCCTCTGGACTTCAAAATTGCCTTAGGGCCTCCGGGGTTGACATTTAACATGGCTGTGCCTCCTTTGCTCATAAGTAATCACTAAGAAAAGGTTTTGCGAATATATTTTTTTAGCTTTTTAGGGCTCTGCCCCCCTGGACCTCAAAATTACTTTAAGTCCTCCGGGGTTAAAATTTGACTTGGACGATTCTCTTTGCTCATAGGTACTCAATAGGAAATATATATAGGAATAGGGTTTTTCAAATATTGTTTTTGAAGCTTTTTAGGGCTCCGAACCAATGGACTTCCAAATTACTTTAGGGCCTACGGAGTTAAAATTTGTTATACGATTCTCTTTGTTCATTGGTGCTCACTATGGAATGGTTATGCAAATATAGTTTTTTAGCACTTTAGTTCTCCACCCACTAAACTTCAAAATTACTTCAAGGTGATGGGGCTGAATTTGATGGATGATTCTTTTTGTCCATAGGTTCCAGACAAGAAACGAGTTTGCAATATAGTGTTTGAAACTAAGCAGTTCTCCGCCCACTATAGACATTATAATTACTTTAGGGACTCCGGGGTTGACATTTGACATGAACGTAATTCTTTGCTCATAGGTGCTCTTGCATTTGCAATTACGATCAATAAGGCAATAAGGTACAAGGGCAATCTTTGACTATTCCCGGTTTAAATTTGGAAAATGCCTTTTTTCGCACGGCCAGTTATACGTAATGTGCTTATATGTTGGTATGTCTGAAAATGTTTACATTTATACACTAAATCAAAAGACAAACACTATTGTTTATCGTCTGGCCTTACAATAAAATTAATATACTTACTTTCTATGCCATTGACTTTTTTTGTTTTTCCGTATTACGTATTATCCGTATATTATTTACGTATTATCCGTGTTCTTAGTGTTTTCCAGTCGGACTTGGGGTTTCTCGGTGGGTAAGTGAGAAATAAAATTATTTTTTATTTTAAGGGGCTCTGGGTCGGGTCGATAACTCCTGGCGTATACAGGGTGAGTTTTTAATGCCCCCCCCCTTATTTTTTCACATTTCTTAAGCTTAAGATATTGACTCCCAACCACCACCAATCATCTTTGATTAGTTTAAACTTTTTTTTTGACGTGGTTCAATTTTTTGGCCACCATCTTGAATCCGCCATATTGGAATGAACTTTAATTTTTTAAATGTATTTTTAACTTTAATCATTTGAAAGTATTTTTTTGCGTAGAACAAGACGCCGCAATCCTTTTTGCATTATCTGTTTCCGTTCTCGAGATATTTACAATTTCGTAATACCAACTTTCAAAATTAAAAAAAATCAAAAATCTCTAGTTTTATTTAATTTCTTATCAGGAGTATCGACTTTTTATCACCAGATATCCCATAAGATTAAAATTACTTCATTTTCATGGGAATTAAATTTTTGGCCGCCATCTTGGATCCGCCATCTTGGAATAAACTTAAAATTTTTAAATGTAAAGGTATGGTCGTGACCCATCATTTTGAAGTATTTTTATGCGCTGAGTACGATGCCACAATCTGTTTTTAGTTATCTTTTCCCGTTCTTGAAATATTAGCAATTTAAAAAAAAAAAAATAATAAATAAATAAATAGAAAATTTTTTAAAATTCTTGTTTTATTCAATTTTTTTTAAAATTATTGATCCTTTATCGTCAGATATCACAGCATGGTAGTTAATAATAGGTTTTACTAATTTTTACACTTTTATTGTCATCTTGGGAACGCCATTTTGGATTGGGATGTTTGTGTTAATGGTAATATGGCGTTGTGACACCAAGTTTTGAAATAATTTTTTTGCTTAACACGCTGCCGCAATAAACTTTTCAAATAAAAATTTTTAGATTTTTCTTTAAAAATTATTTACACCAAAAAATAAAAATAAAAAATCATTGTAAGTTTATTTATATCACTTAAAAAACGTTTAAACTTCAAAATTACAATTCAATATCAGTTAAGTGAATCCAAGCTGTAACTTTAAAATTTGTATTAAAAACTTTAGAACGCTGATTAATGACTTTAAAAGACAAAAACACAATCTTTGAGTGTTCACACAGTTATACGTTAACAAAATCTTACGCAATCCTCCTGTTTTGGGGGAGGGTAGTATTGTTAAAATTACAGTAAGGTCTTGTTAAAGGGCGGCCTGGCATAAACAGCTGATTAGGCTAGCAGCTGATAGCATTGTTGTAATTCATGGGTATTTGAAATAGCTGGAAATTGCAACTCTCTTGGTAGTTGTGTGGAGCATTGTTGTTTTTTGTTTGATTGTAGGTATTATATCATTTTATGAAAATAACATTTAAATAGTAAGTTCGATAAAAAAGTGGGACTAAGTTATTATTTTTAGTTTTGAGTACAGTAGTTCTAATTTTTGTTCAGTTATTATGGCTCACACTCTACAAGAAAAAATAGAGGTAATCTTTCTTTATGGTGCTTCAGATGAAAACGTTCATGAAACTGAAAGGCGGTTCAACAATTTACATCCCGACAGGCCAATTTGCAGGAATTATGTCAGAGAATTAGTGAGAAAATTTAGAGAAACCGGGAGTGTTGCAAGTGTTAAAAATCATGGTAGGCCTAAACTCAATGGCGACACCGAGTTTGAAATTGTGGCTGAATTTATTGAGCATCTTCAGTCTTCAACAAGGTCAGTTGCTAGGGCTTTAGGAGTTTCACAGAGAAAAGTTGTTACTGTCCTTAAATCAAACAAATTTCATCATTATAAAATCCATTTACACCAAGAATTGAACGACGACGACCCTGATAGAAGACTGCAGTTCTCCGAAACAATGGATACGTTAATTACAGCTAATCCAGATGTCGTTAGAAATATCTGCTTCTCTTAAAGCTTTTTTTTCTGAATGGATTGGTAAACAGACACAATTGTAGATACTGGGATGTAACCAATCCACACATTCTCCGCGAGTCTTCAACTCAGTATCCAGTCAAAGTTAATGTGTGGGCTGGAATATTAGGAAACCACATAGTTGGCCCTATATTTTTTAACGAAAATCTTAATGGACAAATGTACTATCGAATGCTGCGAGATAACATAATACCATCAATAAGAAATCTTATCGAAGAACAAGAAGAAGAATTCAATCTCAATAAGCTGCGGTTCCAGCAAGACGGGGCTCCACCACATTACCATAGAGATGTGAGGAACCTTCTGGATCAGAACTTTCCTGGTATGTGAATAGGACGACGCGGAGCAATTGAGTGGCCAGCGAGATCCCCAGACATGACACCACTGGATTTCTTTTTGTGGGGCCACTTGAAATCAGTAGTGTATAAAACGCCAGTGGCTAACATTCATGACTTGGAAACCCAAATACGAGATGAATGCAGACGTATCACTCCAGAAGTCCTCCAAAATGTAAGGCGGTCGTATGAAAATAGAATATTTTACTGTCAGGAAGTTGGAGGATACCAGTTCGAGCATTTACTCAACTGAATGTAAGATAGGCTGTTGTTTTACAAACCTTTAGATTTAAGTGTGAAATTTCCATCAATATTGTTACTATTTCTTTTTAATTTAATTCAATGCCATCTAGTCATTTTTCGAATTAAAGTATAACAAAATTTAAACCAAATTTAACTGTTGGTCTATTTTTAAATATGTTTTTAAGAAAATTCAAAGTATATGAAATTGAAAATTTTACTGCGGCAGCTTGTTAAGTATAAAAATTAGTTCAAACCTATATGTCACAACGCCATATTAGCATTAAAACAAACATCCCAATCCAATATGGCGTTACAAGATAACAATAAAAGTGTATAAATTAGTAAAACCTATTATTAACTACCATGCTGTGATATCTGACGATAAAGAATCAATAATAAAAAATAAAAAAAAAAACGAATAAAACAAGGATTTTAAAAAATTTTCAATTTATTTTTTCAAAATTGTTAATATTTTAAGAACGGAAAAAGATAGCTAAAAAAAGATTGCGGAATCGTACTCAGGGCAAAAAAATACTTCCAAATGATGGGTCACAACCCTACCTTACGTTTAAAAATTTTAAGTTTATTCCAAGATGGCGGATCCAAGATGGCGGCCAAAAATTTAATTCGCATGAAAATGAAGTAATTCTAATTTTATGGGATATTTGGTGATAAAAAGTCGATATTCCTGATAAAAAATTAAATAAAACTAGAGATTTTGATTTTTTGAATTTTGAAAGTTGGTATTACGAAATTGTAAATATCTCGAGAACGGAAACAGGTAATGAAAAACGGATTGCGGCGTCTTGTTCTACGCAAAAAAATACTTTGAAATGATGGGTCACAACCCTACCTTTACGTTTAAAATATTAAAGTTCATTCCAATATGGCGGATTCAAGATGGCGGCCAAAAATTGAACCACGTCAAAAAAAGTTAAACTAATCAAAGTTGATTGGTGGTAGTTGGGAGTCAATATCTTAAGAAATGTGAAAAAATAAGGGGGGGACATCAAACACTCACCCTGTATATTAGGCCAAGAGTCTGGTGGTTAAGAAATTAAAAAATTTGCACATTTGCGAATCCTCCATAAATATTTCATTTTCTCAACAAATTCAAGGATTAGCAAAAGTGCAAAAAAAAAAATTTTTTTTGCGTGACCTTGACCTAATTAACGTCAGTGACGTCATCATTATGACGTCAGCGATTATGACGTCATAGATGTGACATCATATGTCACAATTATGACGTCAGCGATAATGACGTCACCATGACGTCACCATGACGTCACCATGACGTCCCATGACGTCACCATGACGTCTTAGGTGTGACGTCATATGTCGTCATTATGACGTCATGGCCTTGATGACCTCTTCGGTGACGTCATCGTGACTCACGCTGACGTAATCGTGGTAACGTCACGTCCCAGCAGCCCCACTTAGCCCCTACTCACTAACTTCACTCTGCATCTTAAGCTTTGAGAAAGGAAAGGAGATCGCCCGAGTCCGCGATGCCAGACAGACCAAACAATGGCAACACCGCCGCATAGTTGCCATTCTATATCCCCGCAATGTACAATTCAAGCTGTATTACTCTCTCTAAAATTCAAACCACCAATCAGAATTCATATCCCCATAAGTACCCATGGCTCACTCTCTTTTTGGAGAGAGAAAACTGCAGTCAGCGCAGCCCTGGTGCCTCTCTTCCGAACTAAGTGAGTGGACCTATGGTCACTTGTAAGGCTATCGTAAGTTTTGCTAAAAGTGGACTCCCCATGCATCTTGGAGGTATGTACAGTCTGTTACAGCTGAAAACTGGACCTGGTCCTTAGCCGGATATCCCGCAGGACCTATAGCCCCACTAGTGACCTTACATCCATTGAATAGCGCAATAAGTGACCAGATACTGGTCCTCTCTCTCTCTCTCTCTCTCTCTCTCTCTCTCTCTCTCCCTCTCTCTCCTCTCACCTTTCTCAAGTCTTAGTTCGTTTTGCTCACACCTCTCCAAGTAATGATTAGATTTGCCCTTGGTAATGATTAGATGTTTGGGCATATTTTTGAGCTATTAAGTTAAATAATTGTTAATTACATTACGCTATCAAAAGAATACAATTTGAAAAATCTGTAAAACCTGCTGACCAGAAATGTAAAAAAACTTAATGTGAATAATTTAGTAAATATCACTATCTTGCTAAAAAATAAATAAAAATTGAAATAAAACTGTTAAAGGCTACGTAAAAAGGTATCTGGGAATGCCCTTAATGAAGTAGGGCCTACATAAAAATGTATCCATTCAAGGAAGGCATTTAAATTGGTTAGTTAATTGGTTAAATTATTTGTTTTTCTTTCATTTATTTTTATGACAAATTTAAACCAAACAAATCAGTCAACCGGAAAACTTTGTGTAAATGGTATACTGGTATTCATTAAATTGTAGTATCGTGTGAGAGAATAATGCTTCAACTAACTTATTTCAATACTAAGCTACAACTTAATACTTGTTTATCAGTCTACTTATTCCAATAGGACTACGAAAATAATTCGTTTAAATCAGTGCCGCGTAAGATATTATGTTCGTTCAAAAGACAAAACCGATAAATGATTTACATGAAATTGGCTTTTGAAAATAAATACTACACGAATCACATTTATTCCTGTATAGGTTTTACATTTCCAACATAGAGATTAAATCGTTTCTACATAACCGATGCGGACTGAGGTATGTTCAGAAGATTAGGTACGGAATGGAGCGTGAGAGCGGGGTATCTTGTTGTAGCACGGAGAGAGATTATCACTTGATAGGCGTTTGTGGTAAAACTATCGTCACATAGTTCAAACATAAAACACATAATATTAATAATTCAAATAATGTAAATATAATATGTAAATTTTCTTAACCATAAACAAGTTCGTCAGTCAGCTATAGCAACTGTTGCCACTACTACGATAAAATAAAAAAAAACTTCCTTTTTATATATTTGTACCAGGGAAACCGAGCTTATGCTCGATAAAATTATGAAGCGTCACTTTCTTTTCTCAGACAAAGCTCGTTTGCTCAACTCACTCTCCCTCTTCTTTTTTAAGACAAACTCGGTCGCTTCGCTCACTCACCAGGCCAAATTGTGCTGCACTTTGGTATAAATTTTTGTTGAATGATAAGTCGAAGATTTAACACATTGGTTTATATCTACATATCAGCTGTTTTTTTTCCAATTTGGTAGCTAATTTTAAATGTACATAGGATAACATGGGAACTTTGAAGAGCTGTAAGGGGCAACCCGGATTTTCTCAGCTATGGGACCTGTTCCAATCGATTTCTAGTGGCTGAGACTCCTATAATAAAAATTGCTTATTTTAGAGTATAAATAAATATATAAGATATTTTCCTCAGCTGCTAATAATGATTGTAGCCAAAGGCAGTTTTGTCTTTTGTTACTGTCGCAAATAATTGTGCTTTGAGGTCAAAACTACAACTTTAATATAATCACTTTGATAGTTTTGATTCCTTTGTAAATATGTGAGGATTACAAGTATGGAGAATGGTTTTGCAACACTTTGCATTGTGAGAAAATAGCCTTTTCCCTTGGACAATCGTAATTTCTATGATTTCATGAAAACCTGTGACAAAATGGTTATCAATTTTGCATTTCCTATTTTCTTTATAAATTTAAGAAATTATTTACAACCATAGATTTTTTTATTTTAATATGTAACATTCACATTTACATACGAAATTAGAGAACACTTTATCCACTTATATGTATCTATATAAAAGAGGATTTTGTATATGTATAAGGGCATTTATATATTTGTGATCGATGGACTCTCAAACCATTGCAATGAAACTTGGTAGATGTACGGGAAATTTCATAGAGAAATTTTGTAATTCTTTAGTTTATATGTGGCCCTCAGGGCTTGCTAATTTGTTTAAAGTTTTTGTTCAGAGTCGTTTATGACCACAAAATATTACAGACATATTTCCTTTTATTAATTATCTCTAAACAGATGTTATCATTGTACGTATTGAGCGAAGATTTGAATAAAAAACAAAATATGTATATAGTAGACTTGCGGCGAGTGAGCGCAGCAAACAAGCTAAACCTGACGGTGAGTGAGCATAGCAAATGAGCTTACCTGAAGGACAACAAATTCCTCCGGTTGCCATTACAAAGCATGCCAGGTAGATTAAAAATTATAGGCTTGTACATTAAAAAATTATAGGCGTAAAGGTGTTCCAAATGTTTTAAGTCTGCAAAAGAGCCAAAACGTGTAATATTTGAGGGTTTTTAAATGGACACTTTGACAATATGTAAACAAAAGGAAAATTTAAGGAGATGTATACTTATGTAAAGGTTATAAGGGTTATTAAATATTTAATTAAGGATGTTTTGCCCATGAAAAATTACAATAATTTTATAAGTTTAACAATTCTGTATTATACAATTTAAATTAATTTTATGCTGTAAAAACCAGATGCAATGACATGTTTCTGCTTACTGGATATTAAAAAATTTGTTATTTTTCGAGTTCGTCGGACTTGGTGATCGCAACGACCGTTTCAGGGGAACACTTCCCAAGGGATCGCGTTTCATCAGCTTCCTGAAATCCTTCAGGTCATCCTTCAGTATGTTTATCTCCTTCATTGTCTCCTCGATTTCCCTTCGTAGCCCAATAACCGTGTTTAACAGGAACCCAGGAGGTCTACTGCACTTATCACCAACATTTTCTTCTTTCAACGGGTTTCTACACTTTGAACCGCCGATGGTGTGGTTTTTATCGGCAAATTCTTCTCTATACTCAGCATGTTTTTCATTTTCATAATGCGATTCATGGTGACCTTGATCTCCTGATTCACCTGTAATATGGTCGTGTTTTTGAGAGTTCATAAACTCAATAAATCCTGTTGTTTCCCCCAAGAGACTGCTATGATCTTGTCTCAGTTTTGGATAATCATGGTAATTTTCCTCTTTTGACATTTTATAATCTACATCGTCCTGTGACGAAACTGAACATGGTGCGTCATCATTATTAACATAGAACCGTGGAATTAAATTTTAATGATTATCAATTTAAGCCTACGTACGTGAATTTTAAAATCAAAATTTTCGGCATTTCCACTAAATTTGGATTGAATATATTTATTGTTGTTTTTTATTGTCTAGGTGATAACAATAAAATAAATCAAACATGACATTCCTAAAATATTTTTAAAACCCATAAATTTAGGAAAAGTTTTTGCTAAGCCTTTTCTGCACCCCTTTAAAGAATATTTTATTTAACAGCCGTGAGATAACAATGTGGTCGACGATTTAAAAAATAAAAAATAATGCATGTTTGTTAAGGCTCCGGTCTACCCCAGCCAAAACAACAACAATGCCGAATGCCACCTCGCGGCCGTAGCGATAGGTGAGTTTGATGGCTGCAGAGGTTTATGGAGGTCATGTTTAAAAATTAACCAATTAAGATAGAGATTGGCTGTTAACTTTTTCTGAAAGTAGAAAAAAGGATCTAGTCAGCTATCTTTTTAGAATTTTAAAATAAAATTTCTAATTTCAGCTATAACTGTCTAAAATGATCTGTTTTTTCTCGAGTTTTAACTAAAGTTTTCTATTGGTTTTAATGAACTAATTACAAAATACAAATTATAGGGAGGCTCCGGTTTACCCCTGGCGCGCACCCAAATGCAAGGTTTTTTTTAGAATCGTGCTATCTTCTGCTAAATGAAGCCTAGAGCTATAAATAAGGTGTCATATTGAAGAAGAATAACGGTACTAATTTCCCTCTGTTACACTTTCGTAATTAGTTCATTAAAACCAATAGAAAACTTCAGTTAAAAATCGAGAAAAAACAGATGATTTTAGACAGTTATAGCTGAAATTAGAAATTTTATTTTAAAATTCTAAAAAAATAGCGGACTAGATCCTTTTTTCTACTTTTAGAAAAAGTTAACAGCCAATCTCTATCTTGATCGGTTAATTCTGAAACACGATCCCCGTAAACCTCTGCAGCCATCAAACTCACCTAGCGCTTCGGCCGCGAGGCGGCATTCGGCATTGTTGTTGTTTTGGCTGGGGTAGACCGGAGCCTTAAATGCTAACAACTAAATCTATTAAGTCAATAATAAAAATGATAAAAAATTAATAATAAAACGAAATTGAAGAGAAAGCATAAAATTATACACAATAAGATACGTACCGGATAGTTACTAATATACATATCTAAAAATGGTTATAGGTATTTTACCAGTGTTACGTTTCTATGGACCTCTGAAAAATAAATGCAGTGGGATATTTATATAAAGAAATGGTCAGTAATATACTTCGTCCTTTTAATCTGTGAAAAATAAAATGTAAAAACTATCAAACATTTTTAATAAAAAAAGTATATACAAAATTAAAAAGAAACCAAATTAAAAAATAATTATTTTCATAATTCTTTTGTGTGTAGTTCCTTAGGCCTAAATAAGTTTTTTGCTAGAAAAATAGGTACAGAATCTTATTCCACATTTATAGTTATCAATGTATGCCATATCGCAATCTCAGACTTTTTCATATTGTGCTTAACATAAACAATGCATCAGTACCGGCTGGCCCTTAATAACCACGGCCCTTATGATATGAAAGTTTACACAAATCAAATAAATAATAATAAATTTGTGTTGTTAAAAAAAATATATATTTGTTACTGAATAGCGCCGCATCCCCTCTTCCGCCATGACCCAAAGCTTGCCTGCCGCCGCGGTTTGCCGACGAGTTTGGTAAAACGCGCGATCGTATCGGCAAGCGATTAATTTCAATTTGAATTGCTTTAGGACGGACATAAGCCACAAGTAAAAATTATTTTCATCACACTACATCAATAACACTTGTTTTTTACTCTCACTGTTAACAACGGAAATCATGTATTTGAGATCCAGGACCGAAAAAATTTCGGCCCTATACCCTCAATGGAACTAGTAGCCAAGAAATATAGAATATAATAAGGTAGATGGCCACAATAACAACAACAACAAATAATAAATAAATGATATAGTTGGTAGTTCAGCTTATGGCAACTGTCAAATGGTTAAAACGTACTTTGGTAGTCGTGTTTTTCCCTTGGAATCGGTTGTAGTGTCACCTACAATTGAGTATTCTGGTTTCGGTGGTGTTAGCTGTTGTGAAGTGGTTGCCTAGCCACCAGAAACAAGCAGTGCGTCTCGGAAGGTTAGTTAAGGTTATGTTTTGTTTGTTAAGGGTGAATAAAATATTTTTTCACTTGTAGAATTAATATGGCTACTCACTATAGAATTAATATTGTACTATTAATATAGCCGGCAAAACCCCATTTCCAACCCTTGTAAAGAGATTTTCCATTACGAGAGCTAATGGGATGGCGATAATTGATAATACTGATGTTTTTGTTTAAGTCAAGAGAATGGAGTCCAAAAAACCTAGTGCCTTTGATTTGTATGGTGCTAAGCAACTAATCACCAAAAGGGACAATCCTGACTCCGTCCGGTGCAGTACTTTAGATTGTAAAGAACATTATTTATCTACGACCATTGTAATAAGCACCAACTTACAAGTAATATTGCAATAATACAAGAAACCTCATGAAGAGGTACATTATTAAACCAAATAAAACCCCTTGCTTAGTAATGGTCGTAAACGTTCATGTCTCAAATTAAAATTCAGGTTACATTGACGAAAGGAGTTCGCACATGAGCTGATTGTTCCATTGCAATTCAAGGTTTTAGTTGCTTTAAGCGTCTAAAAGAGGGCGTGATCATTTTTGAGTGAGGACGACGAGTCAAGCGACCTATTTGTGGCCATCCCTATTGGATGGTTGGCCGTTCATAACCTATACGTATACATTTTTGACATGTTTACTACAGTAATTTGCCACATTTAAGTTGTTATGCAACTACTAAAATAACCAGAAGAGTAGTGAATGGTGAGCTGTACAAGCAGAGTAGTGTATGCAAAGGTTGTAGGAGGTGGTATGTATTTTTATTTAGAGTCTGTTTATTTACAGTAATTATTGCATTTAGTATCTAAACCTCTAGCAAGGTATTTAGAACACTCTTTTTTATATCTCCCTCGTGGGTTAAAAGACTCCATAATACAATCGTATCATAAACTACCATTCCTCAATCGTAATGATCAGAATGTTGATTTTCGGTCTCTTAATTTCAATCACAATGAACGTTTCAAATCACAATGAACTATTTATTGTGTGTACGCTTAATGAAGGCTTACTAATTGTGTTGAAACTCATGTAATCAAAACATATTAAGGCATCAGCTTTTTAAGGCAATAACTTGAAGATAAAACAACCCTTTCTGCAGGCTTTCCGGTAACAAAAGCTTCAGGAACCCGGTTGATTGGTTTTTTGTTTTTGAGTGTGATCAAACGATGGAAGCGGCAGTTCCGTTATTCCACGGTCGGCTTAATTTATAGGCAGTTGAAGCGTTGTCCTTTAACCACTTTTCCTTTTAACTTACATGCTAACGACACTTTTGTTCTCGGTGCCCAAATTCCCTTTGGTACCTTACTGAAAGATTTTGTTTGTAAATACATTAAATTTTTTACGAGGAATTTCTTTCATAAAAAGAATACTTTTGCTCAGTGCGTACGACTGCTTCTTTTTGGACTTCTTTTATCGAAAAATAAATGTATATATAAAGTCTTATTATGATAGTAATTTTAATACTGGTACTCACAAATAATTGTGCGACTGATTTAAATAACAAGTTCAATGGCTACCTTTTATTTTAATGTTTAGTTTATTGTTATTTTAAAAGCTATTATGGAGAATTTAATTATATAACAACTAAAAGAATAATTCTCTTGTTAAGAATTTTAAATGCATATTCGTGTTTATTGTATATTATTCAATAGTTTCGATAACTTTTGGGAAGTTCAGAGACTTCTTGATTATATAGTACAATTGTAAACAAATATCTTTTACTTAAAATGTAAAGTTAAAATGTATATATTAATAGGCTAGAATGTTTCTTTTCCTCCTTTTTTCTCAGCAAAAAAAATTCAGTTATGAAGTATTTTAAACTACTTGGCTCAAGATCAACAGGATATTTGATCGAATTTCGACCAGCAGGCGGCCCCTAGTACATATAAACCGAAAAGATTTATAAACTTTGTAAAGAATTAAATAAATGATGTGAGTAAGATGTATAACAGATAAATATAAGCAAAAGAATTTTTTTTAATGTGTAATTCAATAACGTAACAATTTCTTAAAGTTTATGGAACTATAAAAGTTTATAAACACAAACGCAAACTAAGGATTCACATAATCACGAAATAAAAATAAAAACACTCAATTAGACTTTCATGTGTCATAATATCAAATTAATAAAAACACTTTTTTGGGTTTTTTACACATTTTATTATTTTTATTATTTTTATTATTTTTTTATTATTATTTTTATTATTATTTTTTTATTATTATTTATTATTTTTATAACGTTTCTCCAGCTCTTTGGCTGGCTTCGTCAGTAGATATGTTAATTAAATTTAAAATTATTCGTTTATAATTTGTTAACCTATTAGATCTACTGACGAAGTCAGCCAAAGAGCTGGAGAAACGTTTAGAGTAATAAAAATAATAAAATGTGTAAAAAAAAACAAAAAAGTGTTTTTATTAGTTAAAAATAAAAATATTTCATAAAATGTATCTATATTTCAAAAGAATGCAACTTAATACTTTTATTGCATATTATTTAAGTTTAATTGTACATACGGGCACAACCAGTATTATTATATCCAGCAATACTGGGAAATACCTTGGTTTCAAACATCGTAAATCTGGTATTGGAAAACAGAATGAAGGGGATGTGAACCAAAACGTCCGTCATTCACTGTCACTTACCTCCACCTCGCCGTCTACCGTACATGCCATCGCCATTAGCCAACTACGAGACGCGACGCGACGAGTTGCACGTATATCACTTATACTTACCTGGCATCGTTGGACAAAGACAAACCGCCAAATTTAAGGGCACAATACAAAAATGAAAAACATATTTGAAAAAGAAGAAATATTAGATAAAGATAAAAGTTTTTTACAATTATACGAGATTCTATTACGGTCATAGTAATGAATTTAGTCATTTTGTGTAATACCTGAGTTACCTCCTCTCCATCGTTAACCATCCTAGGCCAGATGGATAGCGTTAAATACTTTCTTCTAAAACTCTACTCAAACTATTCACACTATATACAAAACATGTTTAACTTTACATGAGACCTTCTAGCATGCGTGCAGCTTCAAAAAAATTGTTCTAGGGAGTATAGAAAGGGTTTCCAAACAGGGCGTCCTTAATTCCATGCCAAAAAGCAGCAAAGTACAGTTATGTTAGAAAGCGTGACAGGGCATTGTACATCCTAACAGCTATGGCAGGGAAACTGTCCCTCGACATCGATAGTCTGTAACGGTTAGTGTGAATTTGCCGAGCCTCTCGAGTGTCGTGCCCATGCATTTGGCTCATATTTCAAAACAGATTGAGATTTGTTTTGAAGTGGAGAAGGCATAAAAAAATGTATTGGCTGAAGACTGAATATTCTAGGGGATGTAAAAGTGGTCTACAAATATCTATTGTTTTGCTGTTTGTAATGGTTTTGAGTGTTTGTTTTTGTAATTTTTTAAACAGGTACACAACTTGTCACCTGGCCCCAAAGTTGGAACCCATATCTAACATTACTATGGAACAGATAACAAATATGTAGGCCTACAGTTAACAAAATACTGCCCAGTTATTATTTTAACTTCTTAAGCAGGAAAATTACTCTGCTTAGTTTAACACGGATCTCACTGTTGTGAGAATACCATTTTAATTTTCAGCCGATTATAAATTCTAGCACCTTTACTGGCAGGTCAGGTGATGGAAATGCCCTGTAGAGCTTCTGTGTCTTTTCTTCGTTGAGCTTAAGGTTGTTCTTTGTAGACCAGCTCTTAGCATTCTCAAATAGGCCATACCACTGGGTAGCTGAGTTGTTATAGTACTCGCCTTTGAATCCAAAAGGCCTGTTCGATCCTGAGGAAAGTTAGTACCTTTTTAAAGGATTGATTTCGGATCCAGTTGCCATTTGTCATTGGGCTATTAATTAATGATGCTTTCTAACAACAACTGGTAAATGTTAGATACCGTATTAACAAGGCTGGGGTTTGGACCGTTCCCCGTCAAAACGTAAAAAAATGCCACTGGCGTATATAGAAAAATAAATAAATAAATAAAAATAGGTGCCTAGTCATAACCTGTCATTATATATGTATAATAACCAGTGAGTTTGGTCAAAGTAATAAATTTGCCTTTATTTATCACTTTTCCGGTCATTATACAATACTAACCACTTGAGTTTGGTCAAAGAGATTAATTGAATTGTATTTATCACTTTAACAAGAAATTATACGTAATATTCAACTAAATTGGCTCCATGTGATTAATCTAACCTAACCTCACTTACCCTTACGTGCCTAAAAATACATTGAATGAAAAAATACATTATACATTGACTGAAAATCATTACTTTTGCCTTCCTGTTGTCGGCTATTGTTTATTATGTCCGATTCCCTGTTAACCATTATACATAATAACCTGCCAAAGTGATTAATAATAATACAAATTAGTTAGCCTACTTTAACCAAACTGCGTTCGCTATAATGCATAATGGACCTGTATAAGTGATAAATTTATCACTCTTTAACAGCAAACTTTGTTATTATGTCCGATTAATTACTGTGACCATGACAAATACATTCATGGGCGTATAATTTCTTATGTTAAAAAGATCTTATACCGCATAAATATGCAATACATGTCGAACAAAAAGATTAATTTAAGAAGGATAATTTCAACTATATTGTATTAAAATACCAAATAATTAAAGATTATTTGTATTAATCTATGCACATTAAAATTTCTAAGAATACTTGTGCCACAGTTAAAATAAGTTTACACGTAAAATTTGTTACCACTCTTTTCTACAAACAAAGATAAAACACTCATTTAATAGAACAAGAGATCTATCGCGTAGCGTAAAAAGGCAATATGCATTTGTGTTGGAGCAACTATGTGAAGTGCCAAAGCAGCAGCAGCGTGCTTGGCTCAAAGACCCAGTTCGCAATAAACGAACGAGCTTTGTTGGATGACGACAGCTTCAGATTAGAACTCATTTTAATTTTTACATATCTATTGATCTTCATAGTCATTACACACTAATGATGATGACTATAAAACAATAATACAATATTCATCGAGGTTTTACACTTTGCGTATATTTAGACCATAAAGTGATTAATCTTACAGTGGTTTGATATTACTTCATATACTAGGTATATATACGATTTGGTATACCTTTTATTACATTAGATTACCCTTTATTACCTGAGATTACATTTCTGCACTACTTTAAGGAGGCCTTTTCTATACTTCCTACGGTTAAAAATATGCTTAGGGTAAAAAAGCATACTGGACAATATAAGTATTAGGTATTAACCGTTACTTGAATATGATTTAAGTTTATTCCGACTAAATCCTTAAACACTTTCGAATGAAATTGGTTGAAGAGTAATCTAATTAATTACTATAATTAAGTTATGAAGTAAGTTATCTGTAAGTAACTGTAATACGTTATCTGTAATACAATTATTTGGTTCAATCCATAGTATGAGTAAGAAAAGAGTTAAAAGAGGTTTTAATAAACATTTCAAATACTGTTATAAACTGTCTTAAAGGAATACTTTAATGGGAAAAAATAAAATAAAAGATGAGATAGATGAATTTTTTCTCACCACTTTAGCATGGTACATAAATTGAATCAAATAATTATTTTTTAATAAAATCTCCTTTAGGATTTTTGGGCTTATATAATTTTATTTTACTTACCATATATTTTATTTATCACATAAACTTATAGTGTCTATAGCACTTCTTTACACCTGAGGTAGTTACAACGATTTATTAATTTTTAAAAGTAAGGGGTCCTTACTCTGAGGAAGATGACTTTATTACTATCAAACTGTAAGTATATATGCTGTAAACAAGCTTTTAGCACTGTAGACCATGAAATTTTTTTAAGAAAACTATACAATAATGGATTTAGGGGAATAGCACAGAAATGTTTCTGTAGTTATTTGAGTAAAAGACAGCAATGTGTCAGAGTTAATAGGGTTTAAGCTATATGGGGGAAATAAAATATGGCGTACCACAGGGGTCTGTATTGGGGGCAAATCTTTGCATTATTTTTATAAATGATTTTTTTATGCTCAGTTCAATAGGAAAGTTACTGCTTTCGCCGACGATTCTGATCTTTGCTATGTCGAAAACTCTTGGAATATTGTTCATGAAAAAATTAGCCAAGATTTAGACACAATTAAATGGTAGTTTGTGGTTAAGAGGTTATTCTGGATTGGCCACTGCATCACGTACTTATAGCAAAAGAATGGTTTACGATACCTGCTTGTCTAGTGATCCGGAGGGGTTAGTTTACACTACCAAGATTTTGGGTCTTTTTTGCCCATTATCAAATGTTAACAGTTACAGTTTCACAAATAACGAAAACCTGGCCAAACACAAACACCAAATTTTAAAATTGACGTTCGTTTTTTGTAAAAAGAATTCTTGGCTATAAAGAATCCTAAGAGTCGTCTTTTTGTATTATAATGATCAGCCCTCTTTCCTTTCTTTTGTGTTTCTTTACAATGGCATTTTGAACGTTTTATAAGGAAAGTCTAAATCCCGTGCTTGTTATTATCTAATGACAACTTAGTTATACACCATTAATTAATATCATAATGACAAGTGACAACAGAGTCCAGAATTAACCCCAGCGTATTATAATCTCTGAAGCTCTGAAACTCTTTTTCTTAACTCCGTGTTTGGGTCTAAACAAGTAATAATACCATATAATTTTTTTATATACTGGTATTTATTTGTAAGTAGTAATTATTAACCTATTGTGTTGGTGCATTAAATAGTCTGATTGGGGGTATGTACTGAGAGTCCCGAAATAGTCACCCCTTCAGTGAATATTAAAACCATCTTCAATAAACATTAATATGGAAATGTGAATTATTTTTTATGTAATTTTAAAATTTACCCATCAATTCCAAATGAGGGTTGCTAGATGTAACTTTATATATATTTTTATAAAAACCCCTTTGTAGGTTTGCATTATAGAGATCTTTTAAAAGAAAACTCATGACACAGACAGGACTTGAAGGGGGTGATACGTTTGAAAATGGCAGGCGATCAATCTTTGCAACAAAATAATTAACAAAACTTAAAAATGCAATGATCTCAGACATATTGAACCGTTCAAGGAAGCAAGGAAGAAATTGTGACAAATTGTTCGGATCATGAAAACTTTTAAAATGTTGTGAAATAAAATATTTTCATAACTTCCTCTAGAGTATGTCTCCTATCAGAAGTCATAAAAAAATGTAAGTTCATTTGTCATATTATACACCATATTAAAGGTCTTCATATTTTGAAAAAATGGCCTAAAGTCAACCTCAAACTGTAAAGTGATAAATAAAATCATGTACATTTATGATTTCTCATATTGGAAGTGATGGCGTATTTATATTGTGTTTGCGCGATTTAGAAGCAAAATTTGATCTCCTACCATTTTTTTACTGTTCGCTGATTAATTTTTTGTTTTCAGTATATGTTGTTTTTTCTATAAAATTAAATGATACGGTTTTACTGTTTTTGAAATAAAAATTTTACCTTTACGAAGTAGTAAGGATTGGATTTCAATATTGTACCAACAAGTACTTCACACTACCATAGTAATGTTTACCAAAGGGCGTTGTAATATTTACGAACGATACAAGATTAAGAAGTGAGAAATATTTTGGGACACCCTGTAAATATGTTCAATGAAATATACTGTTTGCAAATAGTCTTAAAAAGCTGTAGTATAAACAAATTTGTTTACTCAATGATTTTGGGGGCCTTCAGTAATGTGTGCTGTTGAATTAAGTTGTATGTATGATGATAGAAATTAACGATTAAGATACCTTGTAAATCATATAGCCAAGTGAATTGAAAATAATCACTGTAAGGAAGATGATTAACAAAGCGGAAAAGCAGGTTCAGATAAAAGTTGATGAACAGTAATGCAGTCCTGAGAACCAACAGCTGTTGTAAACAGAACATCCTTGTCTTTTAAAGCACCCGTCAGTGTTTTTAACTTTGTTTTTTATAGATTTTTATTGAATTTGCAACACATAAAAGGTAACACAGTATATGCCTTGTTCATTTTTACATATTCAAAAAATTCATACAAATTATACAAACAAAATTATACTGATTATGCAGATTTAATTTTCATGAACTGTATGAACATATTGAAGAGTAATTAAATAAATAGTGGGGAGTCAATTCTTTTAGAACATCGTTATATAGTTAATATGTACACTCCAAAATGCTCATAACATTTCTACTCAGATGTTGTTTATTAGTCCTATATTATCTAGAATATATAAGTAAGGTTATTGCTTACATAGCGTCAAAGTAATTGGGGTCCGTAGGCAATTTAGCTTCTCAATTTAACTACCATTGTTAGACCAAATCAAAAATAAAATATTAGACTGTTAGCTGAATGAAGATTTGATATATTTTAAAGAAAATTTTGATCAATGCATAAGAAATGAAAAACTTCTACTCATTAACAGCTTTGACGAGTATTTAAATATTGATGTAATAAATAGTTATAATATATTTACATTATTTAATTATTTGAATTTAAAAATATGAATACTTTTAATTGTTAAAATATTTATAGGTTGTAAAAAAGTCAGTCCTGCATTAAGAAATGTTTTTTAAATCGCTCGAATGTTAAATCAATGCTCCTTAAGTAAACTAAAGATAGTATTCGAGGTAGGAGGGACACGAACGACCAGTGATCTAATCCAATCTAAAACGGCGTGTGTGGTGGACGAATCCAATCTCTGTGCTGATCGGTAATCCAATTCCATTTCCAAGATAACACACCTTTGTTTCTAACTTACATACATATGTATATCTTTTGGTGATAGGTACGTTAAATTTAAGTTTACTTCATATTTATATTATTTATAAATTTAAATATTAATGATGTGATTTTTTGCTAACCATTCATTTTTTAAATTTAAAACAAAAACAATACATCAGCATGGACAAAAACGCCTTCCTCAGATTTTCTATGAACAATTTAATACAATATAAAAGAGGAATAGTGTTTTTTCAAAAGTAGTTTGGCTACACATTTTTATTGAAAATCTTTACAAAATGTATTTTTTGAAAAATCCACAAAAGTAGGCTACATAATTGAACTCACTGAAATATGATGTAAAGAAAATGTTTTAGTTTAGTACAAAGACAGAAGTAGTTAACACAGATGGAATGAGCAAAACTCAATTATAGCTGAGGTTCAATTACATCAGCGAAAAGACCACTCTAAATACAATTAGCCCGGTCAGAACACGGCTCGGATTGGAAAGGAATTCTACCTCCTGCGCGTTTGAAAGGTTTATTATTCCTTATGATGCGTGGTAAATCGAAAAATCAACTGTGGTTAAAACGGATTATATTTTTTTATTTTTCATTTAAATAATCCTGAATTATTAATGAACTTTTGTCAAAACCTGAGGATTACCGACAATAGCCTAGCAAGGAAAACCTTTACAAAAATATTATAAACATTTAACAATATCAAAATCAAGGCCTCTTTATGGTTTTTTAAGCACTTTTTTATAATTCGACAGATTCGACTTAATGCTGAATTCATAAATATTTCACATTAATTTGCTATTTGCTATTTCACATAAACATAAAGATAAATACACAGTTTACATACAGGGTGTCCAGCTTTTACCTTTACAAACTTTTCTGGGTTATTAAGCATGCCAAAACAAACAGAAAAGTCATATAAACATATGTCCTAAAATCCTTCGTTAAGCCGCTAACCGCCATTTTTTTTATGTTTACACTCAAGAATTTTTATTTCCGTAACGGGTTATTGTATTGAGTTCATATTTTGCATGTATCTTAATCACAACAATGCTCATTTTTTGAAAAAAGTTATTTTTTCCGATGTATATTTTCAAAATGGCGGCCATTTTACAATTTTTAACTGAAATATCTCAAAAACGGTAAAATTTATAAAAATATTACAAGAGACAAAAATGTTGACAAATTAAATTATCTAAACAGTGATACCAAGTTTCCAGGTTTGCAAGGATCCGATATCAAATCCATTTTTCTCTTAAAATACCTAAATTGGCATTAATCATAGTGCAAAATCAGCGTTTTTCTGCGGAAAAACCACAATAACTCCGTTATTTGTTATCGGATTCTTAAGAATCAATATTTAGATAATTTAATTCGTCAACTTTTTTGTCAATTGGAATATTTTAAAAAATTTTATCGTTTTTGAGATATTTGAGTTTAAAATTTTAAAATGGCCGCCATTTTGAAAATATACTTCGGAAAAAAAAAATATTTTTCTAAAAATGAGCATTGGTGTGATTAAGATATATTCAAAACATGAACCCAATACAATAACCCGTTAAGGAAATAAAAGTTCTTAGGTGTAAAAAAACAAAATGGCGGCTAGCGGCTCAACGAAGGATTTTTGGAAATATGTTTATAGATTTTTCTGTTTGTTTTGGCATGCTTAATAACCTGGAAAATTTTGTAAAGGTGGAAGCTGGACACCCTGTATATTAAACACATCTGGTAACTGGGCAATTAATACCAAAATGAAAAAAATACTGTATAAGTACATTTAAATATGATCATAAATGCATCTTAAATTTAGATTTTAAAAACTGCAGTAACAAGTAAGTATCATGGTGTAAAAGTTCCTAAACCAAATAAAATTCAGTTTGCCTTCAAGTATAAAATAAAAAAGAGTGAACTTATTAACTATACGAATATTGCTTGTGAAGGTAATTCGTTGAAAAAAAACTGGACGTAGAGAGATTAATAATAATTTTAATAAGGCGAAAGGTTTAACATTTGTAAGGCAATAAAAAATTTATATATTTTAATAGGTTTGAAATCATGCACGCCAATACGAATTCTAAGTTTGAATTCTAAGATATGAAATGATAGGACACCTTTGTGAGGCCTTTGGGTGGATCCAGATATTATGTGTTGTATAAGTCAAACACACACAAACACTAAAACATTCCATGTTTAAAGTAAAAGATCTTTTACCTTTAAAAGAACAAGAGCAATGCATTTAAATATACACCACAAGGTAATCTGGTTTGCTAATAAGTTTTTAAACTAATGTTTAAGAGTGAGGGATTTAAACTGTAAAACTACTGATGAAAAACAACTATTTCCATTCCAATAACATTGTAAAACTGATACACAATATGTTGTCATGTGAAATTACCAGCATTATGTAACTGTGAAATAAATTAAACAGGAAACCAAAAGACTTTGGCCAATGGAATGTTAAAAAAAATCCCACCACTATTTCTGACCCCGCTCACGGTGGACCAAGTTTGAAGAAAAAACGGGCTACATTCCTGTTATAAAATGTAAAAACACATAATGGTGTTTGTATAAAGTACAAAATTATTAATAGACTACTTTCATCGGGTTTGATAATGTTGGTATTGATGGAAACGCTTTTAATATCCATTCACGTAGCGCAGCCTGTGAAGCTGTGAAGCCGGTGTATCAACAGGACGGTCACTTTGACGACGCGAGCCGCCTAAAGAGGACGCAATAACCAAGCAGCTTATTACGCCGTCTTATTGCCGCCGCTGGCGCTCTCTTGGGTGGAGACACGGAAACATTACCAACCACCAGCGCCACTTGCAAAGGTGGGGATATACGGAGCGAACGATGAGCGAACTTGCCATTTTGTAATTGCCAAAGCATGAAAAATCTAGAAGAAAAATCTAACTAATCCAATGTTCTTCCAATTTGCTTTCTCAAAAATGTCCCTCGTCCCATGCCACCCTGTTTTAATCAACTTATTTAGTTTCATAAATTTACCTACTCACATTTTCATATATTAAGGTCTTCTTTCCCCACACATGTATAAATTGAACGTACTTTAATTTAATGTAATACTATGTAATAATATGGTCAACTTTGGTTAAACAGTGTGTTAATTTTAAACTGACTTATGGAAAGGAACAGTAATAACTTGCTTTATTAGGTAAATATACAAGATAATAATGAAAAAATATTCACGATTTTCTGCTAAAAACATAATAAAACCCATAAAGAGTAATCCTACATTTTTTGGACACTGTGCGATTTAACACTTTCTCCACGTTACAATGTATTCTAACATGCTTTGGGAGACCTCGTTTGTTTTATCCGACATAATCTAGTAAAAATGGAAGCAGGTCATTTCTTACCGCTCCCTCTCATGCGATGGATATTTTCTCTCCTTTAAGTTATCGCGAACTTAATAAATTGTATACAACAGATTTTCATATTAAGTTGTTACTAATAATTTTCTCTTCCATCACGAAATTTATCTGGGTAAAATATACTTTTTTTGTTACTTTTTACTGTTTTGAATTTTATTTTCATTCATATGATAAAGAAATTGATAAAATATTAGATAAATTAGCTAAAAAGTGTTTTTATACATAAGTAAGTTTCTGAAAAAAAAGATTTCCATTACTCATTAAGATTACACTCAACGCACTAGTAAGTTTATAATTTAGCTTTAACTTTAGTTTTTTTTTCAAATTTAGCTTTTTGGGATATAATTTAGCTTTTCAATAAGGACTAGGCATAGTTTATAAAATTTTAGCATGTATATATGCATTGTGAATTGCTGGAAAGTACTAAAATTGCAGCACAACCCGCTAGATAGTACAAACACGTTTTGTCTGATGTTAACATTAAACAAAAACTATTCTCATTTACATTTCATACATAATAACAGTTTTTTGCACAATAATAACGTTTTTACTTTCAGAAATGTCTAGTTGAAATTGGAAATGAAACCCGATGACCACAAAAAGATCTCCTTCTTTGTCCCTTAACTTTTGATGTTAAGTTGATCAACGAATTGTCAAACAGGGCTAATTTAATTTGAAGAGGCTTCCTTTGACGCTACTGAGAAAACCACTTTCTCTTTGTAATTATATCTGAGGCACCTTTTCCATCATTGACTGTTGATTCCATTTAATTGCTACTTTTGCCTTTAGAGGCTGCGTGTGCCACATAATGCTGACTCCATTTCGCTCCCAACCACACACCAAGATATTCTTATATAAATGTTTTAATAAAACATGAAATATAACTAAAAAATGTTTATATTTTGTTTTTACATTGAATGTAACCTTAGTAGTAGGTATAGTTCTTAGATAAAGTAAGGAAATATAAACCAACTGATAATGTTGTTAAACTATCATTTTTGATCAATAAACTTAGTTTGTATTACTACTTAATTTAGTATGGTCTAAGTACTTTAATTGTTAAGATTGGATCTATGAAATAAATCAAACAATACATTTTTCCCAATGAAGTTGCTGAACAAAGTAATTCAATGCATAAAATGTTATAGCATTTTTATCAATAGTACTAGGGGGGCCGAGCTTGCGCTCGGTAAAATTATTCGTCGTCTCTTTCTAAAATTTATTAATCGTCTCTTCCTTTTCTCAGACAAAGCTCTTTTGCTCCGCTCACTCGCCGTCTTCCTTTTTAAGAAGAGCTCGTTCGCTTCGCTCACTCACCAGCTCGAAGGAAGCTGCGCTTTGGTCTAAATTACTTGAATTACAGTTAAAGATTTAACACATTGGTTTATATCTACAACTATCAGCTGATTTTTGTGCATTTTAGTAGCTTTTAAAAATCTCCATAAGGATAACATAGAAACTTTGAAGGGATCTAGGACGAAAACCGGATTTTCCCAGACATGGGACCAGCTCCAATCGATTCCTCGTGGATAAAAGCCCCATACTCAACAAAAAATCCTTAGAGAGAAAAAAAGTTTGTCCGTACAAACAATGATTGTTTTAGAATATAAGATTTTTATTATTATTATAGAGTAAGGATTATAAGTCATTTATAAATTTAAAAGGTTGCCAACAATTACGAACTATTTCAATATTTAAAGGCTGTTGAACATCTTATTATATAAATGGCTTATTTACAGTTAAGGAATTTGAAAATATTACACAAATTTAAAATAATATAAAATAACATTGTACATGATATTAAAGTTTTTTGGAATTGAAGGGAAAGGTTTTTAATTGAATTTGAAAAAAAACCGATATCGACAATTTTGTTTCCATAAACATATTTAAACGAATTTATAACAACACCCTATTCAGAAGTCATACAATGTCATGCAGAAGCCAATGCCGGTAGTTTGTAAATAATTTGAATATTTAATGTTATTAATACTGTTTTACATGAAATTAATCAACCCCAGTTGTAATTTCTACGTACAATCAACAATAAAACGGATTTAAGTCTAAGCCTTATCATCAGTAAAGGCTCCTAACAAAGTTGAAAAGATTGGGATAAAAGTTGATGAACAGTAGCCTAATGTAGTCCTGAGAAAAAGCAGATGTGGCAAACGCAGAATCCTCGCTTTGAAGCCATTCGCATAGACTCTACATCAATGACTCGTAAATGATAAAAACTACATTAAAATTTATAGAAAGGATTCGAAATAAAATATCGTAATACTAAGCTACACAATTTTACTCGTATCACACCCGTTCTACACTTACACTTTATTCATATTCGGTTTAAGATACGTCCTGACTCCTGGTAGCGTAAGCGTCTTAAAATCTGATTAACTAATTAAAGTATTAAGTATAAATTGTGTTACAATGAACATTGAATTAATAAAATATTAACACATTATATGTATTAATCAACAAAACCTCCTCTGTCTTGTTTGATTTTTATTGGAGAAGAATTGTTTTTAATATTCCCGAAATTGCAATACTCATTAATTAGGTTACTAAAATTAAGTACGAACTATGGACGGCCTTGATGAAATGGCTTTTATTGCTGTCTGTGACACTGCAAGCAATCACCTCAACTTTAAGCGATTTCAGTAAGGTAAGGTAGTAATTATTCTTTTAAAATTTTCAACTAATCAAGAGACGGTTTAGTAATTTCAATGTTTTTTATACCTTACATTGATTAAGCTATAGTCATGATATAGAACCATTTAAAAAAAATCTTATATTTAATAGCCTTATACTTTAAACACATTTTTTGTTCAAAGTAATTAAGAAAGTATATTCAAATAAAAGAGTCTCTAAAACGGAATCCTTCATTAAAAATAATGTTTAATCTCATAAATGACGTAAAATTTTAAAAACTTTGTAAGGTTTTCCAAACCCATAACTGAAACGAATTGACGTCAACCTGAGGTCTCCCAGAGGGGGTGGGATGTTGCAAGACCTGGCCCTGACACTCACACACACGCGCGCACACACGCACACACTCACACGGTAACATGTCCACTCGCATGTAACGTCCCTCTGATTTCCTTATGGCCATTTACCTGAATCTAAATGTAATTTTCTTTATCTAACTAGGGGGCCGCCTTATGCCTTCAGTATATCTTTCATTTAAATCATTGCCTGGATTTTTAAGGACAACGGTTTATTGCAATCTTTAAGCTATTAAAAATACAAACTTGGAACTTTTTGCTCTTCAAAGGAATATTTTTGTATATGTTAAGATAAGTGCTAAAATCTGAATAATACCCAAAAATTCGCAAGGATAAAAAAGAGTTTCGTCTGTTTAGTATTAATTTGATAGTAGTTCTTCCAAAGTAAAAACTTAAAATTACAACCTAAGGATTCCTACTTATACGAATTTGAAAAAAATACAAAATATTTTATAAATCCTATACTATAATACGAGGAATGTCTGAAGGGATGTGTGTTCCACGATCTCGAAATCTAGCTGTCAGATTTTTCTTAAACTTTGCAATTAAAAGTGTATTGGCCCAAAAATAAGTTTAGAAAAGGCCTCCATCCCAGGAAAAATCGAATTTTGTCAGAATTTAAGTTTAAAAATCGTAATTTTTAACATTGGTCTTATGGGTTGCTATTTTGGTAACGAAATAACAACGAAAGGTATACAAAAATAAAGGAACATTAATATTAAGCAGACTTTTTGAAACAGCTGTTAACTGTGAAGAGGTATAGTTGGTTGTTGGGAGAAATTTAATAGCTCTAATGACACTATATCAAAACTGAATTAAAACCAACGAGCAAGGCTCGGTTAACCTGGTACTCCATCTTAAACAGTGGTAGGGGTTTGTAACCCAAATAAAATGAGGGGGCAATGTTTATGGTTAAATAGTCAAAAACCTTTTGACTATTTAGTTTTTTCTTTAACTTTTTAAGACGCAAATTAACTTTAAAGTTGTATAACAAAATATCCAATGTAAAAAAAATTATGAAATAAAATTTATTATATTGCAACTTTTCTAAATTAATTTACCAATCTACGTAATATTATTTTATTAAAGGATAATCTTGAGATATTGAGCTAAGCTTAACGATACAATATTTAACAACACTTGGTTATAAATTGCAAAGCTTGCTGTTCCTATGGTACCTTGTTACCGATAACATAATTTATCATATCCCAGCCAACTCATTGTACTTACACGAGAATCGGAGATAATAAAAGGATTGTAGTTTTATTTTTGTTGGCAGATACGGGAATTTTAAAATGATTTGAGTTTGATTTCAAAATATTAATAGTTTCCGAATTTTAACCGATTTGTACAAAAATATTCACCTATTTAAGAATATCGTAATTAATTAAAGTGAGGCAATATTTTCTACCATTATTGATGTTCCTATGGTAGGAAATCTTACTTCAGTCCACCATAATTTTACTTTTAAATAAATAAAACTTTTTTAAAACTATAGGTCATGATAAAAAAATTAATAAAAACATAAAAATAAAATGAACAGTTGCCTGTCAAATAGGGTAAACAAATTTTAACAATCTAAGTCTATTGTTTATTTTATTATAAACATATAACCTACTGTTACACACAATAGGCATGGAACGAGTATCAGTAAAATTTCTTGCTGCATTAGCCAATTTTAAGGAAAATAAAATGTTAACAAGATTAAAAATTATTTGCCGAAAAATACTATTACAAAATATTTTTGAATATCCATTGTACGAAATATCCATAATTTGTATTGCAAACGGTTAGCAAAGACGGAGTTGATATATTCACAAGTAAGCAGAAGTGAAGCAGGATTTCCAACAAACAAGGGAAGGGTCACCGACAGAGGGCAATAACTGAGCAGCTACTTAGCGCCTATTGCCGCCAGTGGCGCTCCCTGACTGGCGAACTTGGAAACGCACTCTATCCGGCCACGCTCGCAACTAGCTCGCTGAAACGCATATGGTACACCTTGAAATAGGCATAAGGAGTACATGTTCTAAACTTGATTGCGCTGACCTCAATTCTCAAGTTTTTGTGATTTGTGACAATCAAGGTAACAAAACAAACACTACATCTTATACTCTAAAACAAGCCCCGTTTGTACGGGTAAAATTATTTTTGGATCCAAGGATTTTTTATTTTTTGTTGAATATGGGAGTTTTGGCCACCAGAAATCGATTGGATCTGGTTCCGTGTCTGGGAAAAATCCGGTTTTCGTTCTAGAGCCCTTCAAAGTTTCCATGTTATCCCTATGGAGATTTTATTAATTGAACAAAAATCAGCTGATAACTGTAGATATAAACCAAATTGTTACATCTTTAACCTGAATGTAGTTTAGGGAAATTATACCAAAGTGCAGCACCCGTCGGATTGGCGAGTAAACGAAGCGAACGAGCTCGTCTTAAAAAGGAAGAGGGTGAGTGAGCGGAGCGAACGAACTTTGAGTGAGAAGGAAAACAATAATTTTACCGAGCTTAAGCTCGGTGCCCCTGGTACTAAATATTGATTCTCTCAGAAAGCAAAATTAGAATGAGTTTTACTATAGTTATTATCACTATAAAGGTTTGACACGTCGTTTTTGTTCGGTTTTAACTCTTTTCTAATTTGTTTTCATGAAACTTTGGCAAGAGGCAGCCAATAAATATTTCTCAATATTAAAGACAAGTCTCATGAAATTGATGTGCGTATGATGAAGTTTATTTATGTATTAATTAGGTATCTTTAAAATAGGAATAAAGTTAGTCCAAAATGTAAAAAATACTGATTGTTTAATAAAAACGCATACTATTACATTACAGTTTTTTCCGAACTTACTAGCGTCCGCAAAAAATATCCGTCCCCCTAATAGTTCCTTATTGTAAAGTCTCGTCTTTTTCAGTTTTTTTGTATATTTTCTTCTACCGTTAGCCAAATTCTACCGGACTGTGTTTAGTTCAACTCTAAAACACATAACAATTACCAGTTCTGCACCACCTAGGTCTTAATACAAAAAACTGTGTTGTAACTCACATGTTTTACGATGTTTTATTGTATTATTTTTCGTAAAGTCTTCTCTACCTCTTCATTGCACGTTAAAATATACAACTTAATTATCCGAATATAATAATTATCATTTGGATTATTGTGACCAATATTGAGTGGATTATCAATCTCAATAGGTCGGCGCTGCGGCGACGAGTGTTCATTTGCGATTGCAGCGCGGTGACGTCGCCATCGGTGCTCGTTATCAGTTGCCTGTGACTGTGACGTCACAGTCGACACGCGGTTCCAGTTTTCACAGGCCGTTATCAGTTTCCACGCCAGTTCACTCCGTCAATGCGGCTCGATGGTCGAGTGTATAATTAAAAATATCCGCCTTCCTTTGTCGCCTTATCAGTTTCACACTGTCTGCGTTTCCAATATAAACGTTGCTCGTTACTGGTAACTGTTTCATTAATAGCAATTGTATTTCATGATCAAACGATCACTACATATTTTATTTTGTGTAGTATACAATAATATAAAAGCAAGTTTACCTCATTAATTTTTTACAACAGGCTAATTAAATCCTGACATAACATGGTTGTATACTATTCTGCCCCACCCCACAAAAGAGCAAACTATTATAACTGTATCAATTTTAAGGTATGTAATTAATTATAGCCGTGGCAACGGTTGTTGGCAGAAAACCTTTGATTAAATATCAGAGTATTAATTATGTTCTCTTAAATTTTCAGTATTACGTGTGATTTTACAAAGAGAGACCTGAGAATATTTTTGGATTGGCAAGTTGAATCATTAGAGCCAATGTGTTTTCGGGCGTCTTAGTTACATCAGTGCACTCCACCCCTTTTTGTAACTCTTGATTCATCTTTAAAAATTGATATTTTTGTTAAATATTAAAATAACAGTATTTACTGTGGATTTTACTTAGCGAAAGAATATTCTTCACGAATTCCGAAGGCAATATTACGAATACTAATTGATAAAGTATATTACATATTATTTTTTCTGTTTATTTATAAAAATCATAATTTATATAGAGTTTGTACAAACTTATGCTGTATTCATCATTACTAAATTATAACGGAGATCCATTAAAAATAAATTATTAGTTCACTGATTCTAATCACTTAAAGCTATAAAATATAATTTATAAAAAATAAAAAAATCAAATGTTTGAAAACATTGGAGTATTTTATTAATAACCCTGCCAAAGTAAACGTTTTAAATGACTCAATAATTACCCATTGCAATTAATCACAGAAACTATGGGAAAATACTGTAAAAACTAAATAATATATAAAACCATCTTCACTATTATTTAATATACTGTGGTAATTGGTTTTGGTTATTTTTTAAACTGACTTTACAATAGCTATACCACTGATTAGTGTCAACCATGTTAATAATTTAAAATTAATTTATGCTTTATAGCAATAATACGAAAGATCGTATTTCAGCTTCGTCCAATAGACGAAGCCGAAATTAATTTGTTTTATTGTACATAAAAGTGATTTTTTAATTTTATTATTAAAATATTACAAAATTATAAGTAAAGGATATACAAACAAATATCCTCAAGAAGAAAATTACGAATGTAGGGTCACTACTAAAATACACACTTTTACTTTTTTCCTTAGTTTTTAGTATAGGCCTATTCCTTTTTTTTTTAATATAGGGTCTACTTAATACACTTTGTAATCAGAAGGAAGTATAATATGATAAAGCCAAGTGTAAAATACTATTTTTACATTTATTTTTCATGAAGAGGATAACGTTAGCCAAAATACTAATATTTTTAAAAGAACATTTATTGGAAACATTAATTAATAATAGATGTCTCTCTTTAAAATATTTAGACATGTATGTATAATAACTATGTGCCTACTCATTTAAGAAACTTTCACGAATGGATTTAGCAATGTCGAACTAGCCTTAAGCAGAACATCTTGAAAAATATTATAACTCAACCTTACCTTTATGCTAAAAAATAAAACAAAACACTAATAAGACCATATTATTTAAAGTTTTGCATAAAATGTCCTAAACTTTTTTTATATGCTAATAAAATGTTACATTTAACCTAATTTTGGTTTCAGTAAACTGATTTGGATGTCATTATAAAATCAGGCAAAACAGTATCATTGACAAAGTAGTTTTAAATATAAGACACTTGTCTATAAGAAAACTTAAAAAGGGAAGAAATAAAATATATTACCATGATGATTTGACGTAAATATCACTTAAATTACACGATAAATCGTAAAACATCAATAGTGGTAGTGGCAACAACGATTAAATATAATATTAATTGAACGCTATCTTGAGTTTAATAGGCGTGTGGATACTGTACAGTGAACGTAAAATTCCTTGGTACTCTTAATCACATCAATGACGTCGATCGGTTGGATACTATTAGAAGCAACTAAGCATTATATTATAAACCTTATACCCAACATCATCTGTAGCCCGTAAACTCATATGATTATACAGAACATAAACCCTAATGTCAACCTTC
This sequence comes from Neoaliturus tenellus, assembly GCA_030545055.2. Classification (NCBI taxonomy): domain Eukaryota; kingdom Metazoa; phylum Arthropoda; class Insecta; order Hemiptera; family Cicadellidae; genus Neoaliturus; species Neoaliturus tenellus. The sequence goes on from CM061533.1 coordinate 194,962,149, forward strand.
AAATTTACAGGCTAGATAACAACTAAAGCCTTTAGAATACTTGTTTTTCATAAGAAACATCACTCAACATTCAGTATAATTACTCTTACCGATCCCTGATAGCCGAAGAGGCGCAGGCGGTTCACGTTGTCGCACGTGGTTCACTCGCGTCAGCGGCGGCGACGTGGTAGTGACGTGCTCGGGTGTACGGCGGCGGCCCTACTGAGCGTCGCGACGCCTAGACCACGTGACCGCGGCGTCCTGGCAACCCCCCCCCCCCCTCACAACCAACCCCCTGCACTTCAACCACCCTCTCGCCGACCACCGACTCGGATGACTTATTCAATTTGCCATGTATATCCGAGATTTTCTGATTGTAGAAATCACATCCGAGGAAAGACTACTAACTATTCCTCTTCTACAATACACACACACTGTAAGAATTGTTTAAATTCTGTAACCACATCTTAGCCTTTTTAACTTCAATCTTTGATTTAATTTTAAGTTTCATTTCAGAACAATGTCTTCGAATATAAACATGAACTTTTTTGTTGTGTATATACATTTTGATCTCAAGAGCAAAATCGATGACTAAAAGGTATCAATATAAAAAGAATTTACTTTTTGGTACTAAACAATTTTCTATGATAAATAAACAAATTAAGTTAATAAAATAATAATGAATGCTAAACACATCTATCCTAAACTGTCTTCCGTTCAGATAGTAATAGTATAAATAAATACTTATCGAAGTTTTGTATTATATTTTTGTTATTAGTCAATGGAAATTTTACTCACTTGACCTTAATAAAGCAAAACTGAACCTTTTAGTTTACACTAAAATCCGTCCGGATGGTTATTGTCTGGGCTAGTTTGAACATCCGAGTGTTAAAATTATTTATCAGTTTTTAATAAATCGAGTTTCTAGATGATTATATTAAAAAATACTTTGTGATTAAAAATTTAATAATAAAGGGCCAAGGAAGGCACTTTTGTGTTGCATAGACACTTAAATTCTAATGCTATACATTAATATAGACTATTAATACAGTCTTAATACTATACTAAAAATGTCATTCCTCATTTAAATACAAAGTAATAACATTTCTTCATTATGCCAAACTAGCAGAAGTATTTAGCCTTAATGAAATTCGAAACATTTGCAGTGAATATTAAGTAACCAACTTGGAGCTTAGCGTTATAGTTAGCCTTCTTCATGTCTCCTTCACCCCATCCATGATGCCGATGACTCAAGCAGCATTAATGTCACGACATTTACTGCCCTCCCCTCCCCCCCCTCCCCCCCCTCTACACTGGCGGGTGAAATGACCCATCAGGCCGGAACTTCTGCTTTCCTTTGTATACCATGTCTTGGGGTGAATTCATATAAATCTTTGCACACATCAAATCCTTTGTTACTTCTGAGAAACTTGTTTGTTAAAACTAGAAATGAACTTGAAATATTCCGAAAAATCTCTAAAACGATCAAGTATTATTGCACTAAATGTTCCATAATGTTAAACATGCGCTATATCACTATCACTATTTTGAGACAGGGACATCACATAACGGGTATTTTAAACTGAATATGAATGAGAGATGAGTGTAGGATGATTGTGGGGCGATCTTGTAATCTTGTTACTCACTAATGCCGACATTCTTCTTAGACAGTACTGTTAATTGACAGCCCAACAACCAATGGTATCTAGGGACCTACAGTTTAACGCGGGATCCGAACCACAATTTCGATTTCATATATACGAATTGGTCAAATTATGAGGATGGTATTTATGGATGAACTAGTATTCACTAGTGCGGACGTTAATCCAGACTAGGGAATAGCTCATCCACAAACCTTTGCTTATAACTATCCACAATTCTTGACCTCCAAGTAGCTGGATTACAGGACGACGCCACCGATGACATCAACATGGACAGCTAACATGATATCAAAGCTCCGAGGGGGTGTTTTTTAACATCATTGAAAACGTCTGTAGGCGTTCTTTGAAAAAATAAGTTCGAGAGCTTTTTTGGAATTAGGGACCAGCTTTATAGCTTTATAGAACATGTACTCCTTATTTAAAGTGTACCATATGCGTTTCACCGAGCTAGTTGCGAGTGCGTTTCCGAGTTTGCCAGTCAGGGAGCGCCACCGCCACCAGCGGCAATAAGGCGCTAAGTAGCTGCTCAGTTATTGCCCTCAGATCGGCCTCCGTTGGCGACCCTTCCCTTGTTTGTTGGAAATCATGCTTCACTTCTGCTTACTTGTCAATATATTATCAACACCATCTTTATTAGCCATTTTCTATATAAATTATGGATATTTCGTACAATGGATATTCTAAAATATTTTAACTAAAAAAAAGCTTATATGAAAGAGGTTCATAAAATGGATGTCTCTTATGTTATAATTCTATTACTCGTTCATTATCGTTATAACAATATTGTGTTAAGTTATCACTAACAATATTTGATTATCATCTCTAGCCTAAAATGATTTGGAAAATGGCCAATCACTGAGCACAGTGTTATTGTTTGCTTACCCCACGATGTTTTGATATTAAATTAAATCAAATACCTTTCGGTAATCCATATCAATGTTAAATATGAACATCGGTGTGTTTGCTTCACTCATACAATATTTATAGTGTTGCATTCATACAAATTGTACACTCAAATGTTCATGTTATTTGTAGGATCTCTACATTGTTTGTCATTAAGAAAGAATGAATAATTTTTTAATCAGAGGTTTATTAAAATTTATGAATACAAATACTAGATGTGAAATATTCTTATCATGATACTTTGAGGGTTATAGCTGCGTAGTTGTAGTAACATTATTTAATTTGATGGTACAATTTATTTTAAAAACTGATTTGCTATGTGTAAGAAACCAGGGTTTTTATAATCTTACGCTTTTATAAGAACACAATAATACTACTAAGTCAAAACTTTCTACTGTTTTGTCAAATTTTGATGGGTTTTTATTTCGAACTTGGTTACGATTGAGAGCTCAAACCTTGGCCTCTCTTTACAAATAAATTTAAAATAAAGTGTCATTAATTCCCTCCTTTTAGCATTTTAAGAAGTTATCGACTTCAATCAATTTAAATATTTTTTCAAAACATATGTTTGCATTTTTTAATAAATTTAGGAAGCCGTTTCGTATGGATTAGAATATTCTTTTAAGGAGAAAAAAAATCGATTGTACTCTACAATCCTACCAATAAGATATTCAATAAAAGTATATAACCCTAAAATATTACATTTAGCTAAAGACAATAGTTTAATAAAATAGAAATATCCTATACCCCAAAACCTGATTAAAATTAGGGCTCATTAAGTTTTCTCTGTCATAATATTGCCAGCATCGGTAGCCGCTGGCAGGACCTAATTTAGGTTCGATACCATCATCATCATCAGGGTGAGCGATTTAGTAACATTCATCAATGTGTGAAGCGTCAATCAATTAATTCATCAATTAATGTTTTATATGGCGATAGCATATGTGTTCTGGACCTATGATCAGTATCAACCATAAATGCATTGAACATAAATGTTTACGATATAGGCTATGGTTCATAAGGGATGTTAGCAAGATACAATTTCAGGTTGGATTCCAAAACACCTGGTCCTAACCATTTATCAAAACTTGAGAGTAAAAATACTGTTTAGACACGTATTTCAAAATATTGATAATGTTTTAAAGTACAAGTTTGATGTAATAATCATGCAATGTTGTATCCCGGAAAGTGATGAAAGGCTTTACAAGTGCGTGTAGTGGCTGACATGAACTGCAGACAGGTGATTTCCCTGCTACTCATTCGTGTAGCTAAAGCCCCGACTAAGGCCTGCTACTACAGGGCTTAAGATTACCTACTTTGAATAAAGGTATTGCCAACATTTCATAATAAGATCCTAAAAATGTATTGTACTGGGTGATTTTTCAACTCCCACCCTTATATTTATCACCGTGAAGTTTCTGAGATATGATACTTCATCTACTTTGGATATTAAGTAGGCCTAACACTTTTATGATACATTATTACTTTATAGACGCAATGGTAGACGACCCCTCAGGATTCAGAATAAAATCATAAATATAAGTATAGGTTTATAGTTAGATCAATGTACCAGGTTTACTGAGCTTTGCTTCTTGGTTTTAATTCACTTTTTTATAGTATCTTGGTAATAAAGCTGTTAAATGTACACCAACAACAAACTATAGCCTACCTCTTCATAGTTAACAGTTGATTAAAAAGACTGCTTAAAATTAATGTTCCTTTTTTGTTTGCCTTTCGTTGTTATTTCGTTACCAAAATAGCAACCCATAAGATCTGGGTTAAAAATCACGATTTTTAAAATGATTTTACAAAAAATCACATTTTTCCTGCATTTGATGCTGTTTCTAAACTTATTTTACGGCCAAATCACTCTTAAATCCAAAGTCTAAGGAAAATCTATCCTCTAGATTTCAAAATCGTGGAACCTACATTGCTTCAGAAACTCCTCGTATTATAGTATAGGATTATAAGTCTCAATGAAGAATAAGTTGGGATGGTTTAGGTTTAGTTTCTTATAATTATTATAGATCTTTGAAGAGTACTATCTTTGGTATAATTACTTTACTTATACATCGAATAGTTGATATTGGTTGACTAAAGAGTTGGTTGAATCTTTATTTATTTACATAAATTTATAATTTGTAAGGATATTCTACAATATTAGTTTCCATATGTTTAAAGTTGCATGTAATGGAAATAGTGAAATCGTTGTGAATTTAAAATATTTGTCTTTTCTTTCGTTTGTAATTTTGGTAACAAACACTCAACTCAAACTCGATCGGTAAAAAAAGAAAGATATAACAACCACGAATCCTAATACGAGATCAAGTTTTATCAAATGATAAAGTGCTTTACAGCAAACCGTATGCAAAACCATACTAATCTTTAAAGTCATAATATCTCGATATATTTCCGTGTCAAGGGAAAGTCGTAAGACATCGTTACAAACGTATTATCGCTCTATAAATATGTAAATGTGATGGGGAGGATCGTTAGGGGGAAGTGCTCTACCTTTGACGATAATCAATAAACGATATTTAGTTTGTGGATTTTTATTTTACGGTTAAATGTACATTTTAATGAGTTACGTTTTCTTTATGAAGACTTTCCTTTTTTTACAAGGTAGCCTAGAAGTTGTATTGAAGTGGTTAAATGTTTCACTCAATTAGTATAAGTACATGCATGTCAATTTATTACTTAGGTAGATGTTCCAATTTTTAGAGAGAATTTCTGTTGTTTGTTAATCATAATAAAAACCATAAAAATAATTTATGTAATAATTTTAATCCACTAGTAAGTACATTTAGTACACTCTAATTTGAAAACTTCTTTACACAATAACGAATTTTAAAAATCACTGAAGCTATGTAGAATTAATATATGCACTGTAATATTTTTAATTTTCAACTGATAAGGGTGAACAATTTATTTGCTATGCTATTCTTAAGATGAAACGGTGAAGTTTTTTGTTGTTCATTCCTAGTTTTTTAATTAACACAAACAATAAACTGAAGACCAATTATTAATATCGTGATGGGTAACTCATAAGGTTCAGTTATCCACCTTACTTAGAAATTTTCTACTATTATCTAAGAAGTCTTTATTAAAGGTAGCTGTACTAAGTAGAGAAGTAATGTTTTATAAAACTATTCAATAACTATTTTACCACATTAGAATTTAGATTTTACTTTACTCTTTTGGTTATTGACAGTCTATATATTTTATTTCAATTTTAAATTTATTCAAGTCGCAATCTTAATGCTACAAAAGAAAAGTTAACAACACTTTATTCGATATTTGTATTTGATGTAGTTTCCAACTTCGCAAAATGGACGATTTCTTTCCGACGCATTTACTCTACCCCAAACATCATTACTAGCATATAAAGACTTTGCACTGTCGAAGGTGTAGTTCGGCTGACGACAAATGGCTGGAGTAGGTAGCATTAGCATACGGGCTACCAATTAAGCTACAAGCCCCTCTTGTGTTAACCTTGTACGGTCCCGCCCCTTGCATATCTGGGGAAACACTCAGCCAGCGTTGGATGTAGAATGCGCTTTAAGATTTTCAAAGAAAAACGTCTTGCAAAGTCATAAATATCCAAAGCATTTGTCAGTTTATCAATTCTTTGTACACATCAAAACATTAATAACCTCCAATAGCACTGTTATTGAATAATTCTGACATAGTAAGTCAACAGGGAAGCAATACAAAATCTTAGGTAGTACAAAACTACCTTGGGTAGTTTAAGTTACAAACTATAAAAAAGTTTGAGGTCATCTACCTATAAATTGATGAATATTTGCGCTGATCTACCAACTCAGATGCGAACGGTGTTTACGGATGGGTAATACATTTACAAATAATTCATGACAATAAAACCAATTTCTTTAAAATATACCACTCAACCTCGTTTCTTTACCAAGGTAAGTGCATTTTCTATTAACACAGTACTCGAGATCATGCTCATTAGGGACGAAAACTGGAATCGAGTGGCGTGCTCCAGCCAACCATACTCATGGCGAAGACTAGTTGCGATACTTTACACTTAAGACGAAAAAATAAGATGTGTATTTTTGGTAAGATATGATGTTAGTGATCGAATGGTCCTTAGCAGGATGGTTAAAGACGTAGACTTGATTATTTGCCAAAAGATAACAGACTAGATCATCGAAGGTACTGGAGAATTTTACGAAATTGAGAGTAGCCTACCACTCTACAGGTAGATACTGGTGTTACGATGTATTTCCCTCTCCTCCCAAAAAAAGTCAACATGATAGAGAAAAATGTAGGTGTTGGTTTACAATCGTGACAATCAAATATATAACAGTACATGTATTAGAAGTAATTAATTTTATTTTCATCTACAATTAAACACGAAAGTGAAGTTATAAACTCGAACGTTAATTGTGAAGAGACTGTAAGAAATTGTAATTAAAATAAACATTGAAAAATATATAATGTTGTACCTTTGTTTGCAAAGTAGTGTTCAGCGAATAAAACCAACTACGGCTATGGGCAATATCAGCTACAGTAGTTAGAATGCAGAGTCTAGAGGAAGGGTAATTAGTATGATGGACAGTAATATTCCGGTTGTCACCCAAGTGAAGCGCCTTGTCTGCGATTATTGCTGTTCCAACAAAGCTAGCATGAATAATATTGTGTGTATCTAAAACTGACGTTTTAGTAAAATATGTAAATACCGTACATTGAATTTACTCGAGTAGTTGGCGTAGGTCAACAAAAGTATGTCACTTAAAGTGTATATTTTAGTAAAATATATTAATAAAAAATAATAGAACCTTTTAGTAAACAAAAAATTATCAGGCCTCATATGGGTTCATAGGTTATAGGTTTTATACCATAATATTTCATAGTTGTTCATAAATTCATATGTTTTCCATATTTAAGAATTATTACCGTTTATAAAGTGTTGCATTAGTTGCATACTTTGGTCATAATTGCCTTATTTATGATGGTTTACATGACTTGTTGGTCATATTCTAGCAAAGATAACTAATATTAATGGTTGTTTTTAAACTTTCTTAAAAGATTATTTCAATGTTAGGCGTTGTATTTGAATCAACTAAAATAAATTATCCATTTCCATAACTTATGTATAACCCGTTAAGTTGTAATTTAAATTTGAAGCTTTTTGATGGTTCGGAACTGGAATCCATCCGTCTATTGTCATTGGGCTATAATTAATGATCGTAACAAATGAATCATATGCTCTCAGTGAGTAACAAAACTGACCAAAGATAAAAATACTACTTGAAATCCATAGTTCATTTATAGGCTCTCATATGTATTTTTTATTCTTTATATTTTATAAGAATCAACTGATCTATCACAATCAACACATTCGCCCTTCAGTCATGCTCACCTTAAAATACGCTCCATAGAGTGCCTTGGTGTTTCAAGAAAGTATATAAGGTTTAAATTGAAATGTTTTCATTAAGTATTTAATTTAAGTTTACAATAGAGATGTGTTAATAATTCTTATTTAGTCAGAGGCATAGCGCAAGTTGACTATCAACATAATGTACTCAGTACTGGCCCATGCGGTAATATAACGTCAAAATATAGCGTTTGCTGTAGTATGTTGTAACTTTGTACATTCATTCAGATGATAATTGGAGAACAATTCCTAAAAAGTTTAATTGTTAGTGATAATAAAACTGTGAGTCACACACTCCCTAAACAAAAAATAAATACACAAATAAATAACACCCTATATATTACACCCTACATAAACAAATTTAGAAGGAAAAACTCTTATAGATGTTGCTGCTTGAATTGTATGTGATATGTAACTTACTAGAGGTTTGGTAGATGTATACTCATTGACAATATGATTGTCATTGTTATTTTATCTGTCAATAGAGAGGTTCTATAGCAGTGGTGGTTTTAAGAAATAATTCTGTCATTTAACACAACCCATTAAAGCATAATAAATTTTGTTGTAAAAACGCAATAGAATATCAATTATAATAATCAATTATGGAATAGCGGGCAGACTTATCTTAGGCTTTCAAGGCGCTTTATAATCTGTTTGGGGATTAAAAATCTAATTAAAACGTCAAAGATTATTGCCTTTATAATAATTTTAAAGCATTTTATCAAAGGGGAACTTTTGGTTGGCTGAATGAATGCTGTAAATTTAAATACTTTAACCATACCTCGTACAATTTTAAGCATTCAAAATTATGATTGTTACATGGGAACAAGAAGCTTATCAGATATTTCTATTAAAGGCTGGTACACAAAAACATTAATAGTTTTGTAGTAAACAATTCACAATGATTAGAATTCTAGTTTTTTTTTAGAAGAGGGCCTCTACTATTAACATTTGGAAACCGTAATAGGTTATTACATAATACTTTTTGGTGACTTACAATTTATAAATATTGTAAAATAATATAAAAATAAATATAACAATCTATAAATAGAAGAAAATGTAAACTGGATCCAACCAATTTCTCAACACCAATTTTTAACACCGTATATTATCAACCGTTACCCAACCACAAAATGCGATTATACACTTAGTCGGTTGACCAATACAATGGTTTGGCTAAGCCAGTTAGGTTAGGTTGGATTTTAGAGTAGTTCGGCAGTAGAGTAGGGCTTAGTAGACAACATAGTGTTGATTAAGTTCTTGGAAGTCTGACACTCAAAATCCAACTCAGGGCCGGCCAAAACAGGTAACGCGGTGACGTGAGATAAGGTAACGGCTAATGAGATAAGACGTGTCCACTGAATCTAATATTCCTTATGATCAGCATATGTGGATGTTTTTTTTTTTTTTTAATCTGACCTCATCTTTACTAGGAATCTATTTTGTAAACAATTAATTCGTTTAAGACAAATTTTGACTGTGGAGGCCCGCTTCTAAAAATGACTCTAGAATTCTTTTCTAAAATACGATATGTAGATTTAAGATAGTGAGAACAATGTGAGATGTCCTATAGGATAAGCGTAAAAAAACACCCTTAAAATTGCCCTTGATGAGTAAAAAACAGGACTTCATCTTCAATAATCTTTTACATATAAATCATTTCAAACACACATTTGGATGTACTAGCCATATAAGTTTATTTGAAAAGGAGTACTGATTTTTCATACCACTTTACTTTATTATCTGGTATATACTGTTGAAATTTAAATACATACTAAAATGTTTTTATTTTTAATGCATAGTCTATATTCAAAACACGACATTACATTTTTCGTCTTAATTTTAGTGGTTTATAGAAAACAAAATCAAAAAATGTTGAAATAATATTTTAAATACAAAGGGTTAGCAAAAAATGTTAACCCTAATCAATAATTAGACAGTAAATAACACATAATTATTGACGAACGGGTGAAAAACTTTGAATCAATGCTTCAACTTGTTTATTTTGTATATTAATATGGTATTTTAAGTACATTAGGAGAAAGGTTTCGTACTTTTCCCTTATTTGGTTTTAATTAATCAATTATGTAGACTACTAATGTTGGTTTTTAGTTGTAACATGAAATAGGATGTATTTCTTAAGTAAATAAGATTCAAATAAATGTATACAGATGCGATGATTGATAGTGAATGAAGATTAAATTGGTGCAACTTAATCAGAATCTATGTGTTTGTGCGCAGGAGCAGAACAGGGTTGGCCGAGCCTTTGCTCGTTGATTTTAATTTACTTTGGTTCTAGTGTCATGGTAATTACGTTTAGGCCTACACCAACAACCAACTTTACCTCCTCACAGTTAAAAAAATTATGCTTAAAAGTGGTGTTCTTTTATTTTTGTTTACTTTGCGTTGTTATCTTGTTAACAGGCACTCTAATACCCTTCTAGGAAATGCTTAAAGTATAGGCCTATTTGCAAAATCAGATCCTTTTTATCTCCTTAAAGTTTTTTTCTGTAGGATACTTTCAAATAAGAAACCTTATTTTTTACTTAGTGGTTTACATACCTTTATCGTTTCCAATCTATGAGTAACTTGATACGTTATTACGGTTTCAGCGCCATTGTGCCATGATCAGACCCAGATGAGAAACATCAATTAATTAAACATTCAGTCCATGGGACGGCGTTATAACATGTACAGTTCACAAACACGAAACATGTAGACACTCATTACTTTACACTCATTATTTATTTTTTAGTAAATTCCCCGAACAAAATATATTTTTTATTATCTGAGCCTCATGTATGCTCTTCCTCCCATTTCAAATAAGACACGACAGTTTGGCATTAGTAATGACAGTTGTCATTACTAGTTATTTTATCTTTGTATACTATAGGCCTACTTTACAAAATAATGAATCATTCTTTAAATTAAAAGCAGTCCCTCAGATTTTTCCGTCGTTCACTATATTTATGTAATTTTTGTTACCTCAACTTAGCCAAGAATAAGTTATTGTACTTTTTATGACTTATAAAGTAGTGTTTATATTTATTTAAAACCAAAAATATTGTTACAAAATGGAACTAACCTATTGAAAAAAAACATGTTAAAACAACAAGAACTGCTCATGAATCACACCACTAAAAAGGGGTTGTAAAGATAAATATTAAGTTGAGGGACTTCAAGGAAATCTTTAAAAAAAAGTCTTGATGGCCGCCAAGGTCGAGGGTGCGGGTGCGGTAGTGCGTGTAGGCTACTGAGGCAGGCGTCACTGTCACACTGCGTAACGTTACAAACGGGGATGTTTTTATCACCATCTATATATTTAAAACACAAAGTTAAAAAAACCTTTGGACACTTCGTCTGTGACTTCTACTGGACCGATTTACATGCGGGTTGTACCAAAATAAACGTTTTCGGTTCTATATTAGCAGGTTTTATTTGTATTTCAAAAATATTTATGTTAAATCTGTCAAAAATGAAAAATAAACTTTTCTTATGAAGATTTAACATGGGGAAAAAGCCAACATTTTCAATCCTTTGGACAGGTCGTCTGAGACTTCTACTGGACCGATTTACATGCGGGTTGTACCAAAATAAACGTTTTCGGTTCTATATTAGCAGGTTTTATTCGTATTTCAAAAATATTTACGTTAAATCGGTCAAAAATTAAAAATAAACTTTTCTTATGGAGATTTAACATGGGGAAAAAGCCGACATTTCCAATCCTTTGGACAGTTCGTCTGAGACTTCCACTGGACCAATTTACACGCAGTTTGTACCAAATAAAACGTAAACCTTTTTATATTAGCAGATTTTATTTACTTTAACGTTATCTTACTTCCTTAAATAAAAAATATCGACATTTTCAAACCTTTACAATTTATTTATTTTACACGCTTTCAATCAGCTAATTGTAAACACACGAGGTATTTAGTCTAAATACAGTGGATGAGCAAAAGCTCATGAAGGATTTGGTTTATTATGGCCAGTACCTAAAAACGTTTACAATTATTATGATGTATTATCCTTTAAATGGAAAGAAAGTTGCTTAATTATGTAAAATAGCTGATTGCTTTAAAATTAAGACTAAATTGTAAAGGTTTAGTTTAAATAAATTGCTCACATTTGTATTAAAAGAAACGGATGTATCGGAAATTCTTCGTACAATCAATTTATAGCTTGCAACGTTGTAATGCTTTATTTGCATATCAGTATTTGTGGCGCAGTTGGTAGCGAGACTTACTCTAAATCAAACGGCCCGGGTTCCAGACCAATCTTAACAAATATACTTTTTGTAGTGTGTCCAATAACGGCGTCACTATTAAATGTTTTACTGATGGTACCGATATTTATTTTAAGCAAAATAGATACATTAAAATATTTATAGGCCTGTTCAAACTCAAAAAATGTATTTATTCAACTAACAAGTTTACAAATTGATAGTTTAGGCTTGCTTATTTTTTTATGTTTTTAACTAATATAACGCTTTGATTAGGCTACTAAGGTTTAGGCCTTAAGTAAACAATCGATTTTTTATGTTTATAAAATACTAAAGAGTGTCTGTATTACATAGTAAGGGTGCAGCATTATTGTTTTTTAAGGAATATGCCTATAGGCCTACTTTGACAGACACTCCAACTAAAATTATGTAATTTTCTGTGAAATAAATTTGTATTCTTTAAATTTGGATAGTTATTGAAACTTGCACACTACAGCATAAATATTGCGATATGAAAGTGGTTATAGATGGGTTCTCTACGTTCTATCCTACCCTAATACACCAATACACCTGTTAAAGCCAACCATCATAAGTTACAACACTCTAGGCCTTTCCTAATTCTTGAAAAAAAAAGAAAGAAAAAACTGTTAAGAACAATTTATCCAATAGGCCTACAAGTGGATATTGGTCTACTTATTTCTGATGTTGTTGAACCTAATAGAACGGTTTCCTTAGGCTAATTAGGTTTGCGCCTACCTAAACAATCAAATTGACATGTTTATAAAATACTAAAGAGTATAGGGCCTATAAGTACAAGGATGCAACATTATTGGTTTTACGGAATAGGCCTACTTTCCCGACGCTCCAATTAAAATCGTAGTATTTTCTGTAAAATATAGGCTATTATTGTTCTTGGTATGGCAGTTCAAAGAAGTATATTTTATAGACTACCTTACATGTTTGTACTATTATAGCGTTTCATTTACCACTAATGGAGTTATATCCGTCGAGTATCGACGGGCAACAACTAGTTTGCATTAATTTACATGTAACCACGGGATTATTTATCAGAAAGATATTAAACTATCCAATTTAAAGCAATGAAATTTTTTTTGTAATATTTGGACGACAATATATCATGTTATTAAAAATATTTTAGGCATTAACGCCTTTGGTATAATAACATATACATTGTCTTTATTTACCACAATCCCAAATATAACAAATTATATTCCAGTAAAATAAGTACAGTAAAATACTACGTTAGTAACAAATTAGGCCTACTATAAGTTTTTATTTCACTAATTATTGTAAAAATAATAAGGTATGAATTGCAATTTTTATGAATTTAGAGTTCTAACACTTTTTTTATCAACTTTCATATAGTAATACAACTTCAAATTTATTTATAGCATGAACAATATTTACATCTATAATATAAAGTTCTTCTATTTCAAATGACGATGACCTTATTTGTATTTATAATTTATCTTTTGTGAACCATCACTGTAAATTGAACTAAAAATAATATTATTGATTTATTTAGGACTAATTATGTTTGTATGTTATTAATTTTGAGTGAAATTTTGTTATTTCATATTTGGTAAGTAGGCTATTACACTATAATAAATAATTTATAACAAAAATTGAAGTCAATTATAGAAGTATTTAAATTAATTATTTGAAGTATAAACAATCGTTTAATATACATTTGTACAGTGTGTGATCTTAAAAGGTTAAGAGACATTTCACAAGTATTTTCCCGAATGAATCACTAATCTTATAAACTATCAATAGACCGTAGTTTGCCATCATCCTTGTTGGCCTGGTGGCCGTGTCCAGCTTTGGCACAATGGAGAGGGGACAATGGCCACTCGGTAATGAACCCTTAATATTGAACACGGTACCACCTGGCGACATCGAGAGTAACTATGAGAACTACACACCTGTCCCTGTCCCTACACTGACCTTCCTGCTTCCTGCTCATAGTCCTGCACGTTCGTTGCATTTATTGAAACTTGTTTGAAAATTTGATCTCCGAGTCAGCTGTGTATTTTATTTAAATCATCTAAAAATAGAACTAGATTAAAAATAAAAAAAATAAAATGTTAATGGAAAACTTATTAAAGTAAGTTTATATCCTCATTTTCATATAACTTATAGAAATATTTTAACCAGTAAAACTTCAGGGTTACGAAATTCAGGTATAGAGTGTGAGCAATTTCGAAGGCAATTAATTGCAGTTTTGCTTATAGGTAGGTAAAGTAAATTTAAGTTTGTGTAAATTCACCTTCTGGCATTGGTGTTTTAGCATGTTCTTCTAATGTGGGCTGACTAAATTTTGTAAGTACCAACCACTTACTGTGTCCTCTGAAGTACAGAGGTAATATTTAAAATTATTTTAGTATTGAAATGAACCCGACACATAAATTTCATGCTACCCCCTCAGCTGGTACTTACACAGTAGTATCAACATAAAGCTTGGATGACTTTAATATGGAACGTAACAGCAGTTTATGCTTATGTACGGCAAAACAATATGCACCCCTCTTTTATCAACCTCTTGAACCGCTTGCCTTGATCCCTTGCTCTAATGTGCATGTCACATTCAGATGCAACCAACGCATGGTTCTGCAAAAGCAGGGTTGTTTTGTTTATGCTTATTTGTTAAAGTGGTGCAATTCAGATTCCCCGGCTGTCATGAATAAAAGTAGGAGGATCAAGTTAAGTGAAACGCTAAAAATAATAATTGTTTTAAGATTGAAATTAAAAGACAAAGCTAATTATGTCGATATTTATTTAACATTATTCCAGTTTCAGTTTCGATATCTTCAAAGTAATCTTCCGACCATATATTCATTGACTAGTTCAACACTTAAGACCACTGAGGAGGGCATGTCTAACAGTGAGAGACAGTTGAAGAGAGACGTCAGGTTCGTGTGTGCGTGAGGCTCGGTGCTGGCTTGGACAGGTTATTACACGGCCACACGCACACGCAACAACACACGCACACGCCTGACATTGACGGCTTGTCATACAGCTACTTTGCCGTCAATACGACCCCGTCATGGCGATCACTGTTAAAGAGATATTGCTTGTACGAGTACATTGCTGTTAGTTATTTAAAAAAATAGGGTGAGTTTCTTAAAGTGATCCAATAGCTAACTTTTTTATTCTATATCTGACAGTATACTTCTTATGGGGGACCCCCTTTACTTTTTTATTTTTATTTCAGGTATGTATTTCACTTTTCAAAATTTCCCGCCATTTTTCCAATATGGCGGCCAAATTTAAAATTTCTTATGGAACACCCTACATTTTATGGTGTTTTTTTTAAAATGTTCATGTAATTTTAAGACTTTTTTATTCTTTGCGATTTTTCTCTAAACCTAACGGTTAGGGAGCTAGAGGCAATTAAAGTTCATTTTTAGTTCCACAAGAATAACATAACAAATATAATAACAAAGTAAAAAAGTACCCCATAAGAAGTATACTGTCAGATATATAATAAAAAAGTTAGCTATTGGATCACTTTAAGAAACTCACCTTGTATATTATATAAATACTCGAAAAAATTAATTTTATGTTTATTACAGATATTTAAAAATATATAGCCTTTTTCATTTGACTAGTTACCATCCAAGACTAAGGGGATATCTTACTGTAAAATAACAATTTAAATTGAACTTCTATAAAATTAAATTCACAAAAACAACTATTGCGGCTGATGTTCTTCCGTATGAATTTTGACACATGACTTCTCACATCTATTTAATTAGTAAAAAGAATGTAGTACATAAGTCAGTGGGTGATATAAAGACATTATGAGCGTGATAGCTGATACGTTAACTCGCGGCTCTAGCACCGCTGTGGGTTAGCTGCATGTATTACAGAGCGTATGTCGGTTTGGTGTAAGCCACTTCGGTGTTAATCTCGTTTGGTCCCCCCCCCCACCATCCTGAATACAATGGGGAATATAAGATTATAGAAAAATTACTCTTCTACGTAGTGCTTCCAAAGGAATCAACGGTACTGTACTAACAGGTCCGGTTTAAGATACCGAATTATCTTTTATTTGTATTGGATTACAAAATGTATTTCAAAATAATCGGTTATAGGGATATGGTTCTGAAGGAATTTGATATAAATGTTTATTTCAAACTATTTTATATTTAATAACCAGTTCCATTTAATCAACATTTATTCTATCTAAATAACCCCATATATAAAAACTACTTTTAAGGTATTGAAATAGTTTGTCTGTAATAGAAACTAAAGAATAACATTTCACTTGTACGTAATAATAAAAAACAAAATTCATTTGGTTTGAAAAATATATTTTATACGGGAATTTCCGTTCAATAAACCTTTAACGGCTGTTTAATTTTTTTTAGAAATAAATTCTTGCATGTTTAAATGTAACATATGAAAATAAACTATCATTAAGGTCACGATGTAATTGAATCATCAAATGTAAAGTAGACATTAACAGATGTTTACTGGTATAAATCTGAGAAAAGAGAGACTAAATAAATAAAACAAAAACAATGGCTGCAGTTATAGAAATATGTGATTCAACTTATGCAATCAATAACTTTAAACTCCTTATTCAATACATCCAAGAACTAATGTATGAAAAGACAATAGAGAAAAATTATACACCAATAAGATGGTTTGTGGTATTTAAGGTCTGACTAAATTTTTTATAGTAGTAGTGTTACAATTTAATTCTAATAACTATATAGAAGAGACCGTTGTGTATAGAGACGCCATGACTCGTACTCTTGTCCCCAGCCTTCCATATATCCTGCCAACAGTCGTGTAAGTGCGATTTAACCCCCACATTTGCATGGTCAGGGTACATGGCCGAACCCAACCTAATGTGCTCATATGGTAATACGCCCCCACTCAACAACGTAGCGTTCCACTTGGGAAAATCCATGTTAATAACAGGCTCTCTTACATTTCAGCAACGTATAAAAAATACTCACAAAATCAGTCCGTTATAAATCTCTGTTGTAATGTTTTTTTGTGTACAATTTGTTTTTTTTTTCTACGCCAGTGGCATTTGTTAACGTTATGGGGAACGGTCCAAAAAAAATCAACGGAGATCTTGTTACTGTCTAACTTTGACCATTTGTAGACAGCATAAAATATAATATAGAATAAAATCATAGTTAATCATAGTCAATTAATTCACCATCTTAATCAGATCACTCGCATAAGTGGATTGTATGTGAAATATGTAAATATGAAATAGGATATCGATTTAGAAGATATAAAATATTTAAGTGCTTAAAAAAGTCATTTTCTTCAGGTAGCCAATTCTAAAAAGAATGGCAATAACATTTGTTCTTAAGATATGGCTTTTCAAAGTAAACAAGTTCTGACATCTTAGTTAAATAAGAAGTACAATTTACCTATGAAAAAAGTAATAAGTACATTAAGATATGCATGCCTTCATAATAATAATAATAATAATAAAATGAATGAATTCTTAATATTTCAAGATGCTCTTCCGTTTAAGGTGAAATGATATAATGAGTCACTGTAAAGAAATAAAACAATGTAACCCAACTAAACCATATGTTTATTGTTTTTCTTCTTCTTTGAGAATAAGGTAAAGAATGTCTTGGATGCTATAATGAGTTACATTAAACAAACATTTATATTTTAATAGTTTGCATAAAATTAATTGAATCAATGTTTAAATTAATTTTTTCAAATAATAACTTGTTAACATAATTTCTTCTTGGAACTTATCTATATAATATTTTAATGTTTGAGGAAAATAGAATACTATAATAAAATTAAACCATTTGCATTATATGTTTCTACAGATTTTTCTGTTGAAAAAAAGTTATTCGCATTAAATTACCTTTAAGGTACTATTTGGAGGTTCACAAAAGAGGTTCTTCAAAAAGGTTCACAAAACAACTACCTGAACCCGGTTTGAAGGTTCTTGAAAAGGAAATATGCACATTGGCAATCAAGCATTCACAACTTACCCATTTTAAAACGAATTTGCACAAATGAATTTGCACCTGTATTATTGTTTCATCTTGGATAAAATATTTTTGAGCCTAAAGACAATGGAGTGTATCCACTCCCAATAACCACCCCCTCTCCGTGCACCACAACTCATGTGACATTAGGATTGATTTTATTTTATAAACATAACCGTTTAGATTGTGTGTATACATGTACGGTTCAATACCTTTATAATATTATCTTAAAATCAATATTATCTTTGTTCTAAAAATGTACAAAAATGAATAATCGATCATAGATACGTTAAATATCAATGTAAATGACTGTCGCATGTAACATAGGATAGGGTCGTCCTATATGCATTACCGGATTTAAATACGAGAGCATAAGCTGGGTCCGTGTTGGCTGGGCTATGCAAATGTAAGGGGGGCTTAATCACACTTACACGGCTGTTAGATGTAAAATATCTGGGTCTCCTCTAATCCAGCATAATGCCTAGTTTGTTTTCCTCTAACTTCAACAGTAATTCATTATTTACTGGATCATTAGTCCTTTATGAATATCTAACAACATTGTAATTTTAATATTTAATTTGATTTATTCGTATATAATGTATGTATTTTTAATGTCAAAATGGTAATTATTTACTTAAGTTTATTCCTATTTATTTAACACGACATAAGCGTAAGTATTTTTAAACCTATACTCAAATATAAGTAAGGTATATTTGCTAAGAAGCTCATTTAAAATAAATCGGATCATAAAATATCGATTATTATTATGTAATTAATATTACTTTTCCATATATTTCCAATTATCTCCGCCTTATGATAGGTAAATATTATTTTAAAATAGAATTTATGACAAGACTATTACTTTATGATGGAAAATATTTAAAAGGAGGGGCTAAGACATTTTTGTGATGGGACATATTTGTTTTAAAAAAAATTTCAGAGATAACGGATTAAAAAATTTGTTCAATTTTATTCTAATTGGCAAAATATAAACTTCAACTGTCATTATCTCTTAAACATGTAGGATTATTATGCTCATCATATTGTAAAGTTGTGTAAAAGTTACAAGTTAAATAAAAATGTCATAAAAAATGGGAGTTTGTATTTAAAATTAGTTACTCGCGGTCTGGGTAGGTATATTCTGATACACCCTGTACATTGATAATACTGTCAACTGATAGATCGTAACCAGTTCGCCTATGATGGCACAATTCATTTTGTGAAAAATCAATAATGTAAAGTTTAAAAGTACGGTGTTTTGGACACACCGGTATACAATTTTGTGAAACCGAATTTTATTATATCAACTAATTAATGTTCAATTAAACTTACGATTTACCCCAAAAGAAACCTTGGTTGTAGTCAATACAACTACCAAGTATCTACTTTTAAAATGTCTAAAATTTCTTAACCTTTAAACGCAAAAACCATAAACTTTCAGGAGCCTATAAATAAATATGCAGTGACTCCAAAACTATCTTACCAAAATACATGTAATATTATACAGTCATTAAACATTAAATCTTTAATAAAAGCAATTGTTATATTTAAATTCACTCTTTCTTTAAATACTTATAAAATAAATGTTGAAGATTTTGTAGTAATTAATTTATTTGATATATCAAATCTTATTTAGAACAATAATATAACTTTTGATTTCAATTATCTATGTTCAGGGCCGCACACAAAATAAATTGTTTTAAAATAATAGTGTGTGTAATATTAGTGTGTAAATAATTAATTTAACACATTAAATTAATTATTTAAATTAATAATGTGTTAATAATATCAGTAGAATATGAACCTCATAACCTTAAACTTATTGAAGGAGAGGCCACTTATACTTTTTACTTAAAAACAGACCTAGGAGCATGTAACATGCTACCATTAGCCTTGCATGAGCTGCGTTTTCATAAATAAATGACAAATGTCCTCCCTTTGAACTTAACAAATCTACATATACAAATTTTATATCTGAGGACTTAATTAGTGAATTTCTAACAGTGTTCATTATTTGCACTTTAAACATTCCTATTTATGAATAAAGTAAGACTCACAATTAATTAAGACACATTGTATTCCTTCAATTAAAATTCAAATAGTTGATTATCTTTAATTTATCAATATAGGCCTACCATATAATTAAAATAAATGAATGCTATAGTAATTCGGAATATAAAAACATGCTAGTAATACATTACATTCAAGTTTTAGGTATCTTCTTGTTTCCTTTAATACTTTATATATCTTTATGGTGTTACTTGTATTATATTTATTGGTGACTATTGGAACGGTCGTAGGTAAGGAAGATAAATCCTATTATATTTTAGAGATATTCGATGATTGTAGTTTATACAAATATAAAGGCTTTTAAGCCTCGGTTGAGATGTAAGTGACAAAACGATTGTGTCGTTTAACACATAATTTGTGTTCTCTTTTTTAATTTCTTTCCAATTTCACTTGCATTGCCAAGCCAAGGTAGATATCATGCTTGTACAAGCTATCAAACCTAAAAAGTTGTACACTGTTCCATATCATTTAGATTTTAAATTATTAACTGCTGCATGATATCAGATATTTATGTGATTTGATCGAGTATTACATAGAGTAATATTCCTATTTTGTTTCTTTTTATAGTCATTATATGTATGCATGTATATTAATTGTAATTGTTAACTGTAATTGTATGGAATCTGTTGATTTATTATATATAATCAACATTGAATTGTGAGCATGAAGATACATGAATTTTTTGCGTAGCTGATGAATCGGTTGCTATGAAATGTGCAAAATTGTATGATGTATGTAATAAGCATGTTCTGATAATGTATAAATGGTGTATACGTTTGATTTTAAATAAATAAATAAATAGATAAAACTAGCGAAGAGAATGGTCTGATTATCTCACGAGTGGCATAGAAAAAATATTTGCATAAACAAATTTGTCTAAATTAATTCAAACATAAATTTAGCAATCCACTGTAATAAACATATAAAAATATATATAAACTATAGGTGGTCACTCACCAAAAACGAACCTATAACTTTGACGATTGACATAATCGTCGTTCCCACTCACTTAATGTGGTCAAACTGTCTTGAGGTAGGCATATAAAGAATATAAAACAGGAAAAATAATAATATAACAATCAACTTAAGTGCGGATAGCGTAATTTATATTATAACATTATTTTAGTAAAATACTTAGCTCACAATATTATATAAATTTTATTTTCATGTGGAACCTGTAAGTCCTTACTCAGCAACGAGCTAGAACTCGGTACAATAATGCACCTCTTTACGATTTTACTTGTAATTATAGCAAATGGTGAATATTACAACGGTCGTAGATATAGCTATTTGTGTATTTAGAGGGCAAAGTACGTCATTGCAGCTCGAGAATTGTAGATGGCCGCACGAAGCGTTAACTGAGCGCGGGCAAACATTTCAAGATCGGCAATGGCTATTCGTGCTATTAATACCCACACGGGTTTCCCTAAAACCATAATGGCAACAGATCAAATATTTACTGTAGACAAAATATAATTTGTGTTATGTTTGATTTTACTGTTAGAACACCCAAACAACTATCAAACATAACCTCATAATTAAAAAAAATAATTACTAAACGACAACAATGACCAACTAACAGCTGTGGTATGGTTTGCAACACAGCTGACCTTAAATAGCTATTTGATTTAGTAAGATTCATTGCATAAGTTACGTCGCTTTAGAGCCATCAGAAATGAAATGATAGCTGAAGTAAACTGTTTTGCGTACTGTTTACAGGTGTGGCAATGTGATTATTTTCCATGCAGTAGTAGGAAAATTTATTTTTTAATTTCCTAAACAGACCCAGTTACTTTTGGGGAAATGGAATAAAAATCAGCTATCGGTGGTTAGGTCCTTTTAAGCTATGTAACAGTCATGAACATGATTACGTTTATAATGTATTATAGTAAATAATTTTGACAAAGCAGAGAATATTCAGTTAGAATATTAATAAACATTTATCACAGCCACAAAACGTTCCATTTCTTACTCTAATCGTATTTAGAGCACTCAAACACAACAGTTATTATTATGTGGCCTTGGTAAGATTAACTGAAAAAGTATGTTAGAAAAACTAACTAGCCTAACATAAAATTTACAAGTGGAAATTTGAATGGAAAAAACCTCAATTCTGCTCAACTTCCGTTACCTCTAAACGTTACCAGATGGACTTACGACATTATTTAGTTAAGTTCGTTAATTAAAGATCCTTTCACTACAGACACGTTCATCAATTTCGGTATTTACTAACTCAGAACTCATCTTAAGTACTTACAAAATTACGTAAATGGTATATCTTTTAACTTTGTTCAATTGGACGGAATAGTTAGTAAATACACAAAATTCAATATTAGTTAAATATTTCCCTCAGGGGCAGTGGGCTTTCCACTGTACGGGTGTTTCTTGGCGACCCCGGGGTACCTGAGCCAAGCTGTGAGACCCTCCTCACAGTTCTTCCCGAGCTAAGGCCATTCTTCTCATCTTTCAGGTCTTAGCTCACCGTCTTTATTCTTTCCTGAGCTAACCTTGCTCACCTTCTTTTTTTTTTCGACCCCGAATCAAGGGTGTCTTTCCACCTTCTTTCGACCGGCGCATGCTGGGGGGTCCTGGGAGTGTCCCTGTTGTGTTGCAGGGACTGATGTGTGCCTCGCACTGCCGATGGTCTCCTCCAGTGTGTCGTCAGAAGCCAGCCGCTTCGGACCTTAGTCAGGGAGTGCGGCATGGATGCAGGGATCGGACTCTGCATTGCCACGGTGCGACCCCCAGCACGTCCGGCACCTTGTGTGTATCGGTGCTGGGCAAACGGAGGTTCGGGCCCCAGAGTCCTGGGGTAGGGGTGTCTTATCTCCTACGGGGGGTAGACCTCCGAGGGTGTACCCGCTCTCGGCCGATGAAGGGCCGCCCCTTGCCGCACGATGCGCTGGTGACATGAAAGCATGGATTTTATCAACCGAAACACGAAGAACGTAAAGGAGAATGAGCAAGCCGCTTTTAGGCGAAGCTCTATTGTGCAGAGGTCTCCGACCTCGAAGACTGGGTCGCCGACAGGGGGAATTAAAACCTCCCCCCCACCGGCACCGTTCAAGACGGTAAGTGACGCCGGATCGTCGTCCGAGCCTGAAAAGGAGAAAGTGGATGTCAATCTAGCGATGAAGGTGACCGAGGCAGAAACCTCAAAAGCCAGGCTCGATGGAATACCTCCCAGGAAGAGCCCTCTTCGTGCGGCATTCGAGCTGCAAATGCTTCGGCAGCAGCAGGACGACGCCCACGAGGAGGAAGACTCATGTCTGAAGAAGATGAAAGCTCTTTTGAAGGAGATGGCCAAGGCCCTCTTAATTCAAAAGAACGTAAACAAGGCCATAAAAGAGGGGATTCCGAAACTCGAAGATTCTCTAGACGAAATCGAGGAATGCCGGAAAATCAGGCTAAAGGCAGTGAAACAGGAGCGCGATGTCACGAACCGAGTCATCTCTGCTTCGCCTCAAGCTCATCTGGCTGAGTCTCAGACTCAACCCAGAAAGCGAAAGAAGAGGCAGAGCGGTTCATCATCGGGAAGCCCTGAGCTCGGGGAGTTGGACTTGGCGCCGAGGCCGGTTTTTGTCACTGCATCATCGCAGACATCTCCTGTCCCGGCTGCTCATTCCATCCCGGGCACTGTCGTTGTTCCAGCGGCTACTCCTGCAGAGGTTCCTGCTCCGGCGGCTAATCCTGCCTTGGCAGAAAACTCTGCCTCGACACCTTTGGGGGGCTGGAAGACGCGCCTGTCTAAGAAAGAAAGGAGGAGGCAGAAGCAAGCGGAGGCAGCTTCGAAAAGTGCGTCGAGGGTGGAGCGGACGCAAGTCTCAAACCCGGTTGGGGAGGCCTCTGGCAAGTCTGTCAGAAAGCCTAAACAACCCAGGCCTAAGAAGCCCAGGAAGGAGGCAATCTTGATTAAGCCCTTAGGGGGGCGATCTTTTGCCGATGTTCTGGGTCAGATTAGATCGCAGGCCAAACCGGAAGAGACCGACACCGTTATCAAGTCTATTCGGCGAACCCAGAACGGGGATGTCCTCCTCGAACTGGGGAAGTCGAGTGACAAGATCGGTTTTGCCGCTTCCCTCAAGACTGCACTTGGGGACAAAGGCTCCATCAAGGCCCTAGAACCGAAGTGTTCGGTCGAGATTCGGGACCTTGATGCCCTCTCCACCGAAGACGAGGTGACCCGTGCGATCCAGGTGGCACTCCCGGAGATACCGGCTGATGGAGTGAGGGTATGGCTGACAAAGCCTAACCGAAGTCAACTCCGGATGGCTGTTGCTGAGATGGGCGAAAAGCACGCCAATAAGCTGCTTAGCCTTCAGCACCTCAGAGTCGGTTGGGTCAGTTGCAGGCTCAAACGGAGGGTGGTAGTTTCGAGATGCTTTCGTTGCCTCGGTTTCGGCCACTCCTCCCGAAACTGTAAAGGGCCCGACAGGAGTGCCAACTGCTTCCAGTGTGGAAGCCAGGGCCACAAACGCAAGAAATGTTCTTCGAGCCCCTCCTGCTTCCTCTGCAAGGATTCAGGCTCCAGTGCCCTCGGTCACTTACCCGGGTCTGGTCAGTGCGGTGCCTTCAGAACTGCACTTGAACAGGCAAAAGGCAGCGGCCGGTAATTCGCATCCTCCAGGCCAATCTTCATAGATCCTGGGGAGCTGATAACCTTCTAGATCAGCTCGCCCGAGAACTTGGTGCTGACGCGCTCCTTATCAGCGAACAGTATCGGGACAGAGACCCAAACACTTGGATCTCCGACAGCCTCGGTACTGCTGCACTTTGGGCGCGTAATACGCGGGATGTCTTGGTGCGGAGTCATGGTCGCGGCCGAGGATTTGCCTGGGTTAGGTGTAGGGACGTGACAATCTTCAGTTGCTACCTCACCCCCAACGAGGCCGTCCAGGACTTCCGCGACAAGATAGATAGCCTAGAGGAGTGCGTTCTTTGCACCACCGGGCATGTCGTCGTTGGTGGCGATTTCAACGCCAGGGCCGTCGAGTGGGGAATGCCCTCTACCAGCTCCCGGGGGAAATACATCCTGGATTTCATCGCCAGGGCCGGTCTTGTCGTCCTCAACCAGGGCGACACACCTACTTTTCGGCGCCCCGGGCAGAGAGGCACGATCCCTGACGTCACCTTTGCGTCTGAGTCGCTCCTTCCGAGGATCTCTGGCTGGAGGGTTGTGGAGGACTACACGGGTAGCGACCACCAATACATCGTGTTTGATCTGCATGATCAGGAAAATCGTCGAGTTTCCGCATCTCGGGAAGGGCCACGCCGGTGGAACACCAACAAACTGGACGTGGTTAAGTTCACCGAAGTCATCTCTCGGGGAGCGCAGGGGAATCCTGGTGAGGCTGGGGCCGAGGCACTAGTAACATCCACGATGGAACTGATCGTCTCGGCCTGCGACCAGTCTATGCCGCGAAGGAAACCCCGACGCGACAAACAACCCGTTTACTGGTGGACTGAAGAGATTGCGGAACTCAGAAGAACATGTTTAAGAACTAGACGAGCCGCCACTAGAGCGAGAATTCCCGCAGACAGAGTTCGTAAGTCGGAGGCCTATAAAGCTGCGAGAAAATCTCTCCGCCAGGCGATCAACAGGAGCAAGGCGAATAGCTGGAGGAGACTTCGTGACGACGTTGACTCCGACCCGTGGGGCCTGGGTTACAAACTTGTAACGCAGAAACTCGGCGCCCGCTCTCCACCTTCCATCATGGAGGGCGCCACCATGGGGAGGATCGTCGCTGCGTTGTTTCCTGAACATCCTCAGCGACCGCCGGTTGACTTCAGACGGGTAGAGGACGTTCCACTCTTCACTTTCGAGGAGCTGGAAACCTCCGTTCTCTCCCTGAAGAACAACAAGGCTCCTGGCCCGGACGGGATTCCCAGTGAGGCTTTAAAAAAAGTATTTTCAATCAACGCTGACTTGTTGTTGAGAATGTACAATGCCTGTTTGGTAGAAGGGGTGTTTCCGGCTCCCTGGAAAACAGCCAGGCTTGTACTGATCAGCAAGGGCAAAGGTGATCCCGAGCTGCCGTCGTCCCACAGGCCTCTCTGCATGTTGGACACGGCTGGGAAGCTGTTCGAGAAGCTGATCCGTTCCCGCCTGACTTCTGCCGTGGAAGCTGCCGGGGACTTATGCCCCCGTCAGTACGGCTTCAGAAAGGGACGGTCAACGATCGACGCTGTCACCGAAGTTCAGAGAGCTGTGGAGAGAGCCGAGAGCCACAACCATTTCTCCCGCCGAGTAGTGCTTCTTGTTACGCTTGATGTCAAGAATGCCTTCAACTCGGCAAGGTGGGTCGATATGTTGGATGCGCTTCGCAACACCTTTCGTATTCCTGCATACCTGTTGCGGCTCATCGAGGATTATCTACGCTCTCGAAGCCTGATTTATGACACGAGGGACGGAACGCGGACGATGGAAGTCACTTCTGGTGCCGCACAAGGTTCAATACTCGGCCCGGATCTCTGGAACGTTGCCTATGACAGCCTCCTGAGGTCCGAGATGCCTGAGGAAACCACTTTGGTTGGGTACGCCGATGACGTTGCAGCTCTCATTGCTGCACGCAACGTTGAGCTGGCCCAACTGAAGTTGAACCGAGTTATGCGGGTGGTCAACAACTGGATGTCCGATCACGGTCTCTCGCTTGCTCTCAGTAAGACGGAGATTGTGATCCTCACGAAGAAGAGGATCGACACCGTCGTCCCACTCCGAGTGGGAAGGGAGGTGGTCACATCAACTCGTGCCGCCAAATACCTCGGGGTTATGGTGGACACCAAGTTAAGCTGGAGGGATCAGATCTTTCGTACGGCGGACAAGGCCGCTAAGGTAGTCACTTACCTTAGTAAGCTGATGGCCAATGTCGGGGGTCCCCGATCCAGCAGAAGACGTCTGTTGATGTCCGCGGTCCAGTCCGTGCTCCTTTACGGGGCAGAGGTGTGGGCAGGCGCTCTAGATAAGGAGTGCTACAGGTTGCGACTCGCCCGGGTTCAGCGTCAAGCTGCGCTCCGGGTGTGTTCCGCCTACCGGACAGTGTCCGAGCCTGCCGTCCTGGTGGTCGCCGGAGTCATCCCGGTCAAGCTCTTGGCAGGGGAGAGGAAAGCGATTTACCAGAGACAAGGCGAGATCGGCAAGGACACGGCAAGAACAGAAGAGCGCTCCCGAACCTTCCAGCAGTGGCAACACAGCTGGGAGCACGACACCCGAGGACGATGGACTGCGCGACTCATCGAGCAGGTCCAACCATGGGTGGAAAGGCGGCATGGCGAGGTGGACTACTACCTCACGCAGTTCCTGACAGGTCACGGCTACTTCAAGTCGTACCTGAACCGGATGGGCAAGACCGGTTCACCGGATTGCATCTACTGCCCGGGCGTTCCCGATGACGCGGAACACACCTTCTTCCGCTGTTCGCGTTGGGAAAGGCCCCGCCTGGAGGCCACAAGAAAACTCGGTGTTTTTTCGGTGGACACGGTCTGCCAAAAGATTATGGAGGATGAGGGCAACTGGGATTGTTTGTCACAGTTCGTCCGGGGTATCCTCCTGGAAAAGAAAACCGATTTGGACCACGAAGTGGCCCAGATCCCTTGACCGAACAGCTGGATAAGGAGCGAGCCCCATGGGCGTAAGCCAAATTTAGGCCTAGCCTGACGTAATGTGATAAACAATTCCAGGTTAGAATCCTAAAGAGTAGAGGAGGTTTTTTAGTGGGTAAACCCGTTTTTTTAGGGGAGTCCCACACTACAGGCTGGCCACCTGTGTGCGTAATGCATTTTCCCTGCCTCTCCCTCAAAAAAAAAAAAAAAAAAAAAAAAATATATTAGTTAAATATTAGTAAATATTAGTTCACATGCCCTTTTTATATTGAGCTTTTATAACTTTCCTTATAGATTTTTATTATTAAGTTACTCATAAACACAGTTTCCAAAAGAGCTTCCAATAAAACGAGATTGTAAGTAAAAAATAAAAAAAAAAACTTAAAGCGCAAAGTCTAAGTCTACTCTGTTCCATAATAGGAGCATTAGGAAAATTCTAAATTCTGAATAATATGGAAAGGATGTACAAGTACAGTAATGAATAATTCAAACTTAGAATTAATTGAATAACCGTTTTACGAGAAGAAAATGCTAATCTTACACCTGGTTTTGTTTTACTCGTGTTTTGACTTTGTAATAACAAAACAAGGCTTTTCGGTTGAATATATTTCTAACATTTCGAGATTGTATGGTCAAGAAATAATTTATATTTTAAATAATTTTTAGGTAAGTGAATGCTTAACAAAATGAATTAAAAATCGAATGTTATACTCTTTTGAGAAAACAGATTATTTTATTACAAATTAAATACCATGTAATAATATTATAAAAAATCAGTATAAAGTTTATTTCAAGTAATATAGGTTTCCAAGCATTAAAGACCATTATAGTGTATGAACCCCTGTATAGTTCGCTCTAGAGATTGTAATTAAAGTTTGATAGTTACATCCCCTTAATTAACCCTGTTTATGTAGTTTATTATAGCTTTGTTGACGACTCTATATAAGCCCTTCGTTATCTTTAGATTCAAACACCAAGTGCTATGAAATCGTATAACGAGACAAGTTTTGTACCTCCAAAATTTGATTGTAGTAAGTTTGATATTTAATTTCATTCCTAGAACAGCATTTCCTTTAAAAATCTAGCTATATTTTGTTTTACTAATATATAAGTTGCAGTTACCGTATGTTTTATTAGATATATTTGCGTTAAATGAAATATATTTTTTAAAGTAATAGTCGTTATATTGATACGAAGTTGAAACGCCAGTTTTTCAATGTCATTTTTGTTGATTTTAAAATTAAATACCAGTCATGTAAATATATAAAGTAATGACATCATGAGTAATCTAAAAATTACTCAAAAGAGTAATTACTGCATGGTCAATATTTAAAGTATGTTGAATAACAATTTTACCTTCGTTTATATTGAATTCAACTATAATTTAGTAGTACTAAACAGTTATGTGCTATGTATTAGATTAGTAAAATATTTTATATATTATGGTTGTAATAAACACAAATTATATTAAAAGTAACAACATAAGTACATTATAACACAAAATTCAAATCCGTTGGTCTTACATGTTGAGGTTTCACATTAAAATTCAGGTTCTAGTACAATGAGAGCTCAGCATTTTACAAAAGTTGTAATAGAAATTACGCAAATAGAACATAAGCTGATCGCTCCTTTACGATTCAGGTTTTAGTTCCTTTATGTCTAACCTCAAAAGAGTGAGATCGTATATGACAACGACGATTTGGTCATGCGACACCTGTATGGATACATTTTGGATAGTTGGCCGTTCATAACCTATACATTTTTTACATTTTTACTACAGTAATTTACAAAATTTAAATTAGGTAGGGCATGTAACGATTGTATTCAGCCTTTAAGCCATTTGTACCATTCCATAATGATGTGTCACAACAAAAACAGCAGGCACACAATACAATTGTTAGGTCACAGCGGACTTTTCTTTCACCTTGCAAACGTACAAAGTAAAACATAGAAATAATATTTTGTAATAATATTTTTGTAGCCTTCGGGTCTTTGTTAGTAACGGTTAATCTCTAAGAACTATAGAGAAATAATATTTTGTAATAATATTTTTGTAGCCTTCGGGTCTTTGTTAGTAACGGTTAATCTCTAAGAACTATAGAGTAAGAACCTAAGAAGTATAAATTAACTTTCGTATTCCAAAACTTTTCAATACAAGAAACCGTTGTCTTAACAATATAAATACAGTTTGAGTGCTATTTTCATTCGTGATTTTATAAGTTATTTATTGGTTAAAATAACATGTTTTCTATTTAATGTTCACAAAAAATGGAAACGACAGTTTTAGTTTTCCTGTTGAATTTAAATTTATGAAAATTTAGCAATTCGACTAGTCGTTATCATATAAATGGTTGAGGGGAGGGAGAGGGCCCCAATCTCGTCAAGGGGGTGGTGATGAACAATTCGTTACAATACAGAAAACCACGGAATAATCCGGCCATATTTCTTCTTGGACAACGACAGACAAATTAAACTGGCTCGCCAACATTTTGAGTCTTGAATCTTGTGACGGAGGTAACTTATTAATCTCATAATATGTCAAATCGCAGTTCCGGGGCTAACACTATGAATTTTAATAGTGATTTTTTCCTATATAATGTATTTGCTCTCGCAGAATATAGCACAATTTAATGACAGCAATATATTCTAAAATGACGTTATGGATCCAGGTAGAACAAAAAAACTAATACCCAATTTTACGCCTTTAAAATCACTAATAGTCTTATTAACCTTGAGTACCTCAAATATACGAAATCTTTTTACAAGTCTACGAGTGATACGAAATCTCTCATGCAATAACAATATTTGATATTTTATTATATGTTGGTATTTCTGTGAAGATCTTACCCTTAATCTTTCCAGTTGTGCTCGGACAAAGTCCGCTCTCTTCGTTTGGTCAGTTCCTGCCACTGGTATTGACCCCATGTACTGAAATAAACAATAACAACATTAAATTAACGTGTTGATGTAAAAATGACGTACAATTGATGGTGGACTTACAGTGGAATAATGATACAACTTTTTTATTTGCTCATCTTGTGTGGTAAAATATTTTCGTAATTAATGATATCGGTTGTGACATGCCTTAATATAAAATTTACATAAACATTTATAACGTTTCAAAACTGATTTTTTTTAAATAGACAAGGATATTTGAATTAAATCCAAAATCAAAAGAAATAATACAAAAAATGCTTGAAGTGAGTATAACAATCGAATAACTCTGCCAGGAAGTTCTTTTTAAATATCTAAGATCTGAAGCGTTCTAAAACTATCTAGTTTCTTTATTCCATGCAGAAAGGAATGTGACCTTAATACTCAGTTTAAGTAACCAAAATAAACCAGGAGTAACAATAATAAGAACAATGTGAGGTTATCGTAAAAGCTCTTCAAAAACAACTTCGTGAACAACCAACAGTTGGAGGGTTCTCCTCGACCTTAACAAGCAGAATAACAAGCGACAAGATTTCTGAAGCTTCTATCATATAATAACTCATTTAGAAATAATCAGCAAGACTTAAAATTAATTAACTTTAATCAGTAGTTAACACCTTTAATGTTTCATATTCCGTTTAATCATCAAACACCCTGTATACGCGTTGAATGTAAAGAACTCGTTTCGATTAATAACGTGGCACATTAAAAAATTTGAAATTGTGTTTGTAACTGGGTCTTATGGATGGTTAAAAAAATGATGCTGTGCAATGAGCATTCAAAGAATAGTGTTTTAGTACAGTAAGAACGAAATATTGTCTAAAATGTTTATTCTGCATAGGAGAACGGGACAATGTAAAATTATGTTACGACAAACGTACTAAACCGAACGTTTGGTTGAATCATTCCCGATGAGGAATTGATTGTTGTTCCTAAAGAAATATTAATTATTTTTTACTATAAAGAAAAAAAATTATAGCATGTGGAATTCTCTAGTCTTACAGAGACTTGTAATAATTTGTTTGTATTCTTACGAGACAAAAAGTCAGATTCAATAAAAAACATATACATACTCATTTCTATTCTTACATTTCTATTCTTACATTTCTATTTATAAAATGGTGTTTTTACTTGTGCAATCTTTATTTTAAATGTGTGAGTATTACATTTACTATATCACATAGGACTTTTACTTATCTTAATTATGTATTGGACATCGTATACAAATGGGTTATTAATGGTATATAATTATGTTATTGATTAACTTTGACCCAGTTATAGTTTAAAATCAAAACGCAGAGTAAAGAAAGATATTTTTAATATAATTTTTCCTTCGATATTTACATATACGCAATTTTAGATAAATTGGATCTAAGTGTATTTTTGGTATACAAATGTTTTTGTGTTTACTTTAATAAAATAAAAGAAGAGTTGAGAGACGAGCAATCAATTTGAAAGAAACTAGAATTCAATCCCAGTTGTAATGAAGTTACCAGAGAGTGTGTATGGAAATTCCCACTTGTAATCCATTAGAATATACTGAAAAAGTATAAAATAAATGTATTTTATGAAAATTTTCGAAATTACACATAATATTTAATGTGTATTTATTTTGATATTTTTTTACCCATGTTGTATTCTTTCACTTTTATACTATTATAATAAATGTATTGTGTGTAACACAAAGAGCATTACGAACTCAATAAATCTTGAAAACATTTTGCAGGTTATGTATATAGTAAAAAAAGTTGTAATTATGATCATGCAAAATCTTTTTAAAATATTCAAAAACTATTTAATAATGAGTTATATTTGCTTACTTTATCACTGGCAAATTTATGCTAGTATGTAGGAAATCTATCCTTGTGTCATGGATTAGACCGGGGATGATTACGAAGAAAAATTATATGTTGATATTTTATTGAGAAAATATACTTCATCTTCGTATTAAGAGGATAGCATTGCACACAGAAAATAAACAATAAAAATGTAAAAACCACATGACATCTCCACTGCACTGGGGCCGTGCCGGAACCATGACAACTCCAAATGTAAATCCTCTCTTCTTTTCTCCACCACACAATTTTTATTCTTAAGAAAATCGTCTTCAAGTGTTCATGATATCATATTTCAAACCTCCTGCTCTTATAAACATAATTTTGATAGTACTATAAGTCATTGTTATTTACTAAAAATTTTAATAAGTGCATTTAATAGAGTTCGCTAGGACAAAAAATTTGGTGTATAAGTTTACCAATTGTTCTTATAAATCTATTTATCATATTTTTTTTTATTCTTAACTAATTTTTAAATATTAAAAATGTGTAATTTTTAGTCTTCGCAATTAGGTATCCTTTATATCAATGTTAAAAATATAAACATCTCAAAAGATAAAAATAACGTGTAATTCTATTTATATTCGAGTGCACTTTGTCAAATAACCCCGTCGCGTCAGACCTGCGTTCTTAGCAAATTTCTAATTGCTGCAATTGTTGTGTGCATTCAACAATACATTTGGTTTTCCAGTGATAAATATATTGAAGGTATGTAAAAAATATGTTGAACATAGGCCTACATTCTTTATCAATATGAATGAATTCGAACGATCGGTGTTTCTGGTTTTTAATTAACTCAAACAAAGTGTCATGGTCCCTGACTTGGGTCTTACCGTGATTACTGCCCTAATAGCGTATTTCTATTGGGAAATTTGCTAAACCCACAAAATAAGTTCTATGCTCGAGGACATAAAACAATACATCATTTTAATTAATATTTAAAAGTCAGTCTTTGTTATTAAAAAATTTCATATGTTCGAAAACACAAAAGAAAAAATATCAGCACACAGTGATGTTTCTGCCTTAATAGTTTTATAACACTAACCAAACGGGTCATAATTATATGATTTTATTGCATTGAACCACAGAAAATTTCACTTTCATAAAACTTACCATACCTAATTATTATGGTATAGATTTACAGTCCATGATTTATTTATAATTAATTTTATATTTAGACCATTACTCTTTCATTAGGATTTTACATATCTGTTGCCGTTGCCTCTTCAGTGGAAACTATTTTATTATTGACATAAATCATCTAATTCGTCACTTAAACATTTTCATCATCTGAAGGACACAAAGGTTTTAATATTCCACTAAAACATTCAGTTAAACCAAGAGAGAATGTCTCTCTGAAATGAAAAATACAATCGTATTTCATGGGAGGTTAAAGTGTAATTTGTAAATGTGCTTCTTTACGTGACAATCCTAATAAATGATCTTCATAAACCCCACCTTACAAATTGTAAGTGGCGGCTTTGTTTTACATAAATTTTATGGAGACATGTTAACATAAGACTACGTTATTGGTAGGGATATCTGAGACCTTATTTCAAAAATGAAATATTGTATTGCTTGAAAATTTGTTTATTGTTTCTTACAATTACTATTTTTATACATTTTTGTTGAAAAGACTTAAAACGACATTATATTTTTCTAATTGCTCAGCTATAAGTAGTTTAAGACTGAAAATTCAACTGAACATTTCGTTGTCAATGAGTGGCATGTCTCTTGGGGTTAACCCTTGAAGAGTCAGTACATAATCTTAGAAGTAAAACAATGTTAATATGTTCATCAGATTAAATGTCTCACTTAGTAAAGTACAATACCATAAGTCTTACATTATAACACGATGTAGATTAACATACCCCCGTCCTGAACACTCAGTCATAATGTTTAAAGTATTTTTTTAGCCATCAATTGAATTTGCATAGTTTTAAACTTACATTAAAATTGATTGAAATATAAATATATTTCCAGAATGTTTAGCATTCCTGAATCACGAGTATTAAAATTCAGATAAACATTTGCATTTGATACTTAAAACTTATTTGATTTTAAAACTTAAAGAAATATATTTTGGAAAGTTGTTATTTATATTAATACTTTCAAGTAAATATTTTAGTCGAAATAGATCACAATCCATACA
The DNA here is from genome assembly GCA_030545055.2 of Neoaliturus tenellus. Taxonomy (NCBI): domain Eukaryota; kingdom Metazoa; phylum Arthropoda; class Insecta; order Hemiptera; family Cicadellidae; genus Neoaliturus; species Neoaliturus tenellus. The sequence goes on from CM061533.1 coordinate 194,996,907, forward strand.
TACGAGTATTAATAGTACGAATGTTTGTTTTCCTCCTTTTTTCAGCTTGCTTGCATAGGAGAAGAAATCCGCACATCGTTACTGTGGTGTAGATGAACACAATACCATTATAGTTTACATTTTCAAACAGGGCTATGCCCTACAGGCTATCTAAGTTTTAATGATAATCTTACACAATATGGGTAATTTAATCGTTGGATAGATGTTGTAATAAAAAAAAAAATGCTAGAAAAACATAAACAAACGGATTTTTTAGTGGTAAAATATTTTTTTAACTGCGATTGAGAAAAATCAACTTACATTTTGGTCGACTTTCGACCTGTGGCGATTTCTAGTAATTCATTAGTACTTATTTAACTTTTAAGTTTATTATGAATGTAGTTTTAAGAAAATAAAAAAAGAAGCTCAATAATCATATTAATTTAGTTCAGGGGCGTACCCAGGGGGGGGGGATATCGGGATATATCCCCCCCCGAAATTCTAAAGGGGATTTTTAATTTATTTTTATTTAAATTTTTCAAGTAAAACATTATATAATTTATTTTTCCGATGTAAACATTTTTCTACTCTTAAACTTGAATGAATATGCGATATTAGTGATATTAATATGTTCATAAGTTTCAAATGGGATGCTAGATAGGGTGTAGTGGTAGCGGAATCAACGCCTTGTCACAACGAAACACTCTACCCGCACAACACCCATTTGGTGCGACACGCGCATGCGCCTGCTCACTCCCTTTTTTGCGCGTTTTCATTCCCTTCCTCGACCATTTCCTTAGTGAAATGACGCAGAGATTTTTGAAACATTGGGATGTTCTTCAAAAAATATCCCTCCTCTTGCCGCAGAATCTATACTTATTTAATACGCTAAGGGGTTTTTTGTCTTGAGAACTCCTCCTACAATTTTCAACCGATTTTCAAGTTTTTGGTGTCGTTGGCTAGGGTTTGGTCTGTAGTTGTTTCCATAAAAAACTGATGAGAATCGGACTGAAAATAAAGACGCTATCCACCATTGAAATCCCAAAATTTCCCATTTAAATAACATTAGGATTGAATAAAGCATTATAAACATGTGTTGATAATCAGATGTAGATACGTGTTTTGGTGATTACAGATACTCACAATATTGGATTGGTCGGATGTCATTGATTTAGAGCTAAAAGTAACATTTGTATTGTATTAAAATAAATTGCTCGATTTCGAGCAACACGTTTACTAGTTTAATTAAATCTGAGAATACAGACTTAGATCTCTGTTCAACAACATTGGCCAAATAGTAAATTTAAGTAGTGGTTAAGTCGTGAATACTTCATGTTTAATTTTTTGAAAATGTTTATCAAGAAAGCCATTGAGTCAGTATCACGTCTGGTATACATTAAATAATTTTTTATTCTTTACGTGCCTATTTAAAAGTTTTTTTTATAACTGTAAAGTTGGCTTACATACATTTCTACTACGATTTTTACAACTATTGAAGTAATAAATAATCTTTTGTAATGATTACCATACAAAATAGAAGTTTACAAATAAATAACTCTTAGTAAGACTTATTGTGGTTTATCTGTGATTTATTACTTTTAAGGTGAGCGTCACGTTGCCTATCACAACGGCGACAGCAGAGCGATCATTCTCTACTTTCCGTCGTCTGAAATCATTCCTGTGCAATTCGACGTCTCAAACTAGGTTAAATGGTCTAGCCCACCTCTCTATTCACAAAGACATTAATGTTTTACCTGAAGAGGTCTTGGACGTCATGGATAAGAAGCCAAGAAGACTCGATATTTTGTTAAATTAAGTGTCATATGCTGGTGTAAGAGGGCATGTAATTATTGTAACTTGTATATAATTGCGGTGTAGGTTGTATACAACTGTATAAATTTTTCCATGTGTATAAAAGTCTATCCTGGTATTAAAAATAAAGTTTTCTACCAACGTATACATGGTTTAATTTAATTTTAACACCTATGTATATAGTCAATGGTAATAAATTGTATGTTATTTCATTTATTCCCTTTTATGTACAGGTATACACACATACACGCACATATATGTACTAATACACATACATATGTATATATATTTTCATACACATACATATATATCTTTATGGAATTATGAACTGATAATATCCCCCCTCGAAAAAAAATCCTGGGTACGCCACTGATTTAGTTTAAAATAATTTACTTTTAAATTACCCTATCTCTCCTTCCAGACAAATGTAACTTAAAACGATTTTACGACAATTTTATGGAAGTTTATATCGCATATAAATACAACATAGCGATTAAAAAGTCACTGACAGTACAATTTTCGTTGCTTTATGGACACAATGCATATTATGAAAAAGATAACAAAGTAGCAAAGTAGGTAGTTTATACTATTAAGTGGTTTGGTCTGTAATTGTGGTGGTTTGTAATTGTTAAAATTACAGCTTATACCGGTAGATTGGTTGCTGGTAGAAGATATGCAACAGCTGTTAAATTTGTAATTTGAGGATATGTGGGAAAATTGCATCATTATAAGATGTTTGGAAATTTGTTTTGCAATTTTAACTACGATTTAGACAATAAAATGGTAATGTTGATTTATTCTATGCTGGTCATCATCATTAAAATTCCAAAACAGATTTTTATACATCTCATACTGAAACAGTAATTTTTGCAAATATCCCCAAAAACTTAATTTTGCTGGTAGCTTCATATAATCAACCCTGATACAAGCTGAAATTTCAACTAGACCAATCCTTTATTGGTTATATTGTGTTTATTTTATAATATGCATAGCTTACATAGAATACCGAAACAATTATTCAGTATTTTCAATTGCCGTGTGTATGCTTTTAAAAGATGTTATCATACATTTCATAAAACGTTTGAAGAATGACTTTAAAAAAAAGAGCTTGATAGGTACTCCACACATCCAATGGCGTTTTTCACAAAAATACGTAGCACAATGTGTTTCTACTCTATAAGTTAATAGAGTCAATGTTATACAACGAGATGATTCTAAATTGCAATTTACTGTCCAGGAACCTAAAACATAATCAAGATCATCAATCTAAAAGAAATAACAACCCATCTTACCTTAATACTAATTTAAGCTGTAGACTAATAAGTTTATTGTTTTCCATAACAATATTTTCATAATGAACATTGATTATAACACGAAAAACATTGTTTTGACCAAAGTGGTGAACCAGCTTCTTTATAACACTAATTCGACCAATGCAATTGCACAAAGGCTAATAGCGTACCCTCTTTAAGACCTTTAAGGATTTTAAGAGAAAAAATGAAAAATTCATTGGTATATATATATTCTACATTGGCCACTTGTAGTGAATTTTTCACCAATGCAACCTATGTTCGCATTCCTGGCGGTTGTAAAATTTTCGAGTGGGTCAGAGTACCATCTAGTTGAAATGGATATGCCAATAATAATTTTAAATTATGTCAAATTAATTCAGAAATATTACTTATATTTGATTAATATTACTAAATAAATCTCCTTTTTAGTATGCCATAACTGAATCATCGGAAGAATAAATAACGTTATTCATATAAAAAAGAACTAGCTAATAGACTTCAATTTTTACATCGGAATCTGTACCGTTTTACATCTTTACTTGGTCAATCACTAGGATCGTTGTCATACAAGTTACAAGTATATATTATATTTTAAATCCTTGAAAGTGTGTATATCAACTAACAAAATTTACTACAAAGTAAATTAAATTAATAGGTAAAACATTTTTTTTATTTATTTATTTCAATTTAAAAAATAATCAAATAAATGTAGTCACACCGTCCATGTTTGTAGTTTATAGTAAATCTGTTTGTTATGCAAAAGTCTTCGAAGTTGTATCGACCTATACGCACAAGAGAGGCTTGAGACTGCATGGCCATTGCCATGTGACGACGCTTCCCCGAGCAGTAAAGGAGGCGACACCCGGGGCAAGTAATTGTGGCGAGTGGTCATCTGTTACGCCGTCTCAATTTATTGCACGAGGGTCAGATGGAGACATTATTTCGCTTTGTACTTAGATGTCTAGTCCCTTACACCCTTCGGAACAGAATCCCACTTGTAATAGGGTTGTAGGGGGGATAGATGTATATGTAATGTTGAGAAAATTAACTTTTTTACTTCCCCTTACTTGGCTAATCTTCTTTTACTTTCTCTTTTATCCTCCTCACACGGAACGAGAAAATTTTCTTGAAAAGGGTATGAGATTCAGTTGTTGGTGGAAAATTTTGTTTTGGTTATTCCTGCTTTTAAAAGAGTTTTGAGATAGTTGTGATGTATATGATAGTGTATGGGGAGATGAATGAGAATACAAAAATAAATACTATAATGCAATGTTTTTATACAACTATATGTTACGTGTGACTGCAAATACTCCCTTGGTTTTTACTACCGTAAATTTTTGAAATTATATTTTACTCCCAACAGACTAAATATACTTAAATTTAAAAGTTTTTTTTTTAGGATTTTAAATTTTTTTACTCTTAAATGACGCATACACTAAAAATAATTAACAGAAAGCGGGAACAAGAGAGTCTCTTAATACCACATACTCATGGAGTTTTTTTACTCCCCTAGTTTTGAAAATCAAATAAATTTTTAAACTCTATAATAGTGAAAAATAAAATCAAGCTGATATAACGGGCGATTTTTCTAAATATATTTATTGTTCTTCAATTGAATATAATAAATAGTGGCTAGTAGGAAAAAAGTCTCTTCAACTTTTTTAAAGAAATTTAAATGTTAATGGTCATAGAGTTAGTTGTCTTGAATCTATTTTGTTCAACTCAATTTGTAAATATATCAGTAAAATCAGTGCAGGCTAAATTTTTAATTTAATAAAGTTTATTGACAGATAGTACACGGCTCCTTGACGTTTGGTTATAACAAAACTGCAATAAAAATTTTCACAAAATTAGTAAAAACATTTGATAATTTAAAGTGAATGGCATTTATTAGGGCTTAACATTTTAGAATATTGGTGGCAATCCAAGGAAAACAAAACTGTATTATGGTGAATAAATCAATATTCATGATTAAAATCTGATATCCAACTGCCAACAAACAAAGCATGACTATTATTTACTTCCAGAACAATAATTGTGATCTATATGTACAAACACTGTAGTGAAACCTCTCTTACCCAACTCCCATACAGTATTATTTACCTATATTATTATTTATCTATAATTACGTCCAATTCATACACGAGTATATTTCTATGATTGTCTGGGATGAAATGAGAGCTTGAACAATTTGGTAAACAGTTGAAGTGATCTCAAGGGGCTCAGTGAAGAGAATCATGAGAACAGCGATTAAGAAAGTAATTCTTTAGTTAAACTCTCAGTGACAAAAAAAAATTGTATTAAAACTAAATTATAAAATACAGAAATGTTTACACGTAATGTAAAAGATTACGATATTTCTTGTAAATTTATTTGTCATTTGTTACATGTCAGCGTCTATTAAAACCATATTTTTATGTATGGGGTAAAATCTTTTCATAAAAATCAAATAGGCCTACAACTCCTTCGTTCCCAAATGAAGACATAGTTTTCTAATGTGTAAGATATTTCAAGTTTAAATCAATTCTACATAAACATATGAAGTAAGCATACGATTTTATGTTTTAGGCTATTTTGAAATTTACATTTAAATACAACCCTAGTCATATTTTCTGGGAGGAATAAAATACATATGTTATTTGCCAACAATATTAGTTTTGACCATTGTACGTACACACCAAATAGAAGTAACAAATATAATTTTACAAAACAGCTTAAAAGATAATTCTTTTCAATTTAGTTTGTACCTTACGGTCCCCTCTTCAATTACAGTTCAAGTAAGTTCGTTCAAGAAAGGAAGCTTGGTTTTAAATTTGTTATGGAGCAATTATACAGAGAAGTATTTATTTTTGTGATCATTATTTATTTTGAAACATGTATACCTTTGCCATTACAAAGAAAGTACACTTTTAAGTAGGTATTATGTTACATTTAAGTATTTCAGCATTTTTAACGAAAGGTATTAATCAGGATTAAAAGATTAGATGGATAAAAACCTAGTTTAAATTATGAAAAAATAATACTTAAAATTACATGTAGGCGCGTGACAAAAATGTAAACAATAAACCTACCATTCGCAAAAAAAAAAAAAAAAACAGTTCAAAATCTGACGGTTATCTGGAACATCCGGTTTATCAAAATTGAAAATTGTATACGATCACAAAAAAGATCTTTTGTAGTTCATCGATTATGGCTATACTAATCCTATATAATAAAAGAGTGGATTTTAGGGCCAGGAGAGAAAACTACCGAAATGATCGTGGACGTTTTGTTCACAATGGATTTCTTCCTAGATGATAGGGAAAATATGGTATCCCTTGGAAAATGCTTTATAACTCCGTAAAATGAAAATTAAACCTTATTTAGACCAATCTAAGACGTTATTTTACCGATTTGTTTATTGCACCAGGTGATTCATATCCTACCCTGAAATTTAATATCACTACTGATTTACAAAGTGTTTTTGTAAACAAAACAGACAACTTCAATTCTATGATAATTGAATTATAACAAATGAAAACAAGGTTTCAGCTATTTTTAAAGTAGTAAATTAAATTGTTAAAGCTGGTGCTTGGATGCAATTATTCTTGTTGCTGTTTACTTATTACTAGAGATCGCCTCGATCGAAATTCTACCAAAATTTCAGTCAATCTGGACCCAAGAAGTTTAAAAAAAATTTTATAACTAAAACATCTGTTCTTCCTTTTTTTCTATCAGATGTTTTTACAAAAGATGTCTAATGATTCGATCAATTATCATTTCTCCATAAGATTAACATTGGAACTTTTAAAGAATGTGGGGTGTAGCACTAGAGTGCAATGCGAATTAGAAAGGGACGAGTCGTTACTAGTCGATACTCGACGAATATAGCTCCAGTTTGAGTGCTAGGCAGATGGTGTGAAACTGTATAAAATGAAAATCAATACTTATTTAATACGCTAAGGGGTTTTTTAGTCTTGAGAACTCATCCTACAATTTTCAACCGATTTTCAAGTTTTTGGTGTCGTTGTATTGTCCTTGGTCTGTATCGGACTGAAAATAAAGGCGCTATCCACCATTGAAATCTCAAAGTTTCCCATTTAAATAACATTGGGATTGAATTAAACATTTTAAACATATGTTAATAATCAGCTGTAAGTACGGGTAGTTTTGGTGATTAAAGAGATTCACAATATTGGATTGTTCTGATGTCATTGATTTAGAACTGAAAGTAACTTTGGTATCGTATTAAAATGAACTAGAGATCGCCCACTGGTCGAAATTCGGCCAAAAATACAGTTGTACTTGAGCCAATTTGTTTTAAAATGTTTTATAACTGAAACATCTGTTCTTCCTGATTTGCTTACATTTGTTATTACAACAGCTGTATTATGATTCAATCCTTCTCCCATAAGATTAACATTGAAACTTTGAAAGTCTGTAGGGCGTAGCCCTGGGGGCGGATGGAATTTAAAATGCGATTCTGCTCATCTACTGGACACTACCTTTCTAACGGTATGCGCGGATTTCTCCTACGACGCACAGAAGCTGAGAAAAAAGGAGGAAATGAAACATGCTTGCGTATTAATATATAGATTGCTCGAATTCGAGAAAACGTATACTAGTAAAATACAATCACATAATTAAATAAACTAATTGTCGCTCCCTAATACTCTGAATGAAAACTGTATGGTTATAAACACTATCCCATTTTGTCAGTCATCGTTGTATTTGAATTTGAAAGTAAACTGATAAGTCAACAAAAAAACTAAATAAATAAAAATGGCAGAAGGGAGACAGGTTATTTTTATGAAGACAGCTGTTTGTTTTCATGAAATGAATCATATGCTAGGTAAATTACTAAATTTTGTCTTATACTTAAAATACATTGAAACTTTAAAATCCAATGGGGCGAAGCACATTTAAATTAGGGAAATTATTCCATGACGTCTACAGAGAATTCCCTTCCATTTGACACATCAATAATAAAAATCGGTTCATAAAAAAGAGTTTTGCCGCTCACAAGAAATTCTTTACGGAATTAGTATGATAGATTATGCTCATTTTCAGGACTATACCTTTCTAACGGTATGCTCAAAATTCTCCTACTATGCACATGAGCTAAGGAAAAAGGAGGAGACGAAACATGCTTGCGTATTAATATACAGGTAACCTTGATGATTGAATATATGTATTTAATCTTAAGAGTTATTTTAATATTGGTTTACACATATATTATTACATCCTAACCAGCAACTAAAGAGTTTTATGTTTAGAAAAAAAAAAAAAAAAAAAAACGTAATCTGTTGATTAAAATACTCACTACCGTATTTTTATCCATTTATTTTTGTTACAACTAAGTCATTTAACTTCTTAAAATAACAATGTTTGATTATGCTCCTATACGTTTAACAATTAGTTTATTATTTTCACTGAAATAAAAAAAATTGAGCACTAAGATTTGAAGATTTAGAAATATTAACTATGAATAAATGAGTAACGAAATATAGGAAGGCCAAGAAGAAATAGCTAGAATAAAAAAAGATATGGAAATAAGGTGCAAAGAAAAGACAAAGAAAAACAGTTTAAGTAGTGTTTTAGTGACTGTAAAAACCTACTATATACGATTAACTTAGAGGTCAACGCACGTCGTTGAGCACTCAGTATATTAATGAATGTTCATCTACCGTTGCGTGATAAAGTGAAGTCAGAACTTATGGTCCAATTAGATGTCATAAGAGTGGAAGAGCCCATGGTTTGATGCTCAGCGATTTTGGTTGTACCAAAACCTAATGTGGATGTTAGATTCTACTTGGATCTAACAACCTTAAACAAGAATGTAAGGAGGCAAACATTCATTATGCTAGAGGATGACGAAACACTTGGTCAGATTGGTAGCGTCGGCGTCTTAAAAAGCGATAAGTGATAAGCACCTTCTCGGGTGTTTTGCAAATTACATAAAAACTCAAGATTCAAGCAAACGAAATTGGCCATCGAGAAAACAAAATTATACCAATAAATGGCAACACAACGGAATTAAATAAATTTAAATAACGTTTACAAAACTTTTATTATTATCTTTGGGTTTTGTTCAGTCGAATAGGGCTACTATATTGTAAACTATTATAAATTAATTATAAACTTTACCGTATTATTGTAATAATATAAATTTACACATTGCTTAAGAAATAGAAAAATCTAAGTTTTAATATTATGTAGTCTGGAATAAATTAGATATAAATTATGAAGACGAATATTATGTTTCATATTTCGTAACCAATCATTAAAATTTATAAAACATCACTTTCATAATAATAATCATAACAATTGCCCGTCATTTTAACGGGCTGTTAGCTAGTAAAAATAATAACACAACAAATAAATACTGGGCTAGTAATTTGTTAAGTTTATTCCCTTAAAATTTCCTCTCTACCCCCCCCCCCTTACCGTACTGTTTGTTATATTTTCGCCGCCCCCGACACGACGTGGCGCCCGGCCAGTGACTGTGGTGAGGTCCGGCGGACCTGCCCGTTTATCTTACAACTAAAGTTCCCCTTTTTCGGTTTTGGACACTGTCCATTGACAACCCTCACTCGTATGTTTTAGGCTTTACAAGCATATTTCCCTTTTCCACAGAGTTTTATCATATAGTGCTGGAATGTGTTTTTATCAGAGTATAAGTTTTTGTAATAACCCTATTGAATACGTAGAAAAAGCCTTGTAAATTCGTTATTTGCGTGTTAATTATATTTTAATCATACTGCATGCAGAACAGCTGTTTTCTGGCCTGTATTTAGTCCACAAATTTGCCATTTTCTGTAGCCTTTTAAAAGTGCACAGGAAAAAAATCTGTTAATTAATTCCGTGCGCTAACCTCAAAAGTTGTTTTTTTTTCTTAAGCAAAAAAAAAAACAAAAAAACATACTAATCCAAAACAAGTAAGGCCAAATTAAACAAAAAAACTACTTGCAGACTACAATTTTAAAGAAAATGTTTGAGATTTCTTCGGTCTCAAAAATAGAATTAAAATTTTTGAACTAAAAAACATATTGCAGCAAAATAAATACTTATAAAACGGGTCAAAAAACTGAATTAACTATAAATAGCTACTAAAAACTCATCCTGAGGAAAGTATTAACAATTTATGGTTTTTTAATTTTGTTAGCAATATTTGAAATACGTTTCCTCATGGACAGATAAAAATAAATTTCTCACAAAAGAAGTATTAAAAAATCACAGTTTTGGTAGATTAAATTATATTATTCTTGATTTACAGTAACAAATATGCACTATAATAATCGGTTAACACCCAAACTTTATCATTCAGTATCACCTTAAGTCTGCTTAATCGCCGGGTTCTTCAGCTATATGTCAAAAGATCCTATGGATGGATAACGCTAAGCACTAAGGTTATGTATAATATAAATTATATTTTAAAACTCAATTAGTGTTTCCAATGTATGTGGCCGTAATTGGATAAAACAATTGTATGGAAAGTATCAAACTGTTAAAACTTTCATAAGGAAAATTTATAAACAAATTAAATGGAAGTGAAAACAACGAAACAAAAACAAGGTCAAGAAATACAGAACAAGATTTTGACAAAACAAGTTGTAAAAAGAATGGTTGCAATTTAGGTCCCTCGGGAGTAACAGTTTTTCAGCGGCGCGGCGCTGGCGAACTGCGGGTCATTTCTCAAATGTGGCAAACTCAGACACTACCCCATCTCTCCATTTCCGTTCATGTAAGTAGTGGGATTTGGCCACTTTTAAAATCGGCCACGTGCCCCCCGAGCCACGTGACGTGGCAGCTGGCGCCAGCTGCTATGTCACATAGCTTCCGGTGGGGGTTAGAGGGTATATATGAGATGCTGTAGTTATATGTTATGCCATATAGGTTGGGGTGGAGATGGCGATAGTGTTGGCGTTAGGGTGAAGTGAATTTGCGCATAAAATTAAAAGTTAGTTCAAAATTGAAATTCGTCGGTGTTGACGAAACTCTAACAGTTGAAGAAAAATTAAGAGTTAGTTGAAAATTGTAATTCAAACTTATAACTGGGATGTGGAAAATATGTCAAGGTCATCCAGAGTAAGTTTTTAAAAATTCTATCCAACTATCACCAGAAATAGTTTTAAGTTGAAGTAGTTGGTGATAGCGGGATAATTGATTCGTGCCATGGGAGAGGTGTTTATCGTATGAAAGTTGGCGATCGAATGAGAAACGCCGCCTAGGGAGAGGGCTTATAAAACGGCAACCTCCCCCCACCACCCCTTCCCCCACTCCTTTAGACCAATAACCGGTCGCCGACACTATGTGGTAAAACTGAACCAGACATGGCGGCCGCCATGGATAATTCTAACCTCAAACCTTAGTTTTGCATTGGTGAGCATGCGCCACCCCTACTCCTTTACCTTTCTTTTATATTTTTAAAACCGAACAGATGTCCGGGCAGCTGCCCCTACGGGCAGATGTTCGGGCAAGTGTTGGGGGCAGAGATGTTGAAATATTGGGGTGGAGATGGCGATAGCGTTGGTGGTCGGTTGAACTGAATTTGCGAACAAGGTAACTAGGGTTGAACTAAAAGTGCACATAAATTAAAAGTTAGTTGAAAACTGAAATTTGAAGGTGTTAACAAAACTCTTAATAGTTGAACAAAATTAAAAGTTAGTTTAAAACTGAAATTCAAATTTATAAATGGGATCTGGAAAGTATGTCAAGGTCATCCAGAGTAAGTTTTAAAAAAGCCTACCCAACTACCACCAGAAATAGTTCTAAGTTGAACTAGTTGGTGATAGTAGGATAGGTTGAAGTAACTTTTGAATTTTATTAGTGAACATAGAATTAATGTGCAACAGCAGAGTTTAAACAAGTTGAACTTTTGTGATGAATTACAGAGTTGTAAATGCAAACACCGACGACGATGAGAAGGTAAATGCAGAGTCCCCAGATGATGTATTTGAAAAGCTTGAACAAATGTAACATTTCGAGTTGGTTTTCCTGTTCCATTTCCAATCGTTTAATTTCTAATTTCAATTTATCCTCTTCCATTCTAGTTACGAAGGGAACTTCATCCATCATATCCATCATGATTGTGTTAGTGTTTGAAATTTTAAAACAAGTGATGTTGATAGTTCAGAAGTCAAAGACGGAATGAGAAGTAAAAGGGAGAAATGTTAGTTAAATAAAGAAGTGGTGGGGGGAAAGGATGAATTACAAAGAAGTGGTGGGGGAAAGACGTTGCTCTTCATTATTACCATCAGTAGTGTCAGATGGTGCAGGAGTTAGATTTAGTAAACTGTCTTCGTCTAAACTTTCAACCTTATCACAAATAGGACAATCGTATGTTATTTCCAAATTCATTTTGATGGTTGTAAAATTATCTACAAGTTCTTGTAAAATATTAAAAATGTCTTGTAACTCATCTTTAGAGTTTATTTCAAAACTAGAATTCATTCGGGCCAATGGAGAGTTGTTCATTGTTGGAGAGTCGGTGATGGAATGAGGATCGGCGCATAGGGAGGGGGCTTATATAATGGTGACCTTGAGCAGGCGTCTAGGGAGGGGGGCTGTCTAGGGAGGGGGCTTTTATATGGGGAACCTTGAGCTTATGATTGAATAAAATGTTTAGTTCTTCTTCTTCGTCTTTTAAGTCAATTATTTGAACCGAAGTAGTTGTTTCATCTTCTTCACTTGATGAAGAAAACAATTCACCAGGATTTAAATATTGAACTACAATTCTGAACCATCTTATAGGATATTCGTCAATGATAGAAAGTAAGTTTTGAAACAATTCTTCCATCTCCTCCCTGTCAGTTATTATATGTTCAAACTTGATAAATTTGTTTTCCATGTTGTTAGTTAGAGTGTTGGAAGTGGAATGATTTAATATTATATAAAAATTAGAACTAGTGGTGGGGGAAATCTCAAGGTCATCCAATGAAGTTTTAAAAAAGAGTGTAAAACTGAAATTACACATTTGATGGTTCTACAGGATCGGAATACCAATCTGATCTGTATTTACATCTTTTTATCATATGTGTACAAAAATCATCTTGATGAGACTTGGTGCGTTGACAATGAGCAAGATCTAGAGGGTGAAATTTGAAACATCTTTGAGGACAACATGTATGAAAATATCTTGATTTGTAAAATTTGAAAGTTCGCAATTCCGGTGGCGGTAGTTGTTTTGTTTTGCATTTGCAATAACAAGATCCGAAGAATTCACATTTAGTACAAGCTAACCCATCCACCATCATTGGTCCTAAATCTGTACACTGTTGTTCACAACAGTAACGAGGTTTGTACTTGTATTTTTGCTCTTCCATGTTGATGCTGCGGAGTCCAGTGAAAGAATAAGAGTGTATAGTGTTGAATAGCGAGTTTTATGTACTATGAAAAGTGGTGGGGGTAATTTCAAGGTCATCCAAACGGAGTTTTAAAAAATTATACCTCACTAATGTAAGGAATGTTGATACTTAAGAAGTTTGTTTCTCTTTGTTTTCTTCAGACTTTTTATCTTTCTCAGCTTTAGCCATAGCAACTAGTTCTTCTATTGATAGCGGATGTACTTCAGGAAATTTCAAAATTAATTTAGCTTGGTATCCTTCTTTAGCTAATACATCTATATCTTTAGTCATTTGTTCAACAGTGTTGTAATCTTTTCCATAGATTTTTCCATCAAGTTGAATCATCATTCTGTACAACATTTTCTTAAATAGGTCTTGTCGTGGTGAGAGCTGAGAAGCAAATGATTATTTATTCAAGTATCACATCCTTTTTATTAACTCACATTCAACACGTGATTCTTTAGTTGTAGTTTTGTTTGTCAAAAGTTATTCAACATTGGTAATATTTTTGGAACTTGATGTTATGTTGACCAGTAGGCGATGAAGAAGTTGTAGGTTGTGTAGAAATAAATATTTCATCATCGCAATATTTTGTTTTAGTGAACATCCTTGTATTAGTAGCACTAACATCAACAGTTAAGTGATAACCACCGGTAAGTAAAACTCGCATTTCGTTGGTTAAATCTTCGAGTTGTTCAAAAGTTGTAATGGTGTTGGTATCGTAAGATGCACACTTGACTTTGAGAGACATATTTAGTTTTTTATATTAAGCAATAGAGTGAGCGAGATGTGTACGGTACGAAAGGTAGTCGTAGACTGAGGAACTTCACAAGTAGATTTCTGCTTTTATCATCACACAAAATTGGGTCAAGGTCATTCCGTGGAATTTTTAAAAAAGCAACATATTGTAATGTACAAAGACATTACAATATGTTGCTTTTTATTTTTTTGTTTTATATCATATTTATTGAGAAACAATTACAAACAAATATTTACAATGTTATGTACAAACTAATCAATAGTAGGTGTTACATGAATTGTAAGTTCAGTAGAGTTATTTCCACTTGGTCCGTGCGAAACCAAATAGAGTGCACCGGGTTGAACTACACGAAGATCTTCATTTTGAAGAAGTTGTACAAAACGTGTAGGTAGGAAGATTTGAAACTTCGGTTCGTCACCAACTGTATACGGTGCCTCGCTCAATGTGCAATTAATAGCATCACCTACTGAAGTTTCCATTTTCTTGATTGTATGAATGATGTAATGTTTTTCTTCTTTTAGTTCAGAACATTTCTTCGTAGGTAGAATTGATGATTTAGAATGAGCGTTGAACTGATCGACCAAATTTTGAAGTAAGTTCTGCGATGCCATCTTGATGTTATTGTTAATTTTCTTGTAAATAAGAATGTCCGTTGGAGATGTTGTCTCTTCGGAGGTTCGAGTAATACTCATGCTGCGTCATGGTAGCGCTCTCACTTTTATAATCGACACTACCCCCACCACTTTTTTGAAGGAAACTATTCAAGCGGTAGGCATTCTCTAAAGCGCACTGCGACCTTCGATGTTTAAAACTTTTTGATGAAATACAAAGTTCGTTGAAGTAGCATTGGAAATCCTTATCAATTATTGCATTAATCACTTCGTTGCTTGTAAATGATTGTATCCAATTTGCTTTTTCCAATCCTCTTGTGTAGATAATTTTAAACTCTTTGCAATAATGATTCATAATGTGCGGCATCATGTTATAATTAATGAAACCTTCATCCCATCTTAAGTTGTGAAAATGTTTGTACAACCATTTGTTTGTAACTTTCGCTTTAGTTGTTAGTCTATTGAATGGTAATGGAGGTTTGAACAAATAATGATAAACTACTGATGTGTTCATGTCCAAGATTACTAATTCTTTAATAATAAAATTACCATCATTTCCTCGGAAAGCTTGAAATTCAATTATACCTCTTTTAACTTCCATTATGTGTGGTGCATTAGAAAACGAAACCCGTTTATTCATGATGAAGTCTTATTAACAACTGACTTAAAAATTGAATGAGCCGACGTTTATAACAGACAGGATTGTTCTTCTTCTTTCACTTCTTGTGCCACTTCATCGATATTAAAATTGGTGTGATAGTTGTTTAATTGTCTCCACATTTCAACTTCTTGAGGTATTCTATTAAAGATTGAAGTATCCACGGGACCGTATAAAATTGGAACAAAAGGTTGTTTGTCCAATGTATCGATTAAATAGTCTTTAATTATTGCACTTGAAAATATTAGTTGTTTCAAATATCTGGTGACGGGACCGGTAGTACAACTTAAAGTGTAAAATTCTTCTTTAGTAAAATATAATTTAACATTGTGGGTAGTTAAATCTCTGAAGCGAACAATTTGTCCTCCACGATGTTTTACTATATCAACTTCAATATTTGATTCCAATAAACTTAATCTTGTTCTTCTTCCAAATGTGTTGTTACTTAAATAGCACTCCAAAAGATGTAAATGTTTCATGAGAGATTCCCAAGTAGTTTCACTGAAAGTAACCATTTTGTTTCCATGATTTAAAATAACAATTGGTGAATAATCCATTGATTTTAAAATTCCAATTGATATACTTTTTGTCATGCATGAAGAAATTGGGTAGATAATCCGAAGAAATACTTCTGTTAAAATATTGGTTGTAATGTTAACTTCAACCTTCTTCCTTTTTACTTCTTTTTCAGCTTCTTCTTCTCTCTTCTTATGTTTGTTAAACTTTAGGAACTCGTCCATTTCTTGTTCAACTTGTTTTTCTATATCTGAACTATTATCATCCATTAGAGGTGTATTTTCTTCTCCGTTAGTAGAATTCATCTTGCGAATGATGTTTCCCATACGACGGTTGAAGATAGAATGAAGTTTCCACTAATTATTTTCTCGCTTTTATATTTTTCGTAAAATCCTTGAAATTTATACAATTACATAATTGTTTGTTTTCAACTTGTCTTTTACAAATGAAATTCTAACCTCAAAAATTGAAGCAGATAATTCTAACCTCAAAAATTTGCAGTCGTTGTACAATTCTTCTTAAAGTACATTCTTCACAATTCCGGTCAGCGGTGTGTAAGTAACTATTTTATCATGTAGAATTAGACAGTATGCCGAAGTTCCATCCGCTACTGGTTCTTCAAATTCCATTTCAATTTTTATATCCACATTTGATGATTTTACCGATTCATTTTGTTTTGAACAATCGATTACAATTATTGGAGCCTTGGAATAATACTGGTCAGGTGATAATAGTGGTGTATTAGTTTTTCCATAATATGACGATTGAAATCTTGCATACATATCGTATAAAATGAAAAACGTTTTTTGCTGAACATGACATTCAAATTGTCATAGGGAAAGAATTGAGAGTTTAGGAAAACTTTACAATTCTTTATTTTACAGTGATCAAATTGACCAGCATTTGCAGTGATAACATCTTTTCGCTTAGTTTGAAAACCGAGTATTATGTACCTTGCTCGTTCCAAGTAAGTTGATGTCTTGACGGTCCATGTTTGTCGTTCTGTCTGAGGTAGTGTAGGGTATTCATGAAATTCCCAACTTCGGAATGGCATCACAATATCACGGTCAGATTTCAACTTTCTCAATAATAGGATTCTATGTTCATCAGCCAATCTTACATGAGGTACTCTCCAAACTACTTTATCCAACTGTAGTTGCCATTCCAGTTTATCTTCCGTAGTTGCAGGGTCTGCAAGTATCAAGTCCTTATTAGTTGAAGATCTGAGTAATACTAATTCTTGTTTGACATTTATTATTACCCGTTTGTAATCTTCAGCGAATCCCAAAAGCAATCGTAAAGGTACATGAAAATCAAAGTGACCGTTGGAAGCCGGTGTTATAGTGTCTTTATCGGGGGCAACCCATCCGGCGGTGACTATTGAATTCTTCTCATGCGGTGTTAATGATGTTAATCCTTTCAATGTCGTTGTTAAACCAACCTTTTTTGTTGAATCAACCGTCACCCCTGATATTTCATATCTTATTTCATCAAAAAGATATGCCATCGGGTTATTTATAAAAGGAACTGTTGAAGCAGTTTTTCCATCCAATTTTAATACCCGTCCTTCGATGTACAAGTAACTTTCACACGGTAAAGTGTAAATATCTTGTTGTTGAATGGGGATCCTTATTTCATCGTTATTGTTTAATTTTGATGAAGTGTAAGGGTTGTGCGTGTGATATTCCTTCTCCCATAGTGTTTCGTCGAACGTTGGTCCTTGAGATATATCCAGGATATCCATCGCTGTTAAGTTTCAATCCAATCTTCTGTAGAAAACGAATGTTTTCCGATGTTAACTCTTCCAATGTCGAGGAGCTACTGAGCTCCCGACTCTTCCGTTGCGGTTTAAATGATAATCCCATGTTGACTTTTATGTTGCTGCTCTGATGTGTATCCGTATAGTAATTGTTTCTCCTCTAAAGTCAACACTATGACCGTCTTGATCCAATATGTTCAGTACGATGTCTGAAATGAAACTGGTGTTTAACGGTAGGTATATCAAATTTTGTGGCTTCTCAACAATTTTAAAACCGGGAGCCACTGTTGGATAAAATGTATGTAAAATATGTTGATTAACTCCATCTCTATAAGATCCGTGTATAATGTTGCACGTGACATCGATACTATTTACTTTCAATATTGTTACAGTTGAATCACCTGAATGAGTAGTTCCAGGAGTTAAGATTTTCTTTTTTGTATCTGTAAATCCAAGTAAACTGCCAATCGACTGTTTCAAGCTGACATCAATATAATATTTCGAAGTTATTTCTGCTTTTAAAGTATTATTGTTTCCTTTAACGGTGATATTGTCTTCTCCGAGTTGTTTCTGTAATAATTGGTTTATATCATCGATTTCATAAGCTCCAGTAGGAAATGTAATTATTTTCAATTCTGAGTATTTTCCTGCAGCATCCTTAGTTTCATAATAATGTAGTAAATTATTCTTCCCTTCCGTAACATTGGGAATTGAGTTGTAGGTAGTCAAATCAAGTAATGCCGCTTCCCATAATCGTTCCTTGGATAGACGCAATGCTGGGAACAGCGTACTTTTCAATGTGGATGAATTTCCACTCAATGACACTGTATACGATGACATCTTAAAGCTGACTGACACTTTTCGCTAGAAACTCCAAACATAAATGCCCACATATTTCAGTATTGTTAGGTTGTTCTCTTTTGTAATTGTAAAAAATGTTTTTGGAGTTTCGAAAATAATGTTGAAGTTCTTTTGGCGGTGGTAGATTGCCAAAACTGTCAAAGTAGTAAACGGTTTGTCCGAGCTTTTTATAGCATACCCAATGAGTGCCTGGACCATAGGTGGAATCCAAATTTACTATTCCAGTTTCATTTTTCCATATTTTAGTTGGTAATGCATCTTTCATAAAAACTCCTCGAAAGAATGGTATTTTCAAACATTTTACATAATCATTTAACTGATGATTTGTTAAGGCTTTATTTGGAATTATCAATTGATTCTTCTTATTTAGTACACACGGTATGGTCTTAGGTATAAACCTGCTCCGTTTTTTACCATTTGCCAAACAGAAGTCTTCTTTACACTTGCCTTACGAGTTCTACGACGTCCTTTTTTAATATTTCCACCTCTTTTAGGAGCGTTTCTCTTTGCAGGTCTTCCTCTGCGGCGTTTTCCACCACCTAACTTTGCTTTCGTCTTCATGGCTGTAGTTACTGCCCAAGCCGATGCTTTTTCTGCAATACTTGCGTCACTTGATTTTACTCTTTGCCAAGCTTTTTCCGCTAGAATTTTATCCGCTATTGATCTATTTGTTGAATCTTTATACTTTGAATATGCTATATCGTGTTCTTTGCAAGCTTGATCTAATTTATTAATTCCAGGATCTCCTCTTGCTAAACGTTTTGCCAACTTAGTTCCGGGTCCACAATATTGATAACCTCCGGGCAGATGTAATTCGTATTGTAAAGCGTCTATTGCTCGATTTACAACAGCACCAACTGGAATCCGTCTGAGCAGGGATAATGCAGCTGATGTTATACCACGTCCTCTCTTGCCAATGTCCTGACGATGACTGAACGATGCGGTCTTCATTATGCTGTTTTATGTAACCAACGTCTTCACTCTATGAAATACTTTATGATAATGAATCCTTTTTTGTGTATTCCATACTTAAATATTCACAAGCTTTACCCATATTTATCGATGATTGTATCTTTAATCCATTTTTCTCTCTTAGCACCTTCGATTTTATCGTGATTTGATTTACCAATTATATGATTATGCATATCAACAACTGCATTACCTACAAGATTCATTACATACTCTACATTAGTAGCATCTTTGTAATCTGTTGGATTATCAAGATTTGTGATACGTTTACCATTACATGTATACACAGATGGATCGTTATTAGAGGTTGCTATAACTTGATTAATAGTAGCAACATCATTCGGAGCTATTCCTTCTGATATGTTAGATATTCTTCTATTTTTTCCATCATATAAGTTATTTATTTTATCTAAAACTATAGTTTGTTTCACAACAACACAATCATTATCATCTTTACCAGATTTTACATGGGTTAATCGTCTACCTCCACATATAAAGTTAACACCAGTAGCTGACAGTTGTGGCACTTGTGTTAAAATAACAGCATCATGTTCTTCCGTGCCTAAACTTATATTTGACAATCTTTTATTTTTTCCATCCCACTTGTTATTTTTTAGTTGTAGTAAGGTAAACTTTTCACTTCCTTGCATAAACTCATCACCTTTCTTTGACACTACCTGATTTTGTTTAACAAAAGCGGATGTTCCTTTCTTCAAGCTTTCATTCATTTGTCTCACGGTAGCAGCATCAGATGGAGTTGAACCATCTTTCAGATTGGACAACACTTTTCCATGACAATCAATAACAGCATCATTATATAAAATGCAATTATCTTTAATATATTTTATATTAACACCATCACTTTCTTCTTTAGGATATCCAATATCGTTTATAGTATATTTATAAAAAGAAAATCCATCCTTTTTCTTTTCTGGTATTACAGAGTGCAAATAACGCTTATTGATTGTATCTGTATCATCAGTTGGATCTGCCACATTAGTTATTTTATAATTTAAAGCATTGTACATTTTTCCACTTTTAGTCTTTTGCAACAGTAAAGCATAATCCATTGCAGATAGCAAATAGCCTTTATTAACAACATCTCCATTGTTGACTGGTTTTGCAACATTAATAACCCTGTGAGATTTTGCATCATACAATTGGTTGTTGTCAAGCTTTAAACTTGTAGATGTTTCCTCCTTCACTGTTTTTAAATTTGTTGCATCTCCATCTTCTTCTGGATCTCTAACAAACTTTAAACGTTTATTATTTATGTTATAGTCACCTTCGGGTGTTTGCGGTAATCCACTTCTTTTTCTGTTTTCTCCAACTTGCACTCCTAACGCGGAGTATCTTCCGAACTTGTCGACGCTCATGTTAGAACTGACACATTATATGCCTGCAACTCTTATATATCCGCGGACAATTATACAATTATGCCGCGATTCCTGAGTTCGTCAATTAGAGCTACCCATTCATTATTTAAACCTGTATGACCAGCTTCCATGGCTTCATGCAATAGTTTCATTCTATCAACCAATTTATTGATGTCGTTGTAGTAAATCACATTCGTATTGTATAGATTTTTCATCAATCCTTTACCAGATGTTGAAGTATCTCCTTTACTCTTTTTACCATGTTGTTCAAGAAGTGATAAATCCATAAGTGATAAAGATTTTCTTTTCAGTGGTTGTCTCACTGCTGGTGCAGTACGTAATGTTGGCAATTTTCGTGGAGGAAACAACTTTTTTATAACGATGTTATATTTTGTTGCACGTGAACGATTAATCATTGCATCCTTTAAGTAGTTTCTTTTATGAGCGTTAGTATTTTGGAGAATCTCCTTAAAAACACTTAAATCTTTGGATGAATATCTTAGTGGTATGTTTTTAAAAATTAATTCATATAATCCTTTTGTTCCTTTATATCTATGCTCACCAATAATGATGTAATCGTCTTGTGTTATTTCAAGCTTTGAATTGCCAATCTTCAATTCATTCCCATCAATTCTTGCTCCGTATACGTGTGATCTACTCAAATTCGGGTTTGATTTCATGTCATGTAGCATTTTCATTATATATTTTCTTCCAAGAGGTCCATGTTGTAATATATCGCTACTCAATTGAGTTAAATTTGGAATAGATTGTTCAGCTTCAGGTATTGGCTGTTCTTCTTCCTTTTCAACAATCGGTTCTTCTTCTTTTGTTTCTTCTTGCTCACTAGCACTTGTATATGAATCATCATCTTCTTCTTTTTTTAATGCTTGTACTTCTTGTTTAGAAACTGGTAGTAAAACATCTCCTTCATAACGAGGTTTACCAATAGTTTCTGATATCTGTTTTAAAGGTTCCGTAATAGGTTTAAATGTAGTCTCTAGAAATTCTTCTCTTTCACTTAAACCCATCCTCAATGCACGATTCTTCATCCTAATAGAATCACTGAGTGATTTTATTTCTTTCAATAGTTTTTCTTGATTCACCATGTTTACACTGTGAAGTTCAACTTGTAACTAGATGTAGCATCGGTAGTTCAACGCATAAATACAAATTTATCCAACCCAATACGATATCTACCATTTTTAATATCTTCTTCCTTCATAATAACAAGAAAGCTATATTTCTCATTCCATGCTTTGCCACACATCTCTTTAAATTTTTCAAATGACATATCCGCATTTACATGATCATTATATATATGCTTTAAATTTGTTTCATCTTGCTTGAAGATGATCAACATATTTGCATTGTCTCTTATGAGTTGTTTTGGAATTTTACTGTATGTTTGACCAATGTAAATGCTATCAATATTATGATGTCTTCCCATAGCAAAATAATTCCTTATTTTGTCATGATTTTCACAAGAAACATCGTCAAATATAAAAATAGAAAATGGTTTTGCTTCATTTGGTTGCATAATTGTTTCACTGGCATTAAACTTGTAAAAATTTACTTCAGGTACACTTGCAAGTACTTTATCCAATAATTGATATTTTGGTTGTTGCAATGATTTTGAAAAAATGTATATATTGTTAAAACGCAATCCTTTAGGATTAGTTATAAGGTTAAAAACAACATTAGTTTTTCCACAATTTGAAGGACCAGTTATTAGACATCTTATCGTATTTGGTAGTAATTCACCATGTTTTCCATGATTTAACTTATCATTGTCAACTGTCAATTCATCAATGTTATTGATATTAAATCGATCTTTTTGTTGTACAATCTCCATCTTGTATAAAGGTTAAACACACAATGAGCTATTAAACAACTATACTAAGTCTTTTGAAGGAATCCAAGAGTCTTCACTTTTATCAAAGCCTAACCACCGGACTTTAACCATATCCTTTTTCCTTTGTAAAATCTTCTCGACAAGATATACATCACCGACTGTTGATTTCAACAATTCGTGTCCGTAAAATCCACCTTGAAGTAATTCACCCTTGTTATCCTTTAATAAATAGGTTTCAGGTATAGTTGGTTGCACTTTATAAATTGTAAATACTTCATTAGTCCAATTTGGTAGATATCTTTTACTAAATACACCTTTGTATTTGCTTATACGAACTTTATCGTTGACCTTGAACTTCTTTGGTTGCAATTTTTCCAATTTCGGTGTTGTATTATTTTTAATGCGTTGTAATACAATTTTGGCATTAGCACTATTTACCTGGATAGGTTTCATTCCAATGGTACGATGATATTTGTTGTAATACTCTTTTATAAGTTGTGGTAATATGTCATACCACACGTATGATCCTCGTTTTGAAAATTGTTTATACATCGCACCTTTTAATGTTCTATTGAATCTTTCAATTATTGAAGCTTTAACTTCAGAATTTGTAGAATAATGATTTATTTGATATTTCTTCATCAAAGCTCCAAAGTCTTTATTAAAATATTCTTTTCCACCATCGGTCTGTAGATGTTTAATTTTAAATTTATTTCTTTGTATTGTGGTTTCCATAGCTTTTGTAACACTTTTACCAGTCTTATCCTTCAATGGTAAAGCGTCAGCTATTTTAGTAAAACAGTCTATAATTGTTAAAATATATTTAAATCCTTTGTTTAACTTACTGTGCGGTATCATTTCAATGAGATCAGCTTGATAAAGATCATTCATTCCTTTAATGATTGTACTTCTTCTTGGAAATCTTCTTCTTGCTGGTTTATGTAGTTCATTTACAATCTTGTCCTTCACACTTTCCATCTTCAGATGTTGATTGTACACTGCATGTAAAAATACTGATCCATAGAATAGTTTATTCTCATTTATATAGTTTGAATATAGGTCAAGGCCATTTCATATTAGTGTAAAAAAGAGGGAACATGGCATTGGGCTTAGGGTTTAGGGAGTAGTGGCCAAATGGTAAAGTATTAATTTTATCTTCTAAAATATGGCGCTTGTCATCTTTGTAGCTTAATGCCCACTTTGTTTGTTTGACACTAAAAAGTTGATGTTTATAACTTCCAATAGTGTTGAACGTTGCAGTTGTTTCAACATTTTCAAACAAACATCTTTTATAATGTTCAAACTGTACGTTCTTTTTCAAGAAAGAAGTTTTTATTCCTTTGGCCTTCTTCGTGACTTGATGTTCGTTCCTCTCGTTTACGTACAGTTGAAATGAATACAGTTTGGACATTAATGCTACAATTTCCATCATTGGCACACCATTCGTTTCATCTTAAAATTTTCCCAATACTTTCTTGTTTCTGTCATAGTCGTAATTTGGATGATCCTTAGGATAATCGGAAAAGTCGAAATCATCTTTATATATAAAGGTGCGTAGATCTTCATACATGTCATTTGTTTTAATCCAGTAAATTAGTGCATCCGTATCCATATATGCAATACCAATGTTCTCTCTTCCATAGTAGTTAACCATCTTCTTATAATGAAACTCGTACATATGTGTTTTTGAAATATCCAAGATTGACATTCCAAGATACAAAGGACGATCCATTGTAACTGACTTCTTGTTCATGGAAATAACAACTAGATTTTCATTAATAATTACAGATGAACCAAAGTTTGGTTGTTGCACCAATTTCTGTAATTTTACTGGATCAGTTACCAATTTGATATCCTTATGTTTCCTTTTGTTTTCCAAAGTCTTGCCAAATATTGCGTTATTCATTAATTTGAAAAAATCTTTTTGAAAACTTGATGTAGCGGTGGCTCTTCTTCTTGTGTTGTTGTCGATGTAAGGTTTTAACCAACAAGATTGAGAAAATTGTAGTACTCGATTAATTTTTGTAATTCTCAATCCTAAGTCTAAAGCTTGTTGTATCATCCAGTAGTGTCCAACATATCGAGACTTGTCGGTTAAAGTCATCATTAATTTCGGCCATCTTCCAGTAGGGGAAATTTCAGTCTTTGGAAGAAGTGGTAAATCGTAATGATGATCGTGAAGATGTTCAGGATATTCAAAATCAACATCAAAAATGTAACCAGTTTCACCATGCTTTGGTAAATCCATAATGTTTCCAATCGATTCTGGATCTATCCATTTAAAATTATCATATGGAAGGGGATTTGACATTGCCCATCCGTATAAGTTATTTGCATCGAAATAACCTAGGAATGTTGTTGGTTTTGATGCATCATAATCGGGCAGATACTTGTTATTCGCCTTAACATGTCTGGTTACACTTTGTGTCAATCCCCCTCGAACTCCTGATTCTAACATCAAAACCATATCTACATCAGTAAGAAGTTGTAATTTACAATTTGTTTCTTTCAACATGGCTTGCCATGCTAGTCCAGGTGAAGTGTATGAATGAAGAGGGTCCAATCCATATGCTGCAAAACACGTATTTCTAAATTCTTCCATTATATCACATAATAAAGTGACATCTAATTTAACATAAAAATCTGAATATTCTCCCAATGTTGTAAATCCTAATTCATTCCATACTTTACATGCATGATCATAATCCTCTTGAGATATGTCCATGTTGTATAATTTACTTTTGAATTCTTCTTTTGGCGGAAGTGATGTTTCATTAAATTTTTTTAAACTGTCTATATAATCATATGGGAAAACACCTTTCCGAAGTACGAGATCCAGTTTGTCGTTACTTACAATCTTCTTTGTTTCTATAAAATCTTTCTTCCTTAAATTTTCAGAAAGTTTAGACAAACTCGATGGCATAAATCGGTAGGAGTCTAAGAATCTTAATTTGACATTTCCAACTGTTTTAGAGAAACTTATAAATTTTTCTGAAGTTTCAGCCAACACATCTATTGAACCATTGTCTCTTCCTAATTCAGGTATTATAAAATGAGCATCATACCCACTGAGGTTATGCAGAACCACAGGAATAAATAGTGGTAAACGATAGCTCAAATTGCATTTATTACAAGCAGCACCCCTGTAATAACCTGTAAGGTGGTCATGATCTTTAACTTTATAATTGTCAATGGTAAATTCATTTTTACATAAGAAACAATGAGTTGCATTTTCATGTTGAATTTCCTCTTCTTCCTCCATCGGTTTCATTGGTACGATATTCGTATATAATCTTTGTACATTTTCAGCTATTAAATATAAATGGTCAAGAAATATTGTTTCCACATTTTCACCACGATATACTAAAGGTTCCGAAGTTAATCCATATTGGTTTAAATGTTCTTCTGATAATGTTGATTTAACCATTAAACAAAAACTATTTGGTTTGTGCATTTGATATTTGACACTTTTTCTAGCTTCACAATTTTCATCTTCTATAGGAATTAGTGTTGATTCAAAGTCCGCATATACAACTATAGGGATACGGTATTGATGATGAACCTTTTGAAATGTAACAAATGCTCTGTTTTCCGAAGGTAAATTAATCTTTGCTTCATAATTATTGTTACATAGCCTTTTGTGCTCTTGTAACCATTCTCTTCCTTGTCTTCCTTCTCGTTGAAAATTAAAACATCTCTTGCAAATTATCTTTCTGTGTCGATCTTTAGAAAGTTGCTTGTTAACAAGAGAGTCGAATTTTTTTATGTACACATAGTGAGACACATCTCCTCGCGTTAGTAGTAGTAAATCCGTATGATCTGGTAGTTCTTCTTTTACAACACGTAAAGGATACACTTTGTTTGAACTATCTAATGCAAAAACATTAATAGATGTACCAGGATTTTTTCTTCTCAAATTTTGATATATCTTTCAGTGATACAGGGTAAGTAATTCCTTGAAAATTGTACCTATGTCTTTGATTTTCATAGTGTTGGTTAGGTTTATCAAAATTATTTGGTACAAACTTAGATGTCATTGCATATCTAAAACATTCATTATCTTGATTTTTCACATTAATACATGATCTTGTATCCTTAATTCTTTTGGGCAAAGGAATGTAACTAGATCCCATTAGTCCATATCCATGTTTGTGAATTCTTATATCTAATACTTCAATACTTGTAAGACTCCATCCGGATCCTCTTCCTTCGTGTTCCTGAATTTTGGTTAATATTTCTTCTATACAGTTTTCAACTATTGAATCAATGTCTGAACTTTCCATAATGGTTCGGTTTTTTGTTATAAATCCTCTTGGTGATAATTCTTCTTGTACATTTATAAACATAGCTTCTAGTAGTAAACCAAATTTAAGAAAGTTTAATCTTTTCAATTTTTCTTTTAAAGTTTTACTTATGATTGGTTTTGCTTCTCTAATAAATTCTTCTAGCTTCAAGTTTTCATTTTGAATCTTATGATGCATTACTACTTTACCAGGTAATGCAAATACTTGTAGATTCGGTAAAGTAGTTGAAGATGTTGCTGTTATTTCATCTTGTTCATCTTGTTCTTCTTGTTCTTCTTGTTGTTCTTGTTCTTGTTCTTGTTCTTGTTCTTGTTCTTGTTCTTGTTGTTCTTGTTTTTCTTCTGGGTTGTTGTGAATTAGTTCTTTATGACAGTCTAATAGAATTTCATCATGAAACGATTCCGAACATTTATCGCAACTATACATGTTGAGATGTTTACTCTTCGAAATTTCGAAAGAAATGAAATGGGCTCTTGCGTTCCTCCTTTTATAACGGTTCCCCCACCACTATTTCATCTTCTTCACTATCCAAGGAAATCAAACGTTTTGAATAAAAATATTAACCTTCTACAAACTAATTGTTTATTCCCATTGGAGTTTTAGTATATACTTCTTTATATTCAAGCTTTAATTAACTTTCCCCCACCCAACTAATTTTAGTTACTTTTAAAACCAAACACCTGCCCTCCAAACATCTGTTAGGACAGATGTTATGGGACAAATGTTGAAATAACAAATGTTAGGGTGGAAATGGCTAGAGCACAGGCACTTGGTTCAACTAAATTTGCACATAAATTAACTAGAGTTGAACTAAAAATTCGCATAAATTAAAAGTTAGTTCAAAACTAAAATTCCACAGTGTTAAAAAAACTAACAGTTCAACAAAAATAAACGTTAGTTCAAAACTGAAATTCAACAGTGTTAACCAAATTCTAACAGTCTAACAAATAGGTCAAGGTAATCCAATTTAACGCGAGAATGAGGAATAGAGCACTAAGTGGCATGTTAGTCCATTACCACAAAGTGATCTATTCCTCGCTCTCTATTTTACATCTATTTTTTTTTTGTTTACTTATTTATATTAAAATGTTCAAATATTACTATGTAGAATGTCCATTCTTGCTTTTCAATTCTTCGATTGTTTTTAGCAATTGTAACAAATATTCGTTAGTTTTCACCAAAGTCTTTATTTTGCTACATCCAATTTCAATAGAAGGTATTATAAGTTGTAATTTTATAAGTTCGATCTTTTCTTTCTTGCGAATTTCTCTCTTTATAATGTTGTTCCTTATTTTTGCTGAAGATTTAAACTCCATGTTGTTTCTGCTAAAGCCACAATAATAAAAGTCTCTTCAAACAACCTGCATTTATACACATTCCCCCACCATTTTATAATCCCCACTCCTTTCCCCCTTCTTTATAGGATTTGAAAGGGATAGGGTGTAGGGTGGGGGAAGGGTAATTTTGTTATTACACTAGTTGTGCAAGAAAATAGCCGCCAGTATCTACACCTTGTTTGTAGCACTCCATCATAGATTGTGCCCACTGCCACATGCGGTCTCTGTCATTTGGTGTGACAAGGAAAGAATGACTATCACCATACAATATAAAAGAGTCAATTCGTACATAACATCCTGAGTCCAACCATTTATTAGCTTCAGCCATAAACTTTTCTATTGTATCAAATGGAAATTGTGGATCAATTGCTATGACTTTACGTTCTTCACTAAGTTCAACAGTATAATCATCATCGTTCTCATCATCTTCACTTTCACTGTCGTTACTTAAAGTGTCTTCAGATTGTTCAAAAACATCAGAAATTTCGGAAAAATTGAAATTTTCATTCAGATGAGGAGGCATTTTGAAGCAAGAAATATTGTAAACAGCAGAGACGAAACGACAAGAGCGGCGTGTAGAAGAAAAATGAAGGGGTGACCAACGCTCGCTCCGCTTTTATAATAGTATGCAAATGAGGGATAGGAGCTGACCGTGACCAGTCATCGACCCAAAGGAGTGGGGGGAAGTACTTTTCATACTACTTGGATGGAAGTAGGTTAGTAGGTCACGAGACTTAGAGTGTTAAAAAATAATGGGGGAGAAACATAACGCTATAACGCATTGTGTTTCTCCCCCATTATTTTTTTAAGCAACAATTTGGAAAAAAAACTAAGTGAATTTACTGTTTACGCCCCCACCTTGTAATACGATCCTTTTTATCCCTGAGGAGAAAGTCTTGAGAATCTAAATTGTTAAATCTCTTCTCTTTACACAAATTCTCACAAACTCTAATTTTATATTTTAAGCCGTTACATTTTGCCAAAATGTGTGTGGTCAACAAAACTTAGAAAAAAAATATTTCAAACCTTTCTTAAGCCTCTCTCCTCTGACGGATATTATTTCAGGATCGTCTTCAACGGTGGGGGTTTTCTGTCAGTTTGTGGTCCAGAAAGATGTTTCACGACATGTACACGGCAAAAACTTTCATTTTTAGCGAATTTCCCTATAGGGAATACGCTATTACGGTAGTAGTCACGGTAAGACCTAAGCCCGGGACCATGATACTTTTTCGTTTTGAGGTCCCTAGAAGCCAAAAAACACCGTTCGTTCAAATTGATATATATGTATATATATATATCTATATATATATATATATATCTATATATATTATATATATATATATATATATATATATATATATATATATATATATATATATCTATGTGTCCGTTACCACGATAACTTTTGAACGGAACCTCCGATTTTGATGAAATTTGGTACAGGGGTGTAAGCCAGCATCTACTAGGTTGAGTTCGCGAACCAGAATGATCGGACCATTGGAACGGGGTTTTTATGGGGTTTCAAAATGGTTAAAAAATGGGTTTTTGGCATTTTTCGACCTTAATTTTTAAAATTCAACAATTTTAACTGAAACCATTTAAAAGAGCTTAAAAAAACAAACGATTTGGTATTTTGAATTTTTATCTTAGCATAAACTGGTTACGGGGAAAATCAAAAAATGTGTTTTTTCCATGTTTATTCTTATGGGAAATCAAGAAAAGCCTATATCTTGCTTATTTATTGACATAACTTAATCAAATTTGGTATGTACATTATCTAGATAAGGTTTAACTTATACTTGCTTACAAAACCCATATGGCGGCAAAACCTACATACTCACCCCCATGGGGTTTATGGGGAAAATAAACAGAACACCATAACCTTATAAAATTTGGTATGTACAATCACTAGTAGGATTTAACTTATATTTACCAACTAAACCCATATTATGGCTTCAAACCTACATATTCTCATCCCCATGGATTTTATGGGGAAAATATAAAATATACCAAAATTCCATTGGAAATTCGCTGAGTACGCAGGTCTGCTGCGACGGGGGTATTAACACATTTCCTCCCACAAGCTGATCCTTTCTTAATTCCCCTGGTAAGCACTTCAGGGCAAGTAGTGGGACGGGCTAAATGCCCTACGACGCTCTTCTTGTAATAATTGAAATTGCTCTGAAGGAGCAGGCTTAGGAGCAGGTTTGGGAGTAGGCTTAGTGGATTTAGTTTTATAATAGGTGTGGTCTTCAAGCATAGTAAGTGGTGGGGTAGGAGGCAATGGTGACAGTGGAATGACAGGTGTACTAAGACGATGAAGCAAAGTTTCAAATGAAAGGGGTATTAGGACGGGGAACTGGCTTCTGTGGAGGCGGCATGATGGTTGATGGCGGTGTAGAGTCGTTTGAAAGCGAAGTAGAAGGCGAAGGCGGTGAAAAAAATGCTTCGAAGTTTAGAAGTCTTGGTAAGCGGAAGAATAGTGCCAGAAGTTGAAGGTTGGGATTCAAGTTGCTTCTTGTACCAGTCAGGAGGATTTTTCAGACGAAGAGTTTTTCTTAGGTGCAGTAACAGCCGTAGTAGAAGTTGAAGTAGAAGTAGAAGTTGAAGTAGAAGTTGAAGTAGAAGTTGTAGTTGGCAGAGATGACATGGTTGTGGCTCCAAGTTCGCAGCGTAACGTCTGGAATCAGAATGAAATGGTAGCCGCAGTCGGTGCGTCTTTTATAACAATATGCAAATGAGAGGGGTAGCAGCTGGCCGAGACTGATTATTGACCTGGGAGGTGGGAGAAAAGGGGAAAGAGAAGGTATTTATTTTGAATAATTCGCATAACTTTTCACTAAAATAAGATAACCACATTCTTCTTTTACTAAAATGTTTGTCTTACATAGACCTTTTCAATGATGTATCGCTTGTCCAAATCCGTCAATCCGTTATCAAGTTATAGCCATTTTAATTCTTCAGGTCATGACCGGTCATTCACCCGGAGTAGTGGGGGAAGGAGTGGGGGAAAGGAGGGGGGGGGGGCTCCATTTTTTTCGGGGGGGGGAGGGGGGGAGGGGGGGGAGGGGGGGGAGGGGGGGGGGGAGGGGGGGTCATTGACCCTTCCGAAAGTGGGTCAAGGTCATTCAAGATTTATAATGATCCAAGGTGATGGGAACAGTAATACTGTTCCCACCACCCCTGTTTTGCCTAACGGTTCCCACTCCCAACCCACTAGTTACGTTCTGCAAGGGACATCGACGCAATTTTGTTTGGACCGTCCGGGTCTACCGTAACGGTCCGGTCCGGGTCTACCGTAACCGTGAATTCCAAGGGAAACTGGAACAGTTAATGCAGAAACGCAACTCTAACACCCACCCAACTAATCCCACCCAATCATATTCCTAAACAAAATGCAAAAAACCTAGTCCGCAATTTGCGGATGTCCCACCCCTTCTAAGTG
Organism: Neoaliturus tenellus; assembly: GCA_030545055.2. Taxonomy (NCBI): domain Eukaryota; kingdom Metazoa; phylum Arthropoda; class Insecta; order Hemiptera; family Cicadellidae; genus Neoaliturus; species Neoaliturus tenellus. Next base: position 195,028,763 of record CM061533.1, read on the forward strand.
AAGTTCAACGGAACTTCTGAATTTACAATTAATCTACCCCCTAAACATCTAGCTGTAAGGCAAAACAACATTAATTAGTAGTACCAACACTTAAAACTAACAACCCCATCATTATTAAAAAAACCAAATAATTCAACACAACCAAATACCATCATTATTCTTAAAATTAATACACCTTAATGCTAAACACCTCTTAAAATTAATACACCTTAATGCTAAACACCACTTAAAATTAATACACCTTAATGCTAAACCCAACTTATAACTAACATCGCAATGCGCAAATTATTTCTTAAATTAAATACAACTTAAAACTAAAACACACACACACACATACCACATTGCATTAAAAAAACGCAAACGTAGTAGAAGAAGTTCAAATATATATAGGCCTACTATATATTTGAAAACCTCTTGCTGAGTCGCCAACAACCTTTCGCTATGAAAGTTTGTTGACGACTGACGCTAAGATCAGGCTCGTATTGCTCCTCGGATTCTCGAGTAGTGGGGGAAGTTGTTTTCACTCCAGTACAGTGTTCAATCCAGTCCAGTTCGCAGCAGTGTAAAAGGAAGGCAAAGGAGTAGGGAGCGGCGCATGCGCAACAACACAAAACCAAGGTTTGAGGTTAGAATTATCCATGTGCAGTAGCGCTAAAGTGAGTAATACAGGACTAGGCGCATGCGCATAGCATAGACTGATTCCCCTCCGGAGAACTCGTTGCATGCGCAGCAGGTTTGAGGTTAGAATTATCCATGGCAGCTGCCATGTTTAGTCTGGTTTCACCACATAGAGTCAGCAAACCGGTGGTGACCGGTCATTTGGCCTAGAAGGAGTAGGGAAAGGTGGTGACCGGCCATTGACCCAGAGGAGTGGGGGAAGGTGTGGGGGAAGGGGGGGGGCTCCATTTTTTTCGGGGGGGGAGGGGGGAGGGGGGGGAGGGGGGGAGGGGGGAGGGGGGGAGGGGGGGAGGGGGGGAGGGGGAGGGGGAGGGGGGGAGGGGGGAGGGGGGGGGGGAGGGGGGGGGAGGGGGGGGTCATTGACCTTTCCGGTCATTGCCCCAAAACCCCCTACTACTCAGGTGAAAGTCGGTCATCAGCGGCAGCTGCACGGAGTAATTGCTAAAGCTATAAAAAACCAGGTAGTTGGCTCGGGCATCTGCCCGGGGAAGTGGGCCGCTGCTGGGCTATAAAACTAGACTGCTCATTTGCGCCCGCGACCATTAACTTACTGGCTTTCATGTTGATTGCATCGTTATAGCTACTACATTATTTACGTTTCATTTACTCCTAACCTTACCACATAATGTTTCATTACTACATATTGTTTAGTTAATTCTAACCTATAACTCTATTTTGTTAGTACATGACATTCTGTTTCATTTATCTCTTTATAACATATTTTATTTCTCAGTCTTCTTTTGACTTCAACATATAAACACACCTCCTGTAATGGTTGCGCAGAGTTTTAAAATTGAAACTGTTGCGAACACAAACACATATTACAAAATAATTCTAAACTTTCAGTTTCAAAGTCTAAAACTAATTTAAGTAAAGTAAGAAAGCGGTACAGTTTTAACCCATTATACTTTTCGACGACTTCGCGGGTTAATGTTGATGATAGTATTATTCATGACATCTTGCGTTATATGTTTACACTTCAACAATTTTGAACTTGTTACACCTATCGACTGTGTTCAACAAGTTTTTTTTATTTTACCCCAACTATTCCTTATATAAGTGCTCTCACCACAATTCCTACTTTATACTCCTCTATTCTCTACAGCTTAGCTAAGATTTGAGGTTAGAATTATCCATGGCGGCCGCCATGTCTGGTTCAGTTTTACCACATAGTGTCGGCGACCGGTTATTGGTCTAAAGGAGTGGGGGAAGGGGTGGTGGGGGGAGGTTGCCGTTTTATAAGCCCTCTCCCTAGGCGGCGTTTCTCATTCGATCGCCAACTTTCATACGATAAACACCTCTCCCATGGCACGAATCAATTATCCCGCTATCACCAACTACTTCAACTTAAAACTATTTCTGGTGATAGTTGGATAGAATTTTTAAAAACTTACTCTGGATGACCTTGACATATTTTCCACATCCCAGTTATAAGTTTGAATTACAATTTTCAACTAACTCTTAATTTTTCTTCAACTGTAAGAGTTTCGTCAACACCGACGAATTTCAATTTTGAACTAACTTTTAATTTTATGCGCAAATTCACTTCACCCTAACGCCAACACTATCGCCATCTCCACCCCAACCTATATGGCATAACATATAACTACAGCATCTCATATATACCCTCTAACCCCCACCGGAAGCTATGTGACATAGCAGCTGGCGCCAGCTGCCACGTCACGTGGCTCGGGGGGCACGTGGCCGATTTTAAAAGTGGCCAAATCCCACTACTCATGTATTGAAGAATAAGGGTTCACGGAAGCGCTAGTAAAATCTATAGTGTTATCGTCAATAACATTAGGCTACTTAAATTTCAAGAATCAGATACTAAAACACACATACGTCGTACACGATACAATAATTTATAATTTATATTAAAGAGTATTCTTGTCTCTAAAACACCATATAATTACCAGGAACAAAATCCAGATACATTTTATTGGAACTCTCGAGTGAGATTCTGGAATAATATTGGAAATAATTCATTATTTAAATCAAATTAAACTTAAGACATTATTTTAGTTAAATTATGCATTATATTTAATGCAAACTTGTTTTTTTGTTGACAATCCCACATTGTTATACGGTTAGATAAAATAGTCTTTAAAAAACTTTAACAATAAACAAATCTCTTAAGACATTGCACTATTTGTTTATTCTTGACTTTTTACGGCTTTAATGTTTAATTTTCCTTACCATACTTCATGAGTTAAACTCATGAAAATAGTATTTAATGTTAATAGTATATTTTAGAATTGCATTTTTTGGCCTTTTGTATGTAATCTTTTTCATTGTTGGTTTAGTGGGACTAATCTAATTTCATTGGACTGTTCATAATTTTTTAAATAATTTTGTTATTTCAGTGCATATTCATATCTAGTAATAGTAAGCTCATGATATAAATAAAGGTCTTGTCATCAGATAAGTACCTACGTTGCATGGTTAAAAAGAGTTTGAGGACACCGTAATTCAATGTTTTTGAATTGAGCTTCTAATAGAAAACCTAGTAAATAGCCTTTAGGTAATAAAGGATGTAGAAATAAGAAAATATGAACATACTCTCATTTTAAAATGGATTTTTCATAACTAGCGATATATCTATGAAAGGAAGCATGCTTATTCTGTACAAAGGCAGATATAAATAACATTTCGTAAAATATTAAAAGCACTAAATAAAATGAAGTTGAGCTCGAATCATCCCTGAAGCTTACTGCGGAAAAATTTAATGAAATTTAGTTTGAAAATATATATGATCTGGTAAGGGCTACTCGTACAGGTTATTAATTTAAATCATTTTACTTTTACATCTGTTTCCAATTTGGATTAAAATTTTTTTGTGTTTTAGGAAAGGCGATGTTTGGGAGTGGTGAAGGGAGGGGGGGGGGGTTGAAAGACGGTAACTTTCAATCTGAGCAGTAATCAGGTTGGAGGAGTTCCAGGATGTTCCAATAATGGAGAGCGGTTTGCTGAGAAAAACTCCCGCCGATTGTTGAGCACTACTGGATTTTCCTTTATTCGGTTTTATAACGTTTCCACATAGATTATAGAAAAGCGAAATATTGAAGTACATATCACATATTATGTGATTGTACTTGGATCTATGTGATATGTGTAGTACATATCACATAGATCCAATCCTACTTTATTGAGCATTGTATACTAATATTAAAATGATACTCTCTATGAGTTGATCATAAAATACAAATATAGTCCAAGAGATCACGTCATTGCTCATATAACCAAGTCAAATTTGACAAGAAAATTGTGGTAAATAAAGTATAACCAGGGTAAATAATAGATAAAAAAATAAATTCTGTTTCTTTTATTCCACTAAAATTTTAAACCAATATATGGTGACTTTAAAATCACTTCTTATTTTCCTTATAATTGTCTTAATTTTCACGGTATTAGGACAAATTTCAAATGTACATTTAAACATTGATTAATACCTTCCATGTTTAAGGTTCGATTTACCCACAAACGGTTTAAGGTTCGTTTTATTTATCTGATATTGCAGAAATGTCCCCTTTATTATGTACAGTACCTGCCATTCCTCGGCAAATGCACACGAATAGTCACAAATGTAATCTATGAAACATATAAAATGGTATCTTCAAACTCATTAGCGTCTTATGGTTCATGAAAAATCCCCTTTGTTTGGTTTATCTCCACAGTAAAAATAACAAGAAGTAGATGATTTCACTCTCTCTACAGAATTGAGTGGTTGCAGAAACGTTACCCCACACTATAAGAAACTCAAGACATAAAATAAAATAGAATATAATAAAAATAACAAAAAACATTATTGGAAGAGAAGTAGCTATGAGAGGAATTTTTCCACATATCTCTTGTATATTGTAAAATGTCACTTTTTGCGTGTTTTATTAAATAACTCGTATTATTTTTGTTCACTTTGTAATGAAAAATGTATGGAAACAGCGGGCTACATGTTACTTGATTTTGTTTTGTATTGTTTCAGGTATTATTTTGTGTTTGATTGGTGTATTATCTTGGTATATTATTGGTAATTACTGTCTCATAGTTTAGTTTATGGTTCGATTTAGGTATCTGATATTGCATATATTTTCAATTTATTCTTAAACATGATTTTATACGAATTATTACTTTACAAAACTCTTTGAGGAAGGAATTTAAATACTTCGAAAAGAAATACTTCGGCTTAGTCAGATCTTGGAAAAAGAAAACCTTATTATCCTATCAATTATTGGATGGTGAACTTTTTACTAACAACTTGTCCCTTATTATTGGAAACTCTCTGGAGCACAGCTTGTTTGATGGGGCCGGAATTGAAACCTCCTCTCAGTTTACCTCAATCATACCGCCATATATCCAATTTAATTCTTATAGATAAATATAGATTCTTGTACTTGTGTTCTTATTAAACTCTAAAAATCAATATATTTTTAATTACTAATTAACAAAACATAAAACCATACATTTTAATTTTTTTAAATAATATTTTTATTTGCCAAATTTTTTTGAGTTCACAGAAAATACACGAAACTATTAATTCGAGGTTAAATAATCACTTGAAGTTTGATAACAATTATTAACCTAATATATATCAGATAACATAATATGATCAATTCAATTCCTACACATCAATGAAAGTAAATAAATGTAAGAAATAAATACACAAACAATAAAGTTTTATAAAATAATACAGTTCACATATTAGATATACAATTCTGGAAAACAAATAACGAATAACATTGTAGAAGAAAAGTCCATATAAATCTACATATTTATGAATATTGAATTAAATAACTGTAAATAATATTGGATGTTATGGTTGTTGAAAGTAATTAGGCGTTGAAACCAAAATAATTTTATATGTCCCACACAAGAAAACAGTTTAGTGCAAAAATAAGAACCTAGCACATTTTTAAAGGCTGTTAAAAGCATTTAAAAGTGTCAAAGCAGTAAAACAACAAAAACATCTTGTCCTTAAAAAATTTATTTAATTTTTTTATGCGGTTCACAATTTTATTTATACGGTTAATTAATCTTCATGCTAGAGGTATATTTTTATTATAAGTATAAATAACAAGAAGTATAGGATTTCACTCCCATAAAATCGAGTTGTTGCAGAAACGTTTTCATAAGAATTTTCATGGACGTCGCAGCTGCTATGTAAAGTTAAACTTTATTCTTGTAATGAGAGAGTGAAGAGTTACTTTGTGTCACTAGGGAGAAAAATCAAACCAATGAAAATAGCACTGACAGTCTGGCAATAAAGTGCGGTGAAAACTGGCAACGTTGTCAGTGTTGGATACCTACGCCGGACACTGTCAGCTGTGTCCGGAGCGAAGTAAATAGCCATATTTTTAATGGGTGACTTTGAATGGGGGGGGGGGGAATGTTGTGTTTTTGTCTCCCTCTTGAAAATAGTTGCCCTCAATGGCGGGTCGGGACAAACGGTTACTCTCAGGGTAAAATTTGCACTCCCTTGGTAATCGTTAAGAACTCCGTTAATAAGCTCCCTTAAAACACAATAGTATATTTCGTTACAAGGGCCGAAAATGGCGTTTTGAAGGCCTCGAAATTGTGTTTCAAGTTCGAGACGAAGTCGAGAACTTTTAACGATCAAAAGTAAACAAAACATTTTTGGCCAAGTTATGAAAGATTTTTTTACCACACTAAGTAATTAAACTATGCTATAAATTATATAAATAAGTGAAAATGATTTGTTTGCAAATAACAAACAAATCATAACCTGATTGTTATTGTATTTTTTGGGTGTGACCCACCTATTTTGATTGTCGTAAGCTCCAAACTTGTCAATTATAAAAAATAAAAAAAAAATAAATAAAAAACACGACACACGAAAACACTTAAAAAACAAGTGAAAAAGTCCCTCTTCCTCAAGGTATATTAGAAAACTTATTTTTCCTCCACCTACTGTCTAAAGCCGTATTTTACTCCTTGGAATAGAGTAGGCCTACTAAAGTACTAGTTTTTATTTCATGTGACTTGAATACTTAATTTTTCTACATATGAAAAACTCTACTTTTTTTGTACCACGGGGCTAAAGTTAGTTACATAAGAATAACATTAAAAGAGAGATTAAAAAGAACATGAGCAACAGTCAGCTGTTACTTGTATTGTTGTATTTGTTTCGTTACTCTTTTGTTTACTAATAGAGCTGCTGCTCACTGCTGACCATTCTGTTAGCAGTGACCAGTGTACGTGTTTGTTTACATTTCGCTTGGGTAGGCTATTAACCTAAGAAGTCCCTAGGAAACAGTTTCCCTCCAGGGAGAAAAATTGTACTTTAGTCCCTAGAAGTACAAATAACTATTTCCCGCACCCTCGATGAACCCCGAACCACGACTCTTTTTTCATATTGATTATTTTAAAACTTTTAAGTCCTATGGGGTGGAGTCCTAATTTAATTTTACAAAACCGTTTCTTAGTGGTCAAAGAATATTGAGCAAAGAGAAAAGTTCGTGCTAAATTTCAACACGTATGCCCGATAGCAATTTCGAAGTTCTCTCGGGCGGAGGCTTAAAGGAAATTTTCAAAAATGTTTCTTAGTGTGCATCTATGAAAAAATATGAACCCCACAGACCCTATAGTTTTGAAGATTTATCTTATTATTGATTCGAACTTAGAATTAGCCATACGCCTAAGAATAACATTTGTAAAATTAACTATAGCAATCAGGTCGCCTGAAATTAAACAAGTTAATATTGACTATTCCATGTAATTTCTAAATCTGTTATATTTTTTTTAAATCAATTACACCCTACCAATCTAATATTGTAGCACCTAATTAACAAAAATACACTATTTACAGCTGTATATTAACATATGCTTAAGAAGTAAACGTGAAAATTTTCAATTTTAATAAAGGATGGTGACTTTATTTTAAGCCCGATACTCATCTATATTGTGGAATCAACTACAGGTCAAGCAAGCCCTATTCTACGACACCAAATACTTGAAAATTTGTTGGTTGAGAACTGTAGGAGTTCTCTTCACGACAAAGAAAAATTCTTATCGAATTAAATGTGGACTTTAGTCCTGCGTTATGGAGCCCATCAAGTGCCTAGAAGAATTTTGTAAAACCATTCTTTAGTGAGAACTTTTGAGCAAAAAGAAAAGTCCATTCGAAATTTAAGCCCTGTATAACCTAGGGTAATAGAGATTCTCTGATACATGAAAGTAGAGTATTTTGACGAATCTCTACTATTATTATTAATGTAAATGTCCGTTTGTTTGTTACGCTTTCACGCGAAAACTTAACCAATCATCATGAAAATTTGAACCCATATTCTGAGAGGTGTTAGAAGGTACATAGGATACTTTATATATACTGTATATATAAATTTACACAATATAAAAAATGTCAAAACGATTTTATTTTTTATTTATTTGTTGCTAAGAAACTAACTCGATTAAAAATTCCAAATTCAGGTAATCCATCGATTTTTTCCGAGTGCGAGCGTAGCAAACGAGCTAAAACTGATGGAGAGTAACGCGAGGGAGGCCGCGGGAAAAAGCTAGACCTGGATACTACATAACTGATAAAAAAGTCTAGTAAATTATAACGGTAAGTAATTTAAATTCATCCTAATTTAAATAATCCTTAAAACAGGTTATTTGTAAATGGAATGTTTGAAAGGTTAACACCTTACATATAAAATTTAGTCTGCAAGTAGTTTTGTTGTTTACATTGGCCCTATGTTTTTGGATTAGTAGCCTACTACCTCTTAAAGGTTTCAACTTTTGAAATGTTCTTCGGATAGTGTATTTCTGTGTTAACTTGAAACCCTTATATCTACCATACCAATATTGAATGTTTTGAAATTATTTAAATGCATAAAGTATAGTTTACAGTCTGTATTGGTATAATAAATTTGTTGATTAGATCATTGCACAAAAAAAAAAAAAAAAAAAAAAAAAACAACGAAGAATAATTGCCTACCTTCATTGCGTTAAATTTTTTGTAGTAATTTCACGTTTATTATATTTAAAAACATTTGTTTCATAAAACCAAAAACTTATAATTTGGTCATCTAAATTGTGGAGAAATCATCATAGAATAAACCTACATACAGCGCTACTCTACGGAGAATGGTTGAACTACAGATACATATTGATTACAACTCTTGAAAGTGCTGCAGCCATGCGGTAAAGAAGGTACTAAGGTCGATAGTGCAGTTTCAGATGCTTCTTGATGTCTTTATTAATTTTATAGACTGCATTTGAAAGTTTATTACAGTATCTAAAGTAGCTCTTTTTATACCTTATTATTTTTACATAATGCTTTAGACCTGTTTTACTAAGTTTTTCTATGGACATCAAGCATTACTAATCAAGTTTGAAGTAATCAAGCATTGCTATGTAAAAACCATTTTTAATATAAATATCATACGAAATTTAACATATTCCTTACAAAAAACTTTAGTCCATACAACCCCATAGCCAACCATATTGTTTGTATTTAATTTTTCTTTTCTAAATTTTAAAGTTCGTATATATTTATAACCTGAAACTTTGTTTTGAATCCAATGATAACGAATTTTATGATTAGGCCTATATAATATTTTTCATTTATAGATTTGTATTAAAATTTTTCATTTATTAGTATGTCGTTTTTTATTATTATTATTATTATTTTTTTTAATGCAACAAAAGCTATCTATATATTAATAGGCAAGCATGTTTCGTTTCCTCCTTTTTTCTCAGCTTGTGTGCATCATAGGAGAAATTCGGGAATTCCTTTAGAAAGGCAGAGTCCTGTAGATGAACAGAATCCCATTATAATTCACATCGGTCATCAGGGCTCCACTCTACCGGCTTTCTAAGTTTCAATGTTAATCTTATGGGAGAAGAATAATTGATTGATTCATTAGACAGCTGTTTTAATAACAAATGCTATTAATTCAGGAAGAACTGATGAAGTTATGAAGCATTTTAAAACTATAGGCTCAAGATCATTTCGAGTTTTGTTGGTTTTGGTCGAATTTCGACCAATAGGCGGTCCCTAGTATATATATAATTCCGTAAGTGAATCGGTCCTAATGAAATATCTCGAGCTAGGAGAAAGATAGCGCGTAACGTATGATGGCTCATTTTAAAGCTTGAGGGCCAAGGACGCAAGGAAAAATACCAGAATTATAAAAAGTTACCTGGGCTTCGTCCGATTGGACCTTGAGGCTCTATAGTTTATCTAACGGGAAGAGGATTTTTAGATCTCCACTTGTGATTAAGCACATGTTCCATAGATTTTTTTTATCATAAACTCACCTGCTTATTGAGCAGATATTTTGAGTTAAGATAACTTAAGTATTGGTTAGTTAAGATAGTTAAAACTTTTTAAAATTGACAATGCACTATAAAAAAGGAGAACGCTAATAGTCATGAATTGATTACGGATCCACAGAAGCTGTCATCTTCGTGGCCCCATCTATGTCATTAAGGAAACAGGAGTAGAATGATTTTGTATGCAGAATATACCAAAGTTAAAATTTACTTAGAAGTGGCATGGTTGATATAATGGTTACCGTAATTGTTTTTACTCAGTGAGTAGTTATTACGTTACTTATTTATATATTGGCTATTTAGTAGTTGGAGTTGAAGAGTTGAATCGTTTTGTTGAGTGTTGTTTATTTTCGACTGAATCATTATATGTAAACTACTAACATTGGATAACCTCCGTATAAGGAATATTTTTTTTTAGTTTTATCCATTTTCTGCTTCTTTCTTTACGTAGGTCGTAGGGAAACAATTAACACCCGTTAATCCATAAAGCCTGGTTGCTTTTCATGTAAATGATATTGTGCGAAAACTAACAATATATCAATCAGTGCTCTACTTTATTGACAAACAGACAAAATAGACTATAATCAAAGTACGAGGGACGTCGGTGGCACGGAGGGATAGGGGGGCATGGGGGCACGGGGTGGAAATGGGGGAAATAGGGGGCCAGGCGGGGGGCACAGGAGGGCGTGGAGGTACGAGGAGGGACGGCGGAGATGACAGCACGGGCTGAATTTTGTACATGGAGAGCACAGGGGTTTCTGGGATACGGGGGCACGAAGGTCACGAGGGGCACGGTAGAGGCATTGGGACATAGTGGCACAGGGATGAACGGCGAGCATGAGGTCACGGGAGCATGGAGGGTAGGGGGTTGCGGGGCCTGGGAGCACTCTTTGGAGAAATGGAGATGCACTGGGGCACATAGTGGCGGTCGGTTTGGGGCACAAGAGGCGCTAGGGACGTCCGTGGCAAAAGGGTTAGGTGGGCATGGAGGCATGGGGGCCATGGGGAGCAATCAGTTATGGGGTCACGGTAATATAGGGGCCCGGGGGAACGGGGGTGGGAAGGCACAGAGCACTAGGGGCATCGGTGGCACGAGGAACGGGGGCTGATGGGCATGGGGGCACGGGGGAGGTTTGTGGGGATATAGAGGGCATAGGGACCACTGGGAAGAATGGTGGGCATGTGGGCACTGGAGTTCCGTGGGTGCAGGTTCATGGGGGCACGAGGGTTGTCGGTGGTACTGGGGTTAGGGGACATGGTGATATAGGACTCGTAAGGGTGGAATGGTGGGCATGGGGGCACGGGGATATGAGGGCATCTGAATCGGGGCACACCGTGTAATAGAGACGTCGGTGGCATGGAAGGGGTTGGGCATGGGGGGCATGGGGGAGGAATGAGGAATATAGAGGGTACGGCCGGGGGCCACGGGGAAGAACTGCGAGCTTGTGGGCACATTAGAATGGGGGGAACAGGGGCATAGGGAAGCAACTGGGTACGGGGGCATGGGGGGTACTCGAGCCCCGGAGGCATAGGAGGTATATGAAACACGGGTCAGGGGAGGAGAACGGGGACACGGGGAGGCATGGGGTCACGGCGAGCGTGGGGGGAATGGGGCTCAGGGGTCCAGGTTGAAGAAGTGTACAGTATTAATGGGCTTATTTTGTATTATCTGTTTTATTTACTTGAGTTACAAACTAATCATGAACATGTTTAAGGTTAAAACTATTTTTACCGCGTTCAGTAGTACAATGGTGAAATATTTTTTTTCTTTTTTCCACAAAATAAACTAATGTTTTTAATACATGGGAAATTATTGGTAAATTATTGATTTTATACCGCCAAAAAGTTTCGCCAAGGTTTGGAAATATTTTATTAGAAAACCCAAAAGTGTAAATTCACACAACAGCTTGAGAAAAAAAAAATACAGTAATACTGCAAGGAGGTGAAAAAATGAAACTTATTTTTGGAGGCAACATCACCATTTTGATTTTTAGGGGTCTTTACCCCAACAAGCCACTAGTTATACTTCATTATGTTGAATTTTCTTGAAGACTACATACAAATATTTGTTTTATATTGTTGATTGTTCTCTTTAAATTAAAAATTAAAAATAAAACAGTTATCTAATAAATTATTTCAGGTCAAGATGAATAAGGTAATAATTTTAACCTATTTTTATCTGACAACTGTTTTTGAAATAAAGAAACCTTTTTTAATCGCCGGTCACTTAAATGTATAGGAATTATATACTTAAAATTTTGCACAGTTTTCTAAATTATAATATTAAATGTTGAATCAAATCGTTATTTTTTTGTATGGAGTTGTCTTACTGATTAAACCATTTGTGTAGGCCTATCCATTGCCTGGAAAGAATAGCACAGTACTACGTTTAAATATATCCAACAAGAAACATATTTTTTCTGACTCCAAAATATGTTGGCTGTAGTTCAGATATTTAACTATTTTATATAAAAATAAAAATTATTTTAAATAAAAAGTTGAAGAACTCTTAAAACGTTATACGGAACTTCCTGATGAACATTTATTCGGATAGAGACTTCTTTATTAAAGATCATGCCAAATCTGAAGTGATACTTAATATATTCAAAATTGTGTTAAATATTATAATATTATTTAAAGTAGTTTTTAATCGAACTAAAAGTGTTAATTTTATTGATCTGTATTTTTAAGTACATAAAAATTAGGAAAACAACAAATTAATTGATATTTTATAGTTTTATAGTTGAAAATTTATAACATGATTATCATTCTAGTATAAAGCAGAACTATTGACTACGAAACGTTTCTCTTCGACAATACGTTTAACAGTTGCAGTAGGCTGCCAAAGCCTATTATAACAGGTTACTAACAGCGGGCCTGGTGTTTACAACCAGTTGATTAATCGATGCATTTGTCATCAAAGGGACTTGATTGTTTCCCTTATCGCAACATCTTGCCATTGTTGCCGCCTACCCCTGCAGACAGAACAATTCATCGATAGCTTTACTCGATATATAGACTCAAATTTAGGAATTATTGTGTAGGAATTATTCTTACACTGGCATCTGTTTTTCTTTAAATGCGGCATTTTGCAATCAACGTATACTATATTTTTAAATATTTAGTACATAATATTATTTTTAGAATATTTTTATATAAGTTTTAGCATTTTGTGTTGTTTGATAATTTTTTTATTATTTTGTTTTTCACGTTGGATTTTAGATAGGTAATTAATTGCATTCTCTGGTAGAAGTAATGATTCTTCATTACCTATATTATACCACTCCGGTACTACTGGAGAGAAGTTGCTTAAGAATCACCCCAAACGTACCCATACGTACAGTAGGCCTACACATATAAGCTCCCAACAACTCCCAACAAGGTTATCCTTGGATACAATGTATTTCCTCGCCATGAAGTTTTTCAGTTGATGAAAGTCTATATTCTCATTAGGCCATGTAAATAAGTTACGAAGTACCTTACTAAAATGGACACACTTGGCTGGTTGTTAATATAAGTAGAAGAAAAATGATAGAAATCAGAGGTTTAAAGGAATAAAAAAAAGTTTAAACAATTTCATCAACAAATTGATTAAAATGCAAATAAAACATTGTATGAAAAATTTAGAAGATAAATTAATTATTCACTATTGCTTCATTGATCTCTCTGTTTGTAACAATATCAAATTGTTGTTGAAATACAAATATGTTGTGTGATTTATACAATACTACCTGTTGAATACCTGAAAAAATCACTTGTGTATATTATATCATAAAAAAGTAAATAAATAATATTGGCATGTATAAAAGAATTTGAATGGAACATAACTTTTAAAGCTAAAAGGTGTCTTCTCTGAATGTATCAAAATAAACCTCAAATATGTTATACACTCAATAACATGATACAAATCATGGCGACTGCCATGCTACGATATATTTCAAGAGTCACTCTCATCCCACTGCATCCCGTCCATGCACGTTTTCCCCAACTTATTCCTTTCATACCAAAAAGTTTAAGAGCAAATTTATTTCGGCAATGTGTCATTGTCATCTCCAACTGCTGGGTGGAATGCTCCGTGTTCTTACAGGTAGACTCTTTAACATTCGTTTTATTGTATTGCCACTCTATTTCTGTAAAATATTTGACTTATTCCACCTTACAGGAAAAACAACATATAATGAGCAAACCGTTGGTAACCTGTTTCAAGGCAAAGTAATGAGGCATACCGAGCTCTATTTGTTAAATCTATATATGTATACTCTTTTTCGTATAAATATCTACAATGGTGAAATGCAGAGAATAAATGCAATTTTTTCCAACCCAATCTCTTTATTTGCTCTCACTTACCTCTGGAGTTTTAATAAAACGTGGCCTAACGAAACTTTTTAAACTGTAGAAGAAAATTGTTACTTCACAATTTTTCAATATTGCAATATTTATTTGGTTTTCCTATTCTTAAAATTAATTTTGAAGTTAGCACAAATATTTAATGTATTTTATTCTATATATTCCATAGAACCTTTATTCCAGCGAGATAAACTTTTACAACTTTACTTAGTTATAGACAAAAGTTAGGATTGTAATCTGTTTGAATTACATAAATTATCATCAAAATGCAATATCATTTTTAAGAGGAATATGAGGAATATAAAAAAACGAGCTAGCATGCAATATGAGTAAGCCGAGCAAAATAAAATTTCCCAAATAGAAAGAAACTATCACTAATTTAGACTCACTATTGCAGTGTATTTATTATTGCCATCAACAATATTGTGTATAAATTAACCAAACATGTGTTAGTTTATCGTTATATTAACCCCATAACTATTACAATAATTTTCATTCACAATAATTATACATTTTAACACCAAACATGGGATGGTAGTAAAAGTATACATAGAATGAAACTCTCAATTTGATTAATGTACAATAAGACAAGTAAGTAATCGTAATATACGTAAAATTTTTTAAAAATATTTACTTAGACACAACTCTTTGATAGTACTAGGTATATTGACATTCAATCTGTAGGTATAACATACGAGAAGAAGTTGATAAAAAAGGGTCCAATCAAATATTTTTCATTCTCGATATTTCACTCTAAATGCTTTGTGTAATTGGAAATCAGCAGTAAACGGTGGTATTCAACTTAAACATCAAATCAACAAAAACAATACATATACTAGTACACTAGAGACTAAATTTTACATATTTAACATTGAACTAGCATAAACATAAACATAACCATTCTTAAAACTCGAAGTGAAATATCTGAATGTTATATCCAAAACAGCTCCTTTTGGAAAATCAATTGTAAAAATAGGGTTTTGATATGTCATTTTCTTGTTTCTTATCTGTTCATAGTTAAAAAGTTTTCGTCAGTTTTTCATGTAGTAAGTGTTGAAAAATTAAATATTATACAAATTTCATAAAAATAAAATTTAGAAAGTATGAAGGAAATCAATATGGAGTTTTCAGTAATACTTTACTGAATCTTCCAGGTAGAGTTAATCTAATCTACACAACAAAGCTGTCTTAGTTGCGTCAATAGAACACAACTTGGAGATAAGTTTCTCCCTTTGTCGTTTATTGCAGTTGACAATACTCGACTCAGTTTTAACTCAAACTTTAACTTTCATATCTGTTTTGCAGTACCATTTTGATACGAATATGTTGCAATGAATTTCCGCTAGACACTTAAAAAGTTATAACTATAAAAGAGACTACAAAAAATTGTTACCGGTAAGAAATTTCCGTACTTCAAACGGTTTCAACTAACAGTGCAATAAAATCGTGAAAGCTTCTTTCCTATACGATACGATCTTATTTATGATCTTATTATTTATATTAGATTTTTTTTTTTTTAAATTTAGGTGGCCGTTCAAAAGTAGTTTCAAAATATAATTAATAAAATAAAACAAATTTCATAAACAATGTAGGGTAAGTAAATTAATTTTAAAACTTTAAAATTCCTTTGAAATATAGTATGAATGTATAAGATGTACGTACACAAGGTTATTGTAAGTTTCTTATATTTTTATTAAATTTTTCTTAGTATAATAATATAGTGTTGACAGAAGCATAACAAGAAGTACTTAATATACGGGAGTTAACAAAAATCACAAAAAATTGGCCTTAGTATTAGAGTAATATTTATTTTAACTGTGTAAGGTGAAAATATTTTGAAGCAGAACAATGCAACTGATGTTAAATCTGGTATTGTGATGTTAAAACCAACTGTCAATAAGTTAAGCTGGAAAACTATGGCCGTCATCAATATTGAATTTATTGATTCCAAAATCCCTTGTTATTTAAAAGATAGTTAGTCATTCAGAGTTAATTAATGTTTTTGTTTGAGGTATTAAATTTGAATCAGAGATTAATTCATAATATCTTCAAAACTGTTTACAACAGTGTCCTGTACAATTTTAAAAATTAATAATTAAATGAAATTTAAAATATATTTTTTTATAGTAACCATTTTTATGCACAAATTTTATGAACGACTTTAGAATATAAAAACGGAATTATTGGACTAATACATATGTATACGACGAGTTCAAGTATTGTATCACTGTAGTGTATAATACCAAATTTGAGGTAAAATTTATAATTAGTGTAAATGAAAATTATTCTTATAGTTATGGGGTTAATATAACGAGTAACTAACGCATGTTCGGTTAATTTATGCACAATATTGTTAATTTGCTTACATCGTAATAACTATAAATTTTGTAATCGCTGTTCAGTAAAGTTGTTAGTATACATATAATTAAACGGCAATTGTTCAAAAATATGTAATTCTAAACACTATAAATCCAATGGTCTACGCATGGTCCAATTTGGTCACCCGGCACATCTAATGGTCCAATTTGGTCTACGCACAGGCTGCCCATGTAGACCTTTTCCGTAAAATTTTGGCTTAGTTAGATTATAGAACTTTTTTTATTTAGTTAAGGATCTACTTGTTGATTTTGTATATTTTGGAATAAATAAACTATTCTCATTTCATTTCATTTCATTTCAATGCCTGTTTAAATGGAAACGGCAAAAGAAATTTACGTAATTTTGACAAAATACGTTTGTGAAAAACAGATTTACAACCTGACGCTGGACGAGACTTGATAGTCAATAATAAGTTAAGGCCTCAACATAGTAGGTCGAACCCAACATCCAGGTCCGATCCTCGGGGGAGCAGCTGCCTCCCACGTTTCCGATAAGGAGGCTGTTCTGATATCCAAACACTCACGAATTTAAAACGACTCAAAAATGTTATACAATCTTGCCATTTGTGATGGGAATTCTATTTCAAAGTGAGGAAATTTCTTAAAATCTATATATTAACATGCAAGCATGGTTCATTTCCTCCTTTTTTCTCAGCTTGTGTTTATCGTAGGAGAATTCTGCGCATACCGTTAGAAAGGTATTGTCCTGTAGGTGAGCAGAATCCCATTATAATTCGGATCGGCCCCCAGAGCTACGCCCCACATAGTTTAAATGTTAATTTTGTGGAGGAAGCATAATTTATTAAATCATTAGACAGCTGTTGTAATAAATACTGCCTGAAAAACATTAGGAACAGATGTTCCAGTTATTAAATAGTTGAAATTTCTTGAGTGTTGGAATATCAATTGGAATTTTGGTCGAATTTCAATCAGTAGGCGATCTCTAGTATGCATTAAATAACCTAACGTAATCATGTGACACCCTCAAAATTTTTCTTTCATCATACCCTTGTGATAAACATTGTTTTTGGAACAGCCAGCTGTGATCAGAACTGGGTGATTACCGATGGGTTGGGTTAACAGCCTAGAAAGTTTAGTAGTTTTCAGTAGTCTGTGTAAACAAGTTAATTTATTTTCATTTTTACTAACAGTTGAAAACATTTCAAATAATGACACAATAACAACGTAAGAGAGGGTATATCGGTCAAAATTGGTTAACTTTTATCGACTCTGTACATTTATTAAAAGTGGTGTGATGAAAAGTACTGTTCGTAACTCGTCCAAAAGTGGTAAACCAGTGCTCAATCAAATTTAAGTACTAGGCTTCGCCTCATACTTGAAACTCGATGTTGCGCTAGTAACGACCACTTTCCGGACTAGTGAGGAAATCTATATCTATAAAAGAGGAAGAATGTATATCTATTTGTATATAAATATATATGTTTGTTGCCTATAGACTCCAAAACCGCTCAACAGATTGCAACGAAACTTTCAGGCATTAGTAAGCATTATTCGAGGATGGTTTGTGTGAAGTTTGGTGCAAATCTGTCCAAAGGGCTCTGACCCAGAGGGCATACAATGGTGCAGTGTCAGGTTTTAGAAATTTAGTGTTTACAAAATGAACTGCTGCAATTAAAAAACTTGTAAGTTTCATTCAAGCAGATGCTTATAATCATAAAAGTAACCAGGTGTGAGGTATAATGTTGATGTTTGTGTTTCTTTATGGCTCCGCCCTACGGAAGCTCACAATTACACTTAAAAGCCTACAGGTGGTGAAATTTGACATAGTCGATTCTCTTTGTCCATAGGTGCACCATAGGTCCATAGGTTTTGCAAATATAGTTTTTTAAGGTCTTTAGGGCTCCACCCCACTGGACTTCAAAATTACTTTAGGGCCACCGGGGTTGAAATTTGATGGACGATGCTCTTTACCCATAGGTACTCACTAAGAAACAATTTTGCAAATATAGTTTTTGAAGCTTTTTAGGGCTCTGCCCCATTGGACTTCAAAATTACTTCAGGGCCACCAGGGTTGAAATTTAACATGGACGTGCCTCTTTGCTCATAAGGTATTCACCAAGAAATGGTTTTGCAAATATAGTTTTTTAAGTTCTTTAGGGCTTCGCCCCACTGGGCTTCGAAATTACTTTAGGGCCACCGGGGTTGAAATTTGACAGAAGATTCTCTTTACTCTTATGTGCTTACTCCTACTCACCAAGAATGGTTTTGCAAATATATTTTTTTAGCAGGGCTGTGCTCCACTAGACTTTAAAATTAATTTAGGGCCTCCGGGGTTTGACATGGACGTGCCTCTTTGCTCATAGGTGCTCTTGCATTTGCGATTACAATCAATAAGATACAAGGCTATTCTGGGTTTAAATTTGCAAAATGCCTGTTTATCCTTTTACCTTACAGTAATATTAATATACCTACTTTCTATGCCATTGACTTTTTTGTTATAATAAAAAACTTAAAACTTAACTTATCTTTTTTTATATTAAAATAGCTTTATTTATGTAAACAACTTAATTTGAGAGCAGCAACGCGCCGCCGGGTAACTGCTAGTATACTATAAATGCCAATCGGAGTGGTGTGTTTCAGTACACAAGTTTCTTTCAAGTCTCTTTCTATTCGTTACAACCACTCTAAATTTAAGAGGTGTTATCTAAATGTGTTGGAGAGGAAAGTAGATGCTGTTTATGTGTCACGAGCGAACCTGGTTACCCGCGCATGCGCGGCGGTGGCGCGGCGCGTGGAACACGACGTGGAAACGTCTCCGACACAACACGACACGACACGCCAGGTGCGACCGGGGCGAGAGAGGAGAGTTCGGGAGAGCCGGGTAAACATCTACAATCTACGACGTGTCCTCCCACATGCTATACCAACAAAACACTTATATCATTGACTATGTACACTAAAACTAACGTGAATAGACCTCTCATCCAATGAATTTAGTTTGAGGCAAAAATTTAAAAGTTTCGTGTATGCGGCGCCAGAGTCGCTGCCGTCGATGTTGTTATTATTCAGCTCGGTTTGCATTGCTGCAAAAACACTTAACCACAATATAAACATAACCCTCAGTTATAAAATATCCCATCCTTTGTTGAGAAGAGTGGCAATACTGATTTATCTATCATATGTCACTTGCACATCATGTACGCCGCAGAAAATCGCACCACCGTCAATAGGTTTCAAACACGCCTATGCTGTGAGAAGTCTATTCACGTTAATGTATAAAGTCGAAGCTTACATGTACCAAATTTAAATATGTTGGTTGTTTATTAACACAACCTTTGTGAACTGATAAGCACAATAACTCGGCGCAGCAGACCTGCGTCTCAGAGAATTTCCAATGAAATTTTCTATTTTTCATTTTACCCATATTACACCATGGGAATGAGGATGGAGGTGTTGTAAACAGTGCTGAAGGTGCTATGGGAGTGTTGTAAACAAATAGACGATAATACCTTCCCGGTGCAGTTAGCCTTCATGCTAAATTGTATCAAATTCTGTTCGTTTTTTTTCTCCATGAACCTCATGGGGGTGAGGATGTAGGTTTGCCGCCACATCTGTGTTGTAAGCAAATATAAATTACACCCTGCCTAATAAATTTAGATTCTAAATTTTAGCCATTTATGTCAATAAATAAGTGAGATAGATTGATTTGTTGATTTCCCTTAGAATAACATGGAAAACACATTTTTGGATTTTCACCGTAAACTGTTAAAAGTCTGCAGTACCTCCGCCATCTTGATTTTTGGTACCATAAGAACAATGTATAACCTCACAATACTCAAACTTCAACTTATCACAATACTTTAACTTGCCTTTGTGCATAGTTTGGTGTCTTTAAAACACTTATCTCGATAACCTTGCATCGGACCCGCATGAAACTCGAATATATAAAAATTCAAATTTGCCACCATAACTGTATGGCGGTTTATATGACGTGGATAAATATTTTAATAAACCTCCAAAAAATGGTTTAACATGGTTTAAAAATGGTGTTAATATATATTAACATATATATATATATATATATATATATATATATATATATATATATATATATATATATCGTTTTTTTATTCGAGTGGATAGTTTTTTAAAATGAATTTTCTGCCACGTCAAATGAAGGACAAATTAAAAATTTCATCAAGTTTGTAGTTTTCAGACGAAAAACAAACTCATAGTAATGTTTCAAATTTAACATTGTTCTTATGGGACAAAATACCGAAATGGCATAAGTACTGCAGACTCCTAAGTCAGGTTACAAAATTCAAAATACTAAATAGTTTTTTTTTTTGTTTTTTTAGCGAATTTCCCATAGGGAATAAGCTATTACCGTAGGTCTCATGGTAAGACCTAAGCCCGGGACCATGTTACTTTTTCGTTTTGAGGTGCCTAGAGACCAAAAATAATAGTCATTAAAATATATATATATATATATATATATATATATATATATATATATATATATATATATATGTATGTATGTATGTGTCCACGATAACTCTCATAAAAATGGTCCGATCGACACCAAATTTGGTAGAGATGTGTAATCCTACGTTTATTCGGATGAGTTCGAAAACCAGACATATCGACCTACCGGAAGGGGTAGTTTTGAGGGTATTTGTACCCCAAAAAAGGGTTTTTTGCATTTTTCATATGTAAATTTAAAAAATTTTAAACTTTTATCTTGACCATTGGATTTAGCTCAAGAAACACACAATTTAGTATTTTGAAGCTTTGTTCTATCTCTATTGGTTACCGAGATATTACAAAGTCTAAAGACAGTACATTGTCTTTTGGGGCTCCAATGTTAATCTTATGGAGGATAATGATGTGTTAATATTTCACTTATTAACCAATATTTTTGGATGAAACTTAGTATTTAGCTTCATTTTGTTGAGATTCATCCATTAAAGGTAAAAAATCTCGGTTTTTTTACTTATCATGGCAGCAAACCTGCATACTCTTTTCCCATATTAATCTTATGGAGAATAGGCAAACTCTTTTGTTTATGGACAGATATTGATGAAACTTACTATATGGCTTTATATGGTCGAAATAAATTTTTTCTATGCTAAAAACTTACTTTTAGTGTCCCCCATGGCAGCATACCTGCATACTCTTTCCCTATAATTATCTTAAGGAGAATAGACATTAATTTATTTCCCTATTTATGAGCACGTGATGAAATTTTGTTTACATGTTTAGCTGGTCAAAATTAATATTACTAATTTGGAAATTCGCTGAGTACGCAGGTCTGCTGCGACGGGGGGTATTTTTAACTATTTTGAATGGTTTTAGTTAAAATCGTTGAATTTAGAAAATTGAGGTCCAAAAATGCCAAGAACCATTTTTACCCTTTTGAAATCCCATAAACTCTGTTCCCATGATCCGATCAAACTAGTTTTCGAACTTAACTTGACGAACGCTGCCCTGCACCTCTTTACAAAATGTCATCAAAATCGGAGGTTTCGTTCGAGAGTAATCGTGTTAACAGACAAATTAACTTGGAATTAGCACCGAAGCAGCTTGTAGTTAAAGTGAATGACAGTGGGGGAGAGTACAGAGTTACCCCATTGTGAGGTCGCAGCCGGCCGATGGTAACTACTTGCTACAAACTTATCTATAGGGCCAGTTGGGCAACTAAGCCTGCAACTCGGGTTAACCCAGTGATCTGTCAACCGTTCAAGTAATTTGATCAAGCTGCATTGTTGTTTTCATTTTTTAATACGCATAAAGGTCGTCTGTGGGAATAATGTTGTATTGCTTTTTATTGTACCGTACTAAAAAAGACCCCACGTTTTAACATACAGCTTATTTGTGTCGGTTTCTGATTAGCTAATCAAAAATGATATCAGTTTAGGCTTAAAACTAGGCCAAGCAGGGTTTTCTGTGTAAATTGACTGTATACTTTTACATAGTGTATTAGTTGGTTTTTATAAAAAATATTTCGTTACTTTAACTTTGACTCTACGGCAAGTCAACTGTCAATTCATTTATTGTTCTTCAGACACTTAACATCATAGCTAAAAACGATGTTATAAACAAAATAGTAATAAACAAAATAAAACCTATCTGTAAGCAAATCATTAAAACCCAAAACAACCATAACAACTTTTATCTTAATGTAAACCGTTTCCCATTTTCGCCAAATGATTGGTTTGATGTTTGTCAAAGTTGGTGTTTGTACATAGTAAATTTTTATGTTACTTTACATAGTTTTAGATAAAATCGTCTCATTGAAGATATACAGGGTGTCCAAAAAAAACGTTTACAGACTTTGGGATGTGATTCCTGATACAAAAGTAAAGAAAAAAGTTCCTATGAAGGTATGTCCGAAAATGCATATTTACCCAGATATCCGCCATTTTGTTTTTTCCACTTAATATTTTTTATTTCGGTGACGGATTGATCTAGGAACTTCATATTTGGCATGGATCTTTATAATACTAATGTCCATTTCCACAATAAAAATTATTTTTTTCCGATGCGTGTTTTCAAAATGGCGGCCATTTTAAATTTTTAAACTCAAATATCTCAAAAACGGTAAAATTTATAAAAATGTTACAAGACACAAAAAAGTTGACAAATTAAATTATCTAAACAGTAATAACAAGTTTGTAAGGAACCGAAAACAAATAACGGAGTTACTGTGGTTTTTATGCAGAAAAACACTGATTTTGCACTATGATTAATGCCAATTTAGGTTATTTTAAGAGAAAAATCTCAACAACTCCGTTATTTGTTGGCATATCTTTACAAACTTGGTTTTGTTGTTTAGATAATTTAATTTGTCAACTTTTTTGTCTCTTGCAATATTTTTATAAAATTTACCGTTTTTGAGATATTTGAGTTTAAAAATTTAAAATGGCCGCCATTTTGAAAATATGCATCGGAAAAAAATAATTTTTATTATGGAAATGGACATTAGTATTATAAAGATCCATGCCAAATATGAAGTTCCTAGATCAATCCGTCACTGAAATAAAAATTATTAAGTGGAAAAAACAAAATGGCGGATATCTGGGTAAATATGCATTTTCGGACATACCTTCATAGGAACTTTTTTCTTTACTTTTGTATCAGGAATCACATCCCAAAGTCTGTAAACGTTTTTTTTTGGACACCCTGTATATTGAAATAGGGGCAAACTGCTAACAATTCATTTTTGCCCTCTTGAGCTATATTATAAAATACCGTTTAAAATCCAGTGAGCTGCTCTGGTGTCCAAACATAACGGAATGAATGCTGCCCTATGTACCAAATTTTTACTACTACCATATTAGCGCATTGTCTATAGAAAAATTCAATAAAAGCAATATAAGTTGAAAATCTCATACATATGCAGTAAACAATTAAATCCAAGAAAATATTGTGCATGAATTCATTATTATAAGAGGCATTATTTTGAACAAAATTATATAAAAAAGCAATACTGTAGTACGTACTAGCTAAGCGTATTTCCCCATCCGATTAGCAGATATTACAAAACAATTCGTAACTCGGGGCCAGCCAGGGAAATACATGAGCTAAATGAAGGGCTGATTGTTTTGGAAAGGCTATCAACGACGGCGCCTAATCCCCGGAAATATAAGAATCTGACCGGGATTGAAGACTAGCTGAGTCCGTCATGTGTAAGCCTAATCCCAACGCACGGCCTGTGGTCGACCAGCACACGCTTTAAAAAACGGCGGAAAATAATCTAAATTATGTATATTTTCAATTTAAATTGAATTTAAATTTAGAACCCAAAACTGATAATCCAAAAATTAAGAATACATGCAATTTAGAATAAATTTTTCAATGAAAAAAAAAATACTGCAGAATAACATTTTACCATAGTAGATAATTAATCCATTAGTTACACAACAAGTTTATCTTAAATATTAAACGACAGTCCTTCATAAGTTATTCATCAGACACTAGAATTTCTGTTTGAACAAATTCTTATATTTACATTACATATTGAATATAGCGGGATATTTATATTTGATATTTACATGTACTATTGTAAAAACACTTTTTTAATTGCAATTTATTGCTACTTAAAATAAATGTAAAGATGATTAATTGTTGTCCAAAGGAAATAATCACGTCATATTATAAATTACTTAAAAAATAACACTAGGCCACTTACAAAATAACAAGTATTTTTAACAAACGTATCAATTACTAGGTTATTTGTTTGATGGTAAATAGTGTAAATGAAAGCCCTTGACATTGTCTTCACGCCTAATTTTTAACCATGTTATTTGTTAATTTCACAAAAAACGTAGAAACCCCCTTCACGCTGTCTTCACGCTTATTTTTAGCCATGTTAGTTGTTAATTTCAACAAGACAACCAGGAAATAAATAGTTTCCAATTATTATAAATACCACCGTCGCAGCACACTTGCGTACTCAGCGAATTTCCAAAGAAATTTGAGATTTTGTATTTTCCCCATAAACACGATGGGAATGAGTATGTAGGTTTGCTGCCATGGGATGTCATTAGAAAATGTTAGTTGTAAGGAAATGTAATGGTTAGTTAAAATAAATATCAATTTCTATCAATATTCGGCACTTTTTTATTTTCCTTATAAAAACCCCATATCTGTGAGTATGTAGGTTTGCCACCACATGGGTGTTGTAAGCAAATATCAGTTAAACCTTACCTAGTGAATGTACATACCAAATTTTATCAAGTTATGCCCATAAATAAGCGAGATACAGGGTTTTGTTGATTTCTCATAAGATTAACATGTGAATCCTATTTTTGACTTTTCTCCGTAACCCGTTAAGCCAAGTTAAAAATTCAAAATACTAAATTATTTGTTTTTTAAGCTCTTTTAAATGGTTTTAGTTAAAGTTGTTGAATTTTGAAAATTAAGGTCGAAAAATGCCAAAACCCCATTTTTAACCCCTTTGAAACCCCATAAAACCCCATTCCCATAACCCGATCATGCTGGTTCACGAACTCATGAAAATAGACCTGGTCTTACATGTTCATACCAAATTTCATCAAAATCGGAGGTCCCCTTCAAAAGTTATTAGTACCACGGACACATAGATATATATAGATATATATGACAATGAACGAATGTTGTTTTTGGCTTCTGGGGACCTCAAAATGAAAAAGTAACATGGTCCCCGGCTTAGGTCTTACCATAGCTACCACCGTAATAGCGTATTCCCTATAGGGAAATTGGCTAAAACAAGTCACATCATGGGTGGAATACGTGAAAAAATATTATTGTAAAATACTAACAATTTACGCTGGTATACTAGTTTTAAATCCAACATCTTTAATACGATCTAGTGATCGTAAGTATGTATTTTAATGTAAAAAACTACATAAAATACATCCTTAGTATTTTACATTAAATACCATTATAATACATCTATTAATATGTATTCTAATGGTAAAAAACTCAATTTAAAACGACATGATTGTCATAACAGTAAATTAGAACAAAAATTGAGAGTTTTGGATCGAAATCTAATTACTGTAGACTAAGTACACTGACTCTACTGTCTATCTACTACAAGTAGATAAGGCTCTGCATGGATTCCCAAGGGAAAGCTGTTTACTAGGCTCACCGATAAGACAGGTTCTGCTATCGGGAATATACATTTTATACACCTAGCATTACCCTGTCACAAAATACCAAGACGTGGCGTAACCAGAATAGAAAGGCTTGCCTTCTTCTTATCCTAGGTTCTAGAAATATTAGTTGGTTTGAAAAAATATTTATAATGAACGACAATGCCTTTGTAAACACCGATGAAAAAGTATTATATGCAATTCCAATGGTACTCAGGTTTATTATTACTGTAATGAAAATATACGCCATTTATAGTTTTATCGATATGTTCAAATTCCAGTTAGCATTTTGCATAACGGGGAGAAAATAAAAGAAAACTTGAAGATTATTGTAAAATGAACATAAAATTCAACGACTACCATGAATGTTATGAGATGCGTTTCACCCAAAACCAGGAACGTTAGGTTATTAAGAAAAAAAACATTATTCCCATTTCTTCCTCAATTTTTTACATCTTTAATAAGTGCCTACAAAATTAAGTGTATAAAGCGTGCGTGGTAAAATTTTAAAACATTATGCAGAAAAAAAATATGAATAGATTTTTTTATTGGTCTAAAGTTTAAAGAATTACTTTAGGAAAATATTGACTTGTGCCATTTTTACATTTCCATGGTCTTTATACAATTGTAACTATACAACATCAACAGAAAAAAAGACACAGTGAAACCAACCGAAAGCTTCTGGGAGTTATAGTAACCTTTCATATGCTGTCGTCTAAACTGATACATTAAATTCTCTTCCAAACTCCTAAGTAGTACGGGTATCCTTTTATAGAATTAAATGAATAGATAAAATAACGTTTACGACAAAGTTATATTTCCGATTAAAAATGTAGGTGTGAAGTGAAAAGTCACAAATTATTATAATTAGCTTTATAAAATTAAACTTACGTATTTAGCCTATACATTTTAAAAAGTAAGTTATTAATTATTAAATGTTAAAATTACTTAACATATATAAAATGAGCGTACTTTATCAACACAATTTATTCTCATTTGACAGGCTAATAATATAATGGTAGTTATTAATTAACACATGATATTATAGTTTTGTCAGTGTAGACTTAAATATCGGTATTTAAAAATAAATAAAGTAGGCCTACCCTTAAGGAATAAACGAGTTTTAACTCTTTACTGTGAGAGTAAATTTAGTTATTATTCTTGTAACTGTTTGATCATAAAAATGTTTAAGAAGTCCATAAAACGAATTTATAGTAGTTATGTGTCATTGTCACCCACAGCTTCTCCAGCAGGTAACTCTGAATGCAATCTGGGTCGTAGGATGGCTTGTTTACTAATAAAATGTTACACGATTTTTCTGTTAGAAAGCTATATTTTAACTATCGTGAACAACAAATGTACAAACTAGTGTATTGTGTATTTAAAATACAATTTTTAAGCAACATGCTGCTTCATGTTAAATTACTCAAGAGATGAAATATTGATTGATTGCATTTATAATTAAACACATTAACTCTACTAGAATGTGATATATCACATATAAAAACCCCTTTTAGATAAAAGAAAATCGTTTGGTAATTCTATATTTATAAAAGGGTTGATTGTTCTGTCAATTCGGATTTTCCGTATTTATTTGCTACATTAGTGTGCCTTCTTTATACTAGTCAAATAATATGAAACATTTATTAACTATAGATGATTACGGATATTGAAGTATAACACTAAAAAACTGTTCTTCACATATGGATAAATTCTTATAATTATCTAACCCATAGCAATAGTTGTGTATTTTTTCAGGACATTTGTATTAATGGGCACCGACTGGTGTAAAATATTCCGTAATATTGTGGAGGTTTCTTTAAATGAATTATAATTAAATTTAGGAATCGTGGAATAAGATATTCATTCATGATACTAGTTAATTTATAATTTCTCGTCAGTTTGGCTTTTCGTGAAAATTACAAAGTTATTTAAAATAAATGTTATTGATTTTAAAATGGGAATAAATCAGTTGTATTGATATTGTAGAGTTTATTAAGATTCCATCTAAGCAATAAACCATCCACAGCTGAGGGAGATGTAATAATGCCTTGTTAAGTTATCTAATCTATATATATAAAAGCGAAATCCCACTCACTGACTCATCACGAATTCTCAGGAACTACCAAACCGATTTACTTGAAACTTTGAACTTAGATTCGTCTTGCCTCCTAGGTGCTCACTAAGAAACGATTTTGCAAAATTCCTTCAGGGCTCCGCCCCACACGTCTTCAAAGTTACCATGTTATTCCTAAGGAAGCATCATTTTTGTAATAGAACATATGATTACATTAAAATATAATATTAATCTTTTAAACAGCTGTTCTTATTTAAATTATTGAGGGAAGATTGGTAATAAAAATCTAGAGGATAATTGTGGCGAGTGAGCTTAGCGACAAAGCTAAGCCTGGCGGGGAGTGATTACTGACTGACTCATCATGAAATCTCAGGAACTACCAAACGTGTTTACTTGTAACTTTAAACACACGTTCGTCTTGCCTCTTAGGTGTTCACCTAGAAACGATTTTTGACAATTCCTCCAGGGCTCCGCCCCACAGGCCTTCGAAATTTCAATATAATGTTATCCGCATGGCCAAATTTAAATATAAATTAGGAAACCTGCACGCTTGAAATTTGGAGTGATCTCTTTTTTCTCGGACGCTAAAAAAGTGCTTTAAACATCCCCTTTAGGGCTCCGGCCCACAGAAGCTCACAATTACTGTATAGCCTACGTGTTGAAATTTGACATGGACGATTCTCTTTGTTTATAGATATTTATTAAGAAACTGTTTTGCAAAAATATAGTTTTTGAAGCACTTTAGGGCTCCGCCCCACTGGACTTGAGGATTATTTTAGGGCCTCCGGGGTTGAAAATTGACATGGCTGTTTCTCTTTGCTCATGGGTGCTCCCTAAGAAACTGTTTTGCAAATATAATTTTTAAAGCACTTTAGAGCTCCGCCCCACCTGACTTCAGAATTACTTTAGGGACTCCGGGGTTGAAATTTGATACGGACGTTTCTTTTTGCTCATGGGTGCTCCCAAAGAATCGGTTTTGCAAAAAATATTGTTTTCAAAGTTCTTGAAGGGCTCCACCCCACAGGACTTCAAATTACTTTTGGGCCTCCGGGGTTTAAATTTTAATCGGACGTTCCTCTTTGCTCATAGTTACTGACTAAGAAATAATTTTGAAAATTTCCTTTAGGGCTCCACCCCATAGAACCTCAAGGTTACCTTAGATCCTGGGGTGTTGTTGTTGCTGTTGTTAAGAGAAAAACAAAATATGTCAACTTACCATGCATATATGGTGTGCCAAAACGACAAAGTGTTCCAAATATATGTGTATTTTAAAATATTTACTTTTGGGCCTACGGGGTTTAAATTTTAATCGGACGTTCCTCTGCTCATAGTTACTGACTAAAAAACGGTTTTGAAAATATGGTTTCTTAAAATTTTTTAGAACTTCGCCCCACAGGTCTTGAAAGTTACTCTAGGGCCCACGATTTTGAAATTTGACGTGGACGCTCCTCTATTTTTTTTCTTTTAAAGAGGTTGGCGGACCTCTTTTTGCCTTACTTTGCCCCGTCCACATAGACTATTGGTCTGTGCGTGGATCGTATTAGACAAAGTAAGGGGGTGAGCCGCTACAGTACAAGGTGAAAGGTACTGATAAAAGTCACTAGCCAGAACGCGGATTCGAACCCACGACATCGCTGCCACGGTCCCGAAGTCCGGCACACTAACCACTAAGCCACCGACTCACCCAAAATCTATGTCATAGGTGCTCACTAAAAAATAATTTTCAAATTTCCTTTAGGGCTCTGCCCCATAGAACCTCAAAATTACCATATGTAGGGGCTATAAATTTAACGTGGATGTTCCGTTTTGCTAACAGGTGCTCACTATGCAATAGTTTTGTAAATATAATTTTTGAAGTTCTTTAGGGCTCCACACCCCCACCTGACTTCAAAATTATTCAAGAGCCAACGGGTTTTAAATTTAACATGGACGTTCCTATTTGCTCATAGGTGATCAATAAGAAACAATTTTGCAAATTTCCTTTAGGGCTCCTCCCCACAAATTCTCAAAACTACCATAGATCCTACGGTTTGAAGTTTAACGTAAACGCTCCGTTTTGATAATAGGTGTTCGTTCACTAAGAAACAGTTTTGCAAATATATTTTTTGATGTTCTTAAGGGCTCCGCCCCATATGACTTCAGAATAACTGTAGGGCCTACGGGGTTGAAATTTGACATGTCGTTCCTATTTGCTCATAGGATCTCAGGACCTTTTCTATTTAAGAAACCTTTCCTCACTAACAACAGGTTTTGCAAAATACCTTCAGCAGAGCTCCACTCACTCTGCTTCATTGTTTTAATGTAATTTTTAAGGAAGTAGATTTCGTTGCTCTTTAAAAGATTTTACTACCTAAAAAATAAATTCAATCACGGGCGAAGCCGTGACGGGAAACAGCTAGTTAGTAATGAACTAACTAATTATTAACAGATGATTAATGAAAACCACCGAAGGTACAATATTATCAAATTCAAAGCCAAACCGTTTTATAACTAGGTTTACAACTAAAATTTCATTTGTAATGTAATTCCCTTGTAATGATTACTATTAATCACCCACCGGTTGAAATTCGACCAAAAACTCAATTCATCTTGAGGCAATTAGATTTAAAAGGTTTTATAACTGAAACATCTGTTCTTCCTGCCTTTCTAACCCTAATGATTTAATCAAATACCCTTCTCCCATAAGATAAACAATGAAACATTGCAAACCTGTGGGGCTTAGTCCTTTTGAATATAAATTTTTATTATAGTATAAGAATAAAATATTTTATGTGTAAAATAAATTGTGTTGTGGCAACATTGACTCTTAAGCTGATTTGTACACATGAGGAATACAGTGAAACAATGAAAATTTATTATGGACTGTACATCTGTTTAAGTTCTTTTAAGATAAGTTGTACCAGTTAAAAAGCTCTGTTATAAAAATAAAATGCGTTTGTTGAATAATAATTATGAGTGTGTTTCTTTTAAAATAATATAAAATTCTTCAGGTTATGGGGCCAGGGACTACTCATTCCATAAAACAAGGGCTATTTAGGCCTACGCCATAAAACTACAGCATCAGTAAAACTTTATTTTCGATTAGCAGTGAGTGAATGTGACTTAAAATAAAAATGGCAGTGACAATGATTTTAGTAATATCCAAAAACTTCAAAACGCGGAAACGTTTGCAATGTGGGAATTTGAAGTAACTGTGCTGTTTAAATCAAAAGAACTGATTGAAGTGGTTGACGGAACGGATACCCTAGAAGGCCAAGGTAATGATGCAACTAAAATAAAGAAATGGAAGACAAAGGACGCCAAAGCACAACATTATATTTTAATAACAATTGACAATCAAATAAAACCTCATATTCTGACATGTAAAAACTCTCATGAAATGTTTCAAACATTAAAAAGACTTTTCCAAAGGGAAATGGCAACACAGAAATGTGCATTACTTCAGGACTTTTACAACTTCAAGTTCAATAGTGAAATGGATATGATGAGTAACCTGTGCGTAATACAGAACCTAACCTATAAATTGAACCAACTCGACCAGAAGATAGATGACACAATGGTGATGACGAAAATCCTGACCATACTACCAGAAAGCTACGGACATTTCAGCAGTGCTTGGGACTCAACCTCAATTACTGAACGAACACTGGAAAACCTGAAAGCTCGACTAGTTCAAGAGGAAAATAAAATAAAATCTCTGGACAGTACTAGTGGTAACCAAAGCAAGTTTTTAAGGCTAGCTCCTCACATTAAAGGTATGTCATTAATTTTACAGTAATATAAAATGTTTTTCTTGTCAAAAGGTAGGCCATGTTCAAAAGAATTGCCCAAACAAAAGGTTTTGCTCTTTCTGTAAAAAGAATAACCATGATGAGTCAAACTGCTATCTTAAAAGTAAAAGTAGTAATCAGAGTAGGCCATTGTGTACTATTTGTAAGAAAAATAACCATAATGCTAAGAATTGTTTTTTTCAGAGATAGGCCTAGTAAAAATAAAAGTAACAATGATCTTAATAATACCCATAAAACTGTTTTTCTGACCAAGGTCAAGGAGGAACAGGTAGGCCTAGTCCTTAAAACTAGTACCGGTAAGCCTAATGAAAGTAGGCCTATTAATAATGCTAACAATGTTTTTGTCATTGGCAGTGGTTGTACACCCAACCATATGACCAATTCTAGTAATATCTTAAGTAATATAAAAGAGTTCAAGCAGGAAATATCAGTCGCTAAAAAGAATCAGTCGATATTCTCTTTAGGCGTTGGTAGCATTGAAACTGATAAATGTATTTTAAAGAATGTTTCTTACGTGCCCGAACTCAGCAACAACTTAATGTCCGTAAATGCCATCACAGAGAATGGTGGTACAGTTGTCTTCACTCAAGACAAAGTTGAAGTAATTAAGAATGATAATGTGGTACTGGAAGGTAGTAAAAACAAACAGGGTTTATATGTAGTAAATTTAGATTGTAGGCCTAATATGTGTATTGAAGATAGTATTAAGAATGGTAATACCAATATTTCAATTCAATCAGGTGAAATGGTAAAGTTAACCGAGGCAATTGATAAATATGCTTCGGAAAACCATGAGCGACTAAACAGTAGTCAACTCGTTGACTACCATAATGAAAATAATGAGTATAACAGTAATGGCGATGTTAACGGAAATGTCACACTTACAAATAAAGTAAATTCTAGTGAATTAATGGAAACCTGGCATAAAAAATTAGGACAGCTAAATAATGAAAGCATTAAGAAACTAGCTAAAATGTCAACTGGAATGCCATCTGACATAACAAAATGTGAAAACACATTCTGTACAGTTTGCATAGAAGCAAAGCAAACTATATTTCCTTTTAATGCTGTTAGGGAACGTGGAACAAAGCCTTTGCATATTATCCACTCAGATATATGTGGAAAAATAGAACCAATAACACATGATGGGAAAAGTTACTTCCTTTCGTGCATTGATGATTACACACATTTTTGTAAAGTGTATCTGCTGAAAACCAAAGATGAAGCTAACCACTACATCAAGGAATATATCAATGAAGCGGAAACATACTTTAACCTTAAAGCTCATAAAATAAGATGTGACAATGGAGGCGAATACGTCTCAACAAACTTAAAAAATTGGTGCAAGGAAAAAGGAATTGTGCTAGATTACACTATTCCTTATACACCACAATTGAACGGGACTGCTGAAAGAATGAACAGAACTTTGTTAAATAAAGCAAGAGCAATGCTCTTTGATACAAGTCTTGCAAAAGAAATCTGGGGAGAGGCAGTATTAACAGCTAAGTATCTGTTAAACAGAAGCCCATCTGCAGCTGTCGATAAAACGCCAGCAGAAAAATGGTATAATAAGAAACCAGATCTCTCAAAACTACAAGCGTTCGGAACAGTAGCATACAGTAAGACGCTAGGTCATCTAAAGAAACTCGATAAAAGAAGTAAGAAAATGATATTTGTTGGGTATGCCTTAAACGGATTCCGAATGTGGGACGAAAAGAAAAGGAAAATTATCATTTCAAGGCATGTGATTTTTTAAAAGAAGAGTATTACCTCAGAATTTAAACCAAATGATCGACTAGATGTAAAATTACCAGATGCGTTAGATGAAAGAGAAGAACAAGAAGAAGACACAACTGTATTTGAAAATGAAGGTGAAAATGAACAAGAATCAGTGGATCTAAATCAAGAAGAAAATGAACAGAATGATGGAGAAGAACCAGAAATAAGAAACCAAAAGTATAATCTTCGACAAAGAAATAATATCAAAAGACCTATCAGATATGAAGACTACGATCTAAATGCACTTCTTACATACAATGAATGTATTAATGGAGAAGAAAAAGAAAAATGGATAACTGCGATAAACAAAGAAAAAGAATCTCTTAAGAAAAATGAAACGTGGGAACTTGTTGATAGGAAAAAAAATTTAGGAAAAGAAATTTTAACAAGTCAATGGATTTTCAAAGTGAAAGATGATGGCACTTATAAGGCAAGACTTGTTGTAAAGGGATGCCAGCAAAAAGGAAAAATTGATTTCAAAGACACTTTCAGTCCTGTAGTGGATAGCACCTCACTAAGAGTACTTCTTGCCTTAGCCGCTCAAGAAAACATGCATATACAAACATTTGACATAAAAACTGCATTTCTTTATGGACTTATGGAAGAAGATGTATATATGATAATACCAGAAGGTTTCGAAGAACAAGGTCAAGTTTGTAAACTAAAGAAATCATTGTACGGTTTAAAACAATCTCCATGCTTGTGGAATAAGACATTTACTTCATTTCTTAAAAGTGAAGGAATGACCCAACTAAAGTCAGATCAGTGCATCTTTAAGAACGACAAAAACGATCTATACTTAGCAATCCACGTAGATGACGGAATCATGATTGGCACAGATAAATCTAAAATTACAAACCTACTGAAAAGACTTGAAGACAAATTCGAGATTGCAATAAGCCCGAATCCAACAGTTTATATAGGAATGGAAATAAAACGCCACAGAGAAGGAATTTTCATCACTCAAGAAAAGTACTCAAAACAAATTCTTGAAAGATTTAACATGACAGCCTGTAAAGAAGTAAAAACACCAATAAACTTGCAAGAAACATCTGAAACTTCACAAGAATATAATAAAGGACTTTTTCCTTATAGAGAAGCAGTAGGAAGCCTTCTCTACCTTACCAACAAAACAAGACCTGATATGACCTTTTCAGTCAGTTATGAAAGTAGACACCTAGAAAATCCAGATAAAAATGATGTTCATAATGTAAAGAGGACTCTGAGATATCTAAAAGGAACACAAAACCAAGGAATTCACTTCTCTTCACTAAAACGTGACAACATTGAGCTGAATGCTTATTGTGATTCTGATTTTGCAGGAGACATACAAGACAGAAAAAGCACGAGTGGGTATGTAATCATATTTGCAGGAGGACCTGTGGCTTGGTGCTCAAGAAAACAGCCTATCGTAGCACTTTCAACAGCAGAAGCAGAGTACATTGCAGCTGCTGAATGCTGCAAAGAACTGAAATATTTGAAAACACTGATTAGTGAATTAACTGACAAGCCAATAAAAATAACACTCAACATCGATAATCAAAGCGCAATAAAAATGATTCAGTCAGGTCAAATGAACCGTAGAAGCAAACACATTGACTATTACTATATAAGTGAACAATTTCATGAAGGCCAATTTGCACTCCAATACTGCAGGTCAGATGAACAGTTAGGTGACATATTCACTAAATCCCTTACTTACCCTAAATTTCAAAAGTTCAAAGAAATCCTTATTAAAAGAATAGTAACTTGAGTTAAAATTATGGTTATATTTTAGTAAGACAGAAATTATGTGACAATGATCCATGTAGTGAAATAAACAATCTTTAAATATAATAATGTATTTTTATTAACTTGGTGGATAAAATATTTTGCATAAATCTCATGTAGGTAACCTAAGACTCATTGTAGGCATAAATGAATATGGATAGATTAAAGAGTTTATGATAATAAAAATAAACAATTAAAATATTTAATTCTTAAGAGGGAGTGTTGAATATAAATTTTTATTATAGTATAAGAATAAAATATTTTATGTGTAAAATAAATTGTGTTGTGGCAACATTGACTCTTAAGCTGATTTGTACACATGAATACAGTGAAACAATGAAAATTTACTATGGACTGTACATCTGTTTAAGTTCTTTTAAGATAAGTTGTACCAGTTAAAAAGCTCTGTTATAAAAATAAAATGCGTTTGTTGAATAATAATTATGAGTGTGTTTCTTTTAAAATACTATAAAATTCTTCAAGTCCTGGGGGCCGGTGTGAATTATATAATGCGATTATGCTCATCTACAGGACGCCTTTCTAACAGTATGCACAGGTTACTCCTAAGATGCACACAAGCTGAGAATAGAGGAGGAAAAGAATCATGCTTGCCTATTAATGTATAGATATTCACGGATATATCTCTTACAGTAAAAATTATTGACTCCACATAGGTAATAATTGTTTATATATTTTCTCCTTATTTAATCCCTATCAAAGTTTCCTTTTGTTAATTATTTTTCTTTATAGCATGATACGCATGCAAATGCACAGATATCAGCGAAAGTAGACATATGCTCGGTATAATTTGTACATTAAAACAGTCCAGTATCTGGAGCGGCTCCGAGCCACTTGTAATATTTCATTGGTCAGCTGTGTGCTGTTTATTTTACCTGTTCTGAGGTAGGGTGTCATTTATCCTCACTGTTTTTACATTGTTTACCACAGGCTACAAATATTTCATATTATAGCTTATATCTGCGTTTCATAAAAATTATTTGGGTTATTTCGATTTATATCTAAAGTTACTTTTCTAAGCCATTATCAAAATAAATTTACCTGTAAAAGGGTTTGGTATTACAGTTTGGCTAGTTAGGTGTCAATATAAGATATGAAAGGTCGGGAAAAATGTTAACAGAATAGTTTCCTAATAGTTTTTGTGTACAGGGTTAGTTTCTTAAAGTGATCCAATAGCTAACTTTTTCACTCTGTAACTTACAGTATACTTCCAATGGGGAACCCCCTTTACTTTTTTTTATTTTGCTTTCCATTTTTCCAATGTGGCGGCCAACTTTAAAATTTCGGATGGAACATCCTGCATTTTATGTTGTTTTTGAAATTTCCATTAAATTTTAAGGCTTTTTTATTCCTTGCTATTTTTCTCTAAATCTAACGATTATGGAGCTAGAGGCAATTAAAGTTCATTTTTAATTCCTTAAGAATAACATGGGGCAAACTTTATCTGCCCATATCTCCTAAACCATTGATTAAAATAAAAAATGCTCAAGAAAACAAATGTCTTTAATTAATAATAATAATAATAATAATATTTATTGCATTGGTGTTTTTTAGACACATTACAATGTTAATGAAAATACAATAAATTTTGAAATTACATATAACTAGTTATCTAACTTAAGCTCAAAAAATTCATTTATATTATAAATACAATTTTCAGTTAAAATAATTTTCAAAATCTTCTTGTAGGATTTGAAAGATAGATTTTTGATATTATCTGGCAACTGGTTGTGTAATTTAATATTTAAATATGTAAAACTCTTCTGCGTTCGTGCATATTTTACTCTTTGTATTTGTATATTATTGTTCCCTCTTAAAAAGTGTTCACACTCCTCCATAATTTGCTTGTGACTTCTAATATTTTCTTTTATATTTGTCAGTGCTTTAAATATAAAAATTGACGGTAGAGTCATTATATTTAATTTTTGAAACAATGGTTTACAATGAGTTGTTTTGTTAACACCGCAGATAACTCTTATTGCCTTTTTTTGAGCCTTGAAAATTTTTTCCTTATCAATTGAGTTTCCCCACAGTAGTGTGGCATAGTTTAGGGTTGAATGAATATAAGAGTAATAAACAAGTAAAAGGGCATCTTCTGTAATAGAATGTTTCAATCTTTTCAAGCAGTATACTCCTTTGTTAATTTTCTTTAGAATGTTATCTGTATGATTTGACCAATTAAGATTACAGTCCAGAGTAACCCCCAAGAATTTTAATGATCTAATTTTATAATTAAGTTTGAACATTCCATTGTAATTAAATTCGATTTCCTGAGTCTTATCAAGATTAAGGACCAGTCTGTTTGATTTACACCAAGATTGTAATTTTCTTGTTACCTCTGAAATTTTTACTTTAATATCAATATGTTTTTTGCATGATACTTTGATTCCAATGTCATCTGCAAACATTATAATTTTAGTGTCATCCAATGAAATATGTAGTGGAGCATCATTTATATATATATATTAAATAATAAAGGCCCTAATGCAGAAGCTTGTGGAACTCCATTATTCACTTTTTTATATTCTGAATTTATACCATTGACATAAACCGATTGATATCTCTCTGATAAGAAGGATTTCATTAATTTGATTGATTTAGGCAGAAAACCATATAATTTAAGTTTATAAATAAGTATATCATGACATACAGAATCAAAAGCTTTTGAAATGTCATATGTTTTGAAAGATATAATTTTTTCTTCTTCAATATCGGATATCACACTGGACATAAGATTTGATAAGGCTTTAGTAGTTGATTGATTTTTTCTAAATCCGAACTGTTCGTTTGCAAATAGATTGTTTTCTTCAAAATAACTATTAATTTGGTCAAATAAAAGAGATTCAAATACTTTTGACAAAGCCGGAACAATACTGATTGGTCTAAAGTTAATATAATCCATTTTTCCAGATTTGTAAACAGGTACAACCTTAACTCTTTTAAATAATTTAGGATATATACCTTGATCTATACAATCATTGTATAATGATGTTAACACTTCACATATCTCTTGAGCAGAATATTTTAATATCATGGTATTTATTGCATAACAGTCTAAACATGTACTTGTCTTGAGTTTACAAAGAGTTTCATAAACTTGTTCAACTTTCAAGTGTTTAAATTCAAAAGTTGTATGTACATTTTTGAAGTTTATATAACAATTGGTACTGCATACCTTATTGTTGCTTGATATAGATTTGACAATTTTTTCTATATTATCAATAAAAAAATTATTGAATCCTTCTGCGGTCAAATGTTTTGGGATTAATGGTCTTTCATTTTTATTGTAATTTGTTAAATTTTTTATCACTTCCCATGTTGCCTTGGATTTATTGGAGCTTTCACTAATCTTCTGACTATTAAATTCAATCTTAGCCTTTTTTACTTCATGCTTATACTCTTTTAGCATGTTTTTATAAAACTTTTTTGAATCTTCAGTTTTTTCTTGCTGATATTTAGAGAATAAATGTTTACATTCTTTCTTCTTCATTCTTAGTTCAGTCGTGTACCATTTACTATTGATCAATTTGTTATTTGTATTGTTAAAATTTTTTAGAGGAATTGATTTGTTTACAGAGTCAAGATATATAATCATCATTTCATTAAATTTATCTTCAATTTCTAATTTAGAATAAACTGACAACCAGTTTGTTATTCGTAATAATTGGTGAAATTCACGTAGATTCTGTTGATTGATAAGTCTTCTTTGAATTTTTGAAGCTTGACTTTGCCTAGAGGTCTGATTTGTGTTTTGAATAATAGTAGAAAAAAGTATAGCATCATGGTCCGACTCAGGAGAATAAATTATTTTACAATACCAGGAGTCTTGGTTTACATTTGTAAATACATTGTCAATACAGGAACCAAGATTTTTAAGCCCAGGCCTTGTAATTTCATTGACAGTGTGGTAAAGACCATGGCTATTCATTATATTGCAGAGTTGCACAGTTTCATTTGAATGCTTTCTAATATTGACATTAAAATCTCCAGTTATAATTAGTTGTCCTTTGAATTTAAAAACTATTTTCAGTACTTGATCCAATTTTTCAAGAAATTTTTTGTATGTTAATTTATTTTTGTTATATGGTCTATAAAGGGATATAACAATTGTATTGTAATCTTTAAGCTTAATTGCCGAAATTTAAAAAATCATTTCTTCAGATATTTTATTAATTTTTGTGAGCTCATGACATATGATATCATTTTTAACAATAATCATTGCACCCCCTTTTCGTTTATTGTTTCTGCAGAATGATGAAACTATTTTAAAGCCTTGTATTCTATTTACATTAATATGTTCATTTTTTATCCAATGTTCAGTTAAGCAGATAACATCAATATTATTTTCTAATAAATACACATTTAAAATATCTAATTTATTGACCAATCCTCT
Source organism: Neoaliturus tenellus (assembly GCA_030545055.2). Taxonomy (NCBI): domain Eukaryota; kingdom Metazoa; phylum Arthropoda; class Insecta; order Hemiptera; family Cicadellidae; genus Neoaliturus; species Neoaliturus tenellus. Next base: position 195,068,887 of record CM061533.1, read on the forward strand.
TATATTCCAAATAAAAAAATTGATATTTTTTCTCCTTGTTTTTATTTTATTTTTATTATTACTATTCAACTTGATATCAAAACTAGAATCACTATTTAAAATAATGTTTTCACATCTCAATCTCAATCTTAGATTTTTAAATATTCTTTTATACCTCGTCTTCCTAAAAAATGATTATAACCTGTTATTATAACAGGAATATATTTTGCATATTGATTAGAAACTCCATTACTAATTATTTGATTACAAATTGATTTTGAAACAGTTACCTTACCATTTAAGTTTAGATGCAATCCATGCCGAGTATAAAGTTTACGATTTAAAAATTTTAAGGGAATAAATTTAACATGCTGTAAACATTTGGAAAGAGAACTTAGTTCTTGATTCAACTCATATATTTTATCATTTAGTTCAGGTATATCATATCTATATGGCACTGATATGAGTAAAACGTTAGTATGTGTTAATTTTTCTAATTTTTTACCAAACTTATCTTTTAAAGATTGTGGGTTTGAGTTTTCCATATCATTAGTACCACACATAACAATTATGAAATCTTTTTTCGTCATTAATTTGCTTTCACTTTCCATTTCACTTAAGATATTTTCAGAGACTCCGTTTGGTTTAAAGTATAGCGAGACTTGATACGATTTTAAATTCTCTTGAATAATGTCTCGTAAATATCTACCGTGACTGTCCGAAAATATCTTTACCTTTGGTTGTTCATCTTCTTTTTTATTAGGATTTGTATTTCCTTTGGTTATTCCTGTTTTAAGACTCACGTGATTATTATCTACTTTATCTTCACTATGAGGTTCATTTGTATGCTTTTCAATTGTTTGTTTATTTCGGTTAGGAATGTCTAGTTTTTCACAACTAATGTCTTGTTTACATTGAAGCTCTTTTTGGTTATTTTTTGTAGTTACACTTAGAATCTCATTATTTTCTAAACCATTGTCATTGATTACCGCTTTGTCATTCAATAAATACTTTGACGGTGATTTTTTGTAGATCTTTCCTTTTACTTCATTTTTATTTTTATATTTGATTGGATCATCATTTTCTACAAAATTCTCTAATGGTAGAAATCTGTTACTGACCGATACCTCTACTTTATTGACATTTTTTGATTTAAGAGAGTTTTTTGGTTTTGTGAACTTGTTGTGGGTGATTATTTTAGTTTCTATAGTTTCTTGAGTGATTTCCCGCTCTAGTTTTTCAGTTGTTGAAATATCATTCATGTATTCATTGGTAAGGAAATCAGGAATCACCTCTCTATCTTTACTTTTTACTAAACAATCTAAGTAATATTTTGTATTAACTAAAACGTGAAGCCCACACTCAAACGTATACTCCTGTTGGATGGTTGGAACCTCAATTATTTTATCATTGTTACTTATATTTTTAGCAAGAATCTTTGCATGTTTGAAGTTCATACCCATCAAACTGTCAAAGTGATAAAAGGCAGAATTTTTCTTAGAATGAACTAATAGGCTCCAATGACTACCATTCGATATTTTAGGATTCCAAGATTGATACTTAGTGCAGTTATTTAGGCAAAAGAAAGTATAGTCAACTTTATCAAATCCAAGAGCTGTTAAATTTAAAGTGATTTCATATGTATTTCCAAACTTCAGAATTTGAGTGGTAGATGGCCCTACAAGTAGTACATTATTATTGGTCTTGGCCACAAAAGCATTGAAGGAGTCAAAATAAGCTTGTATGAAATCATCATCTATCCACTTAGACTCTTCAAACCCAGTTACCGAGTACTTGTTGCATTTACCCTTGGTTTCCACTGAGGGGTATGCTGTTTTTGATCTTGTTTGGATAATTGAGTGCATATTCTTTTATTATTTCAATTATAGACAAAATTAAATTGTTGGTTTGTTTTTGAGGTTAATGTAAACAAAAAGTTTCAAAGTAAATATATAGAAGTCTGAAGAGAGTTATCACTAATTAATACTTACATAATTTAAAATAAGCCATAATTGAACAAATTTATCAATTGTTTGTATGAAATATATCAAATTAAATTCTTAAAATTAGTAAAATATGAGGAGAAAAGATTTTGCAGTTGTTGTGTTCAATAGATCAGCTGTATTAATTTGATAATTTAAGAACAAATTTTTTATAATCACAAACAATTTTTTTTAATTTTATTTTTCATGACATATTGGAAAGAAGGTAATTTGTGCGTAAATACAATTTTTATAAGTGAAATGTTCTTAAAACATCAATTTAAGACATTTTTATTCTTGATTATTCTTTTTTTAATCAATTGTTTCGGCTATATGGGCAGATAAAGTTTGACCCATGTTATTCTTATGGAACAAAAAATGAACTTTAATGGCCTCTAGCTCCCTAACCGGTAGGTTTAGAGATAAATAGCATAGACTAGACGAGTCTTAAACTCACATGGAAATTTCTAAAACACCATGAAATGTAGGGTGTTCCATAAGAAATTTTAAAGTTGGCCGCCATTTTGGAAAAATGGCGAGAAATTTTAAAAACTGAAATACATACCTGAAACCAAAATAAAAAAGTGGAACACCCTATAAGAAGTATAATGTCAGATATAGAATAAAAAAGTTTGCTAAGGGATCACTTTAAGAAACTCACCCTGTAGTATAAACTAACATGGCTCACGACTTTTAAAATTATTAAACAAACAATAATTATAAGATAAGTGTAATTGCTTATAAGATTGTCTTACATAGACTAATTAATTCTCAGAAAATCTTGAGTTAGGGACGCAATATCCAGTCATTAGTTATTTTAAATATGAGGTATCTAATATTATTCATATTATTATAAGATGTGTTAATAAAACAACACTTAAGAAAGAAAGTTGTGTCATCGATAAAAACTGATTTAAATTTATAAACGACAGTTATAACATTTGCATGTAACAACTGAGGTTTTGAAACTGTGTTCATTAAATTTAAAAGTGGTATAAAATACTAACACAAATCTAAGAAAGTAATATTTGGATTACTTTCCACACACAAATTTGAAGTTCTATTTTGAAGTTAATTTGAAGTTCCACCATTACACCAATAAAGTGGTTTAAAAATAATGTTCTTTACGGACCCCATAGCCATAGCAAAAAATTATTCAATAAGTGTGTAGCATTCATTCATATGTTGTTATTTTGTATTTTATACGTATGTTCACTTTGGATTGTCAGATTAATGAGTCTTCATGATTATAATTATATAATAATTGTATAATTATATAATTATTGCTTTAGAATAATAGTTATGTAATAATATACCTATTACTATATAACAGTTTATAATTAACTACTAAAACTTATTAACTAGAACATTATTACTTGAAAAAAGGATCTTAAACATCAAATGTAATTATTTGGTGGTTTTTGTATCTTAATCGCTAGCCTCGGTTTTTGTCGTTTTCTTCTAGGTAAAACAAAAATATTTGTGGCTATCAAATGAGATAGATCTTTTTTTATATGATAATATATATATTATGACATTACCAAATTGTTACATCAAAACAAAACGCAAGGTACAATATTAAACGACAAACAAGGATAAACATGTCCATAAGATTCAAATGAAGTTTTTTTTAGACTGAAGTTTATAAAACCATACGCCATTCTATAAGTGATTTTACATTAATGATGAACTTTATAGCCTATTGAGATATAAACTGTAGGATATGAAATATAGGCCTAATTTATAAAAATAACAAGTTTTAAAAATAATACCGAAGTTTCTAAATAATAGTATATTTCATTAAAAGTACCAAAAATTTAATTTTCCTGCACGCACTCAAGTTTTATGTATGAGGTGAAGCCGAGCGTGCAGTCATAATGGAGTTTCATGGCATGGCATGAAGTTTCATAATAATTAGGGCAAGTGCCAGAAAATCATAACCAAGTACCGGATCTCAAACATAAGATTTAACACCTTTAAACCTTTTCCGCCCTTCCCCAAGTTTATTCCAATATATGGTTATCAGCAGAGATTATGCATTCCTAGCATTACCAGTTTGTTCAAAACAGGTTTTGCGCCTTTCCTCAATGACAATGTGAAATAGTAGTATTTCGCACGTATGTTAAAACTACTTGCTTGGCAAGATTTGTGCTTACGTGATAAGCCCCTAACATGCCAGAGAAAAACATTAACAAAACACATTACTTGAAGACTTGTACTGTTAGGTTAGTAATAGTAACTTTTAAACTGTAAAATATTTAAATTCTCACCAGAATAATAAACTGTTTGCAATAAACCCTTCCAGATATATGTTTGCGATATGAGTGGTGAAATTTAATAGACGGCCTCTTCTATTTCGTTTTGGAATAATATTTTGTGGATTTAACAAAAAAGCATTTCAGTAATCAATAATGGTGTGCTCAAGTCCAAAATGAAGTAGTAAACCACGGAAAAACACTCTCGATAGTAATTTTCAACACCGTATACTTTACCAAGCTATTTGAAACCACTGATTACTCCGTTCCGTTGTATCATGACAAGGGTATTTACATTGGGATTAGTCTGATGGTATCTACATAACTCCCCAAGAGATTTAATAGTTTTTGCATTACTTTGTAGCAGGAATCCTATATAAATTTATGATGAAGGGGTACCTAGGGAAGGTTACGTAGGATTATAGGCCTAGGAGTGAGGCACAAAGGGTGAAAATATGAAACAAATGTAATTGTAATTATATTTAAACAATTTTTTAAATATAAATATAAATTTGTGACATATTACTCAAAGTTGAAAGATCTTAAAATTGATGTTTGATATGAGATAGGATAAAGCAGTAAAAAACTTACTTTACAGGATATCATCTAAGGAAAGTATTAGAGAAAACCTCTTAAGCCTCTCTGATATCATACATAATTTAAAAGTTATTGAGAAACGAGCAATATGCCTAAAAGTCGAAAATGAATTCAGAAGGTTTTGCATTTCTGTCTTTGCCAATGAATGATTATAAAGCAAAGTTTGATGGGCTGCTATTTCGGATCAATGGTCCTTTTGAAGTCACGTGCATTACTCTTTACTATGTTGGTACGACTATTGGTACGAGACATTTGATGTGCATATAAGATGTTGCATATATATGTTTACATCTAAGATTTTAAAGACCTCCTGCATGGTCTGTCATCCACTCACAGAAAACAAGAGAAATACCTCGAGATTTGGGTAATAATTACAAATACAAACATACAAAGTTTTACAAATTTTTTTGTCAGAAAGTCAGGGGTTACAAGCTATAATGCAGACTGTAGTAGATATGAAAGGCGGTTTCTGGCGCACCTCGTACTTCCGATTTCCGACCCTCTGTGAACTTCATTTTTGACTGGTTTTGGACCAGTTTGTTATCTGATTGTAGTCTAATTACAACCATTTACAACATTTTACAACATTTTACAACATTTTACAACATTTTCTCAGGTTTTGCCAAGGGTGTTTTTAGGAAGTACGAGGGAAGTACGAGGGAAGTACGAGGGAAGTACGAGGGAAGTACGAGGAAGTACGAGGGAAGTACGAGGAAGTACGAGGGAAGTACGAGGAAGTACGAGGGAAGTACGAGGGAAGTACGAGGCGCCCTCTTAACCTACCCTTGTAAACCTCATATTTGAATGGTTTTGGGCCTCTTTGTATCTGATTTCGGGCTGATTTCAACCATTTTTCAGGTTTTTCAAATGGTAAATTTAATCCAGAAAAAAATAATCCAGATATTTAATTCAAGGAAGTACGAGGCGCCATCTTCACCGACCCCACGTAAACCTCATATTTGACTGGTTCTGGGCCAGTTTGTATCTGATTTCGGGCTAATTTCATCCATTTTATCAGGTTTTAAAAATGGTGAATTTAATCCAGAAAAATTTAATCCAGAAATTTAATCCAAAGTAGTGCGAGCTCTTAACCTAACATAATCCTGGTTTTCATCCACATTAGGTATTTTTTCACAGCGATTTTCACCACATGACAAGGAAGAGTGCTTTGATTTGTCATTACCGTTACTTTAAGTCTGAGGTTGAAAAAAAATCTCGATACATTTTGATTTCCAACACCATTTTTTATAATTTTAATCAGTTTACACCGGTGCTTCCGAATCCGCCGTCTTTCCGTTCAGTTTGTTCAACTTGGTCTATTCGAATACAAGGTGGTTTTTTGTACATCTCGCAGATGATCTGCGCAATCCTATCTCCACGACGCACATGAAAATCGGTATCAGAATTGTTCATCAAGATAACACCGACATTCCCCGTATAGTCCCGGGCTATGACACCGGCGTTTACACTTATACAATGTTTTAAAGCCAAGCCAGATCTTGGCGCTATCCTCCCGTAGCACCCATCTGGGAATTTGAAAGTCAAGTCAGTTTTTATCAACTGTTGACCGCGTTTCGGTACAACATAATCATACGCACTTCTCAGATCAAGACCGGCCGCATCAGATGATCCGTTGTACGGTTCAAATGCTTTTTCAGTCAAGCAATAATAACCGTAGCTTTCAGCCATTATTGATTCCTAATGCATGCATTATGGGTTTTCACAACAAATAAATTAAACGGGGCATTTTCAAAAATGTATTTAAATTATGTTTTTTAAAAACTATTTTTATTCGTCAACTTTAAACTCAATATTGTGCTTGAATTTATTGTCTGAATGTGTTATTTTACCGTTGTACAACACATAGAGTTTCCCCTTATAATTCAACAGTTGTTTGATATAGTTATTCGTCAACCTGTCATTCCAGCTTTGGGGAACATAGAATTTCATATAGGTAAGGAAATCATAGATAGTCCGGCATGGGGACTATTGTATGTAGATAGTCCGGCATGGGGCCTATTGCATTTTAGATAGTCCGGCGTGAGGACTATTACATTTTAGATAGTCCGGTGTGAGGCCTATTGAATTTTAGATAGTCCGACATGGGGACTATTGTATTTAGATAGTCCGGCATGGGGACTATTACATTTTAGATAGTCCGGTGTGGGGACTATTGAATTTGAGATAGCCCTGTATGAGGACTATTGAGTTTTAGATAGTCTGGTGTGAGGACTATTGAATTTTAGATAGTCCGACATGGGGACTATTGTATTTAGATAGTCCGGTGTGGGGTCTATTGTATTTAAATGGTCATGCAAAGCCCAAAAACCTAGTAGCTAAGGATTTGGCCTGTGAATAGGGGGTATTACCCAACAGCCTAAACCTAATGTGTTGGGACCAACATGTAAATATAAGGCCTTGCACCTGAGTCCAAAGCCCTAAAACCTAGCAGCTAAGGATTTGACCTGTAAATAGGGCCTATTTGCCAACAGCCTAGACCTAATGTGTTGGACCTATGATCTAAACCTAAGGCCTTACACCCATACCCAAAGCCCTAAAACCTAGCAGCTAAGGATTTGGCCTGTGAATAGGGCCTATTAGCCAACATCCTAAACCTAATGTGTTGGACCTATGATCTAAGCCTAAGGCCTTACACCCATGCCCAAAGCCCTAAAACCTAGCAGCTAAGGATTTGACCTGTGAATAGGGCGTATTAGCCAACAGCCTAAACCTAATGTCTTGAGACTAAGATGTAAACCTAAGGCCTCGCACCTGAGTCCAAAGCCCTAAAACCTAGCAGCTAAGAATTTGACCTGTGAATAGGGCCTAGTAGCCAACAGCCTAAACCTAATGTGTTGGGACTAAGATGTAAACCTAAGGTCTGACACCTGAGTCCAAAGTCTTAAAACCTAATAGATAAGGCTTTGACCTGTGAATAGGACCTATTAGCCACGAGCCAGGACCAAATGTGTTGCACCTAAGTTCTAAACCTAAGGCCATACACCTGACTCCAAAACCCTAAAACTTAGCAGCTAGACCTGTGAATAGGGCCTATTATCCATCAGCTTAGGCCTAATGTGTTGGACCTAAAACCTACACCTAAGGCCTTACACATGGTTCCTTAGACCAAATGCATTGGACCAAATTAAATCCTTAGACCAACGATCTAATTCCATAGACCCAAGGCCTTAGGATTAGGTTCTAAAACCTAGCAGCTAAGGATTTGACCTGTGAAGAGTGCCTATTAGCCAACAGCCTAAACCTAATGTGTTGGGACTAAGATGTAAACCTAAGGCCTTGCACCTGAGTCCAAAGCCCCAAAACCCAGCAGCTAAGGATCTGACCTGCGAATAGGGCCTATTAGCCAACAGCCTAAACCTAATGTGTTGGGACTAAGATGTAAACCTAAGGCCTTGCAACTGAGTCCAAAGCCCTAAAACCTAGCATCTAAGGATTTGACCTGTGAATGGGGCCTATTAGCCAACAGCCTAAACCTAATGTGTTGGGACTACGATGTAAACCTAAGGCCTTGCAACTGAGTCCAAAGCCCTACAACCTAGCAGCTAAGGATTCGACCTGTGAATAGGGCCTATAAGCCAACAGCCCAGACCTAATGTGTTGGACCTATGATCTGAAACTAAGGCCTTACACCCGAGTCCAAAGCCCTACAACCTAGCAGCTAAGGATTCGACCTGTGAATAAGGCCTATTAGCCAACAGCCTAAACCTAATGTGTTGGGACTAAGATGTAAACCTAAGGCCTTGCACCTGAGTCCAAAGCCCTAAAACCTAGCAGCTAAGGCTTTGACCTGTGAATAGGACCTGGAGGCCTTAGACTTAAGACCTAAGACCTAGCAGCTGAAGTGACCTATGAGCCTTTAGCCTAGAACTAAAACCTGAACTAATTAGACCTAAGATCCAAACCTAAGGCCTTACATTGCACCTGAGTCCAAAGTCCAAACACCTTAGACTAGACTAATTCCTTAAACCTAAGATCAAATTACTAAGACCCAAGGCCTTAGACTTAAGACCTAAAAACCTACAAGGGGGCCGCGATTCACAGCCCCCCATGCATTGAGCAAACATTAAACAACGAGGTCTTATTTCTTTGATTTTAAAAACATGATCAGCTATGGTTGTCAGATTTAGATTGGGGTGTTTGAAGACCAACCTCCATCTATCTTACCCAACACCTAAGACCCTACCGCATGGACCAGACCCAATACATAAAGCTAGACACCATAGTCTTGGCTTTTAAGTTCTTGGACCCAAGACCTAAGGCCCTACACTAGGGTCTAGAACCAACACCAAAGATCCTTGGTCCATAGGATATTAGGTTCTTATTCCCAAGACCTAAGACCCTACACCAGAGTCTAGGACCAATGCAAGGTCTAAGGTCTGTGGTCTAGACTTTTAGGTTCTTATACCCAAGGACTAAGGCCCTACACCAGGGTCTAGAACCAAGAACAAAAGTCCGTGGTCTAGGCTTTTAGGTTCTTATACCCAAGACCTAAGGCCCTACATGAGGGTCTAGAACCAAGAACTAAGACCCTACACCAGAGTCTAGGACCAAGGTCTAAGGTCCGTGGTCTAGACTTTTAGGTTCTTATACCCAAGGACTAAGGCCCTACACCAAGGTCTAGAACCAAGAGCAAAGGTCCGTGGTCTAGGATTTTAGGTTCTTATTCCCAAGACCTAAGACCCTACACCAGAGCCTAGGACCAAGGTCTAAGTTCCGTGGTTTAGACTTTTAGGTTCTTATACCCAAGGACTAAGGCCCTACACCAAGGTCTAGAACCAAGAGCAAAGGTCCGTGGTCTAGGATTTTAGGTTCTTATTCCCAAGACCTAAGACGCTACACCAGAGTCTAGGATCAAGGTCTAAGGTCCGTGGTCTAGACTTTTAGGATCTTATACCCAAGGGCTAAAGGCCAATACCAGAGTCTAGAACCAAGATCTAAGGTCCGTGGTACAAAAAGTCTACAAAAAATTAATAGTCTAGGCTTTTAGGTTTCTTATACCCAAGTCCTAAGGCCCTACACCAGGGTCTAGAACCAAGATCTAAGGTCCGTGGTCCAGGCTTTTAGGTTCTTATACCCAAGTCCTAAGGCCCTACACCAGGGTCTATAACCAAGACCTAAGTTCCGTGGTCTAGACATTTAGGTTTTTATACCCAAGTCCTAAGGCCCTACACCAGGGTCTATAACCAAGACCTAAGTTCCGTGGTCTAGACTTTTAGGTTTTTATACCCAAGGACTAAGGCCCTACACCAGGGTCTACAACCAAAACCTAAGGTCCGTGGTCTAGGCTTTTAGGTTCTTATACCCAAGACCTAAGGCCCTACACCAGGGTCTAAAACCAAGATCTAAGGTCCGTGGTCCAGGCTTTTAGGTTCTTATACCCAAGTCATAAGGCCCTACACCAGGGTCTAAAACCAAGATCTAAGGTCCGTGGTCCAGGCTTTTAGGTTCTTATACCCAAGTCATAAGGCCCTACACCAGGGTCTAAAACCAAGATCTAAGGTCCGTGGTCCAGGCTTTTAGGTTCTTATACCCAAGTCCTAAGGCCCTACACCAGGGTCTAGAACCAAGATCTAAGTTCCGTATGCTAGGCTTAGGGTTTTAAGCTCTGAGACCCAAGACTTAGGGCCATACACCACGGTCTAGGCTTTTAAGCTCTTAGACCCAAGACCTAAGGCCATACACCCTGGTCTAGGCTTTTAGGTTCTTAAACCCAAGACCTAAGGCCATACACCCTGGTCTAGGCTTTTAGGTTCTTATACCCAAGACCTAAGGCCCTACACCCTGGTCTAGGCTTTTAGGTTCTTATACCCAAGACCTAAGGCCCTACACCCTGGTCTAGGCTTTTAAGTACTTAGACCCAAGACCTAAGGCCATAAAGTAAAGACCTGAAAACTTACAAGGGAGTCGCGATTCACGACCCCTGAACAGACACTGTGGACCCAAGACCTAAGGCCTTACACCGTGGTCTAGGCTTTTAAGCTCTTATACCCAAGACCTAAGGCCATAAACCCTGGTCTATGCTTTTAAGCTCTTAGACTCAAGACCCAAGGGCATACACACTGGTCTAGGCTTTAAGTACTTAGGCAAAGACCTAAAGTCATAAACCGTGGGCTAGGCTTTTAAGCACTTAAACTCAATGCCTAAGGCGGTCCACATGGGCTAGACTTAAGACCTAAGGCCATAAACCATTTTCTAGGCTTTTAAGCTCTCAGACTCAAGACCTAAGGCCATACACCGTGGTCTAGGCTTTTAAGTACTTATACCCAAGACCTAAGGCCATACATCGTGGTCTAGGCTTTTAAGTACTTATACCCAAGACCTAAGGCCATACACCGTAGTCTAGGCTTTTAGGTTCTTATACCCAAGACCTAAGGCCCTACAAAGTGGGCTAGGCTTTAAAGCTCTTAGACCCAAGACCTAAAACCATAGGGTTAAGACTTGAAACCTTACGCAATTCACGATCCCCGAACAGACACCGTGGTCTAGACCCAATACCTAAGGCCCTACACCTAGACCCAAGAGCTAAGGTCCTTCACCATGATCTAGACCCTAAGACCAAAGGCCTTACACTATGGTCTAGTACTCGGCATAAACCGTTTGCAGTTGTGGTTGTTTCATCTATAGTTAAAGGTAAGTCGGCCTCTACGTTCTTAGACCCTAAGACCAAAGGCCTTATACCACGGTCTAGTACTCGGCATAAGCCATGTGCAGTTGTGGTTGTTTCATCTATAGCTAGAGGAAAGTCCTAAGTTCTTAGACCCCAAGACCAAAGGCCTTACACCATGGTCTAGTACTCGGCATAAACTGTTTTGCAGTTGTGGTTGTTTCATCTATAGCTAAAGGTAAGTCGGCCTCTAGGTTCTTAGACCCTAAGACCAAAGGCCTTACATCATGGTCTAGTATTCCTCTTAGCCGTGTGCAGTGGTCAATTTGTCTATACTTAGAAGAAAGTTGACCTTTAAGTTCTTAGACCCTAGACCTAAGACCCTACACCCATGGACTACAACCTGGACCTAAGGCCACATCCCGAGGTTTTGTACTCGTTTAAAACCGTGTGCAGTTGTGGTTGTTTCATCTATAGCTGGGCGAAGATTGGCCTTTAATAACTGTGTGCAGTTATTACTGTTTCGTCTCGAAAAAGAGAATGTTTATGCTTTTACACCATAACTTAGAACGAAAACCCATGGTCTTATTCCTAAAACCTAGGACCTTAGACCGATACCCTAGGACATAAGGGCTTAGACTTATTGCTTTAGATCTAGGGCAAAAGGAATTTAAATGAGGGCCTAAGGCCTCATAATTTAGACCAACCCCAATCCCAAGCATTTAAGGCATTATACCATGGACCTGTAAGTATATGACCTTAAATTTTGACCTAAGACCAAAGACTTTAACATAAGTCTTAAGCCCTAAGACCCTACCCCATGGGCTAGTACTGGTCCTACACCATGTGGGACCGTGTAAAATGGCGTGCATAAAGCCAATCACATGGATTATTTGAAAGCCCAGGGCACATGAACACCCGTGTTTGCTGTTGGGCGTTTTTATGATTTGCGCTTTTGGGCGTTCTGCAAACTCGACGCGAAAATTACGATCGCAGACGTAAATTATTAAAAAACATCGTGTACACATCGATTTTGAAAAACGATCGTACACGTCGATTATTTTAAACAGCGTCTGGGCATCGATTCTAAAAAACGTTCGCAGACGTTAATTTAAAAAAACATCGTCTACACATCGATTTTCAAAAACGATGTGTACACGTTAATTTTTAAAAACATCGTCTACAGATCGATTTTCAAAAACGATGTGTACACGTTATTTTTTAAAAACATCGTTTACACATCGATTTTAATAAACGTCGTGACGATTTTTAAAATCGATGTGTAAACGATGTTTTTAAAAAATAACGTGTACACATCGTTTTTGAAAATCGATCTGTAGACGATGTTTTTAAAAATTAACGTGTACACATCGTTTTTGAAAATCGATGTGTAGACGATGTTTTTTTAAATTAACGTCTGCGAACGTTTTTTAGAATCGATGCCCAGACGCTGTTTAAAATAATCGACGTGTACGATCGTTTTTCAAAATCGATGTGTACACGATGTTTTTTAATAATTTACGTCTGCGATCGTAATTTTCGCGTCAAGTTTGCAGAACGCCCAAAAGCGCAAATCATAAAAACGCCCAACAGCAAACACGGGTGTTCATGTGCCCTGGGCTTTCAAATAATCCATGTGATTGGCTTTATGCACGCCATTTTACACGGTCCCACATGGTGTAGGACCAGTACTAGCCCATGGGGTAGGGTCTTAGGGCTTAAGACTTATGTTAAAGTCTTTGGTCTTAGGTCAAAATTTAAGGTCATATACTTACAGGTCCATGGTATAATGCCTTAAATGCTTGGGATTGGGGTTGGTCTAAATTATGAGGCCTTAGGCCCTCATTTAAATTCCTTTTGCCCTAGATCTAAAGCAATAAGTCTAAGCCCTTATGTCCTAGGGTATCGGTCTAAGGTCCTAGGTTTTAGGAATAAGACCATGGGTTTTCGTTCTAAGTTATGGTGTAAAAGCATAAACATTCTCTTTTTCGAGACGAAACAGTAATAACTGCACACAGTTATTAAAGGCCAATCTTCGCCCAGCTATAGATGAAACAACCACAACTGCACACGGTTTTAAACGAGTACAAAACCTCGGGATGTGGCCTTAGGTCCAGGTTGTAGTCCATGGGTGTAGGGTCTTAGGTCTAGGGTCTAAGAACTTAAAGGTCAACTTTCTTCTAAGTATAGACAAATTGACCACTGCACACGGCTAAGAGGAATACTAGACCATGATGTAAGGCCTTTGGTCTTAGGGTCTAAGAACCTAGAGGCCGACTTACCTTTAGCTATAGATGAAACAACCACAACTGCAAAACAGTTTATGCCGAGTACTAGACCATGGTGTAAGGCCTTTGGTCTTGGGGTCTAAGAACTTAGGACTTTCCTCTAGCTATAGATGAAACAACCACAACTGCACATGGCTTATGCCGAGTACTAGACCGTGGTATAAGGCCTTTGGTCTTAGGGTCTAAGAACTTAGAGGCCGACTTACCTTTAACTATAGATGAAACAACCACAACTGCAAACGGTTTATGCCGAGTACTAGACCATAGTGTAAGGCCTTTGGTCTTAGGGTCTAGATCATGGTGAAGGACCTTAGCTCTTGGGTCTAGGTGTAGGGCCTTAGGTATTGGGTCTAGACCACGGTGTCTGTTCGGGGATCGTGAATTGCGTAAGGTTTCAAGTCTTAACCCTATGGTTTTAGGTCTTGGGTCTAAGAGCTTTAAAGCCTAGCCCACTTTGTAGGGCCTTAGGTCTTGGGTATAAGAACCTAAAAGCCTAGACTACGGTGTATGGCCTTAGGTCTTGGGTATAAGTACTTAAAAGCCTAGACCACGGTGTATGGCCTTAGGTCTTGAGTCTGAGAGCTTAAAAGCCTAGAAAATGGTTTATGGCCTTAGGTCTTAAGTCTAGCCCATGCGGACCGCCTTAGGCATTGAGTTTAAGTGCTTAAAAGCCTAGCCCACGGTTTATGACTTTAGGTCTTTGCCTAAGTACTTAAAGCCTAGACCAGTGTGTATGCCCTTGGGTCTTGAGTCTAAGAGCTTAAAAGCATAGACCAGGGTTTATGGCCTTAGGTCTTGGGTATAAGAGCTTAAAAGCCTAGACCACGGTGTAAGGCCTTAGGTCTTGGGTCCACAGTGTCTGTTCAGGGGTCGTGAATCGCGACTCCCTTGTAAGTTTTCAGGTCTTTACTTTATGGCCTTAGGTCTTGGGTCTAAGTACTTAAAAGCCTAGACCAGGGTGTAGGGCCTTAGGTCTTGGGTATAAGAACCTAAAAGCCTAGACCAGGGTGTATGGCCTTAGGTCTTGGGTTTAAGAACCTAAAAGCCTAGACCAGGGTGTATGGCCTTAGGTCTTGGGTCTAAGAGCTTAAAAGCCTAGACCGTGGTGTATGGCCCTAAGTCTTGGGTCTCAGAGCTTAAAACCCTAAGCCTAGCATACGGAACTTAGATCTTGGTTCTAGACCCTGGTGTAGGGCCTTAGGACTTGGGTATAAGAACCTAAAAGCCTGGACCACGGACCTTAGATCTTGGTTTTAGACCCTGGTGTAGGGCCTTATGACTTGGGTATAAGAACCTAAAAGCCTGGACCACGGACCTTAGATCTTGGTTTTAGACCCTGGTGTAGGGCCTTATGACTTGGGTATAAGAACCTAAAAGCCTGGACCACGGACCTTAGATCTTGGTTTTAGACCCTGGTGTAGGGCCTTAGGTCTTGGGTATAAGAACCTAAAAGCCTAGACCACGGACCTTAGGTTTTGGTTGTAGACCCTGGTGTAGGGCCTCAGTCCTTGGGTATAAAAACCTAAAAGTCTAGACCACGGAACTTAGGTCTTGGTTATAGACCCTGGTGTAGGGCCTTAGGACTTGGGTATAAAAACCTAAATGTCTAGACCACGGAACTTAGGTCTTGGTTATAGACCCTGGTGTAGGGCCTTAGGACTTGGGTATAAGAACCTAAAAGCCTGGACCACGGACCTTAGATCTTGGTTCTAGACCCTGGTGTAGGGCCTTAGGACTTGGGTATAAGAAACCTAAAAGCCTAGACTATTAATTTTTTGTAGACTTTTTGTACCACGGACCTTAGATCTTGGTTCTAGACTCTGGTATTGGCCTTTAGCCCTTGGGTATAAGATCCTAAAAGTCTAGACCACGGACCTTAGACCTTGATCCTAGACTCTGGTGTAGCGTCTTAGGTCTTGGGAATAAGAACCTAAAATCCTAGACCACGGACCTTTGCTCTTGGTTCTAGACCTTGGTGTAGGGCCTTAGTCCTTGGGTATAAGAACCTAAAAGTCTAAACCACGGAACTTAGACCTTGGTCCTAGGCTCTGGTGTAGGGTCTTAGGTCTTGGGAATAAGAACCTAAAATCCTAGACCACGGACCTTTGCTCTTGGTTCTAGACCTTGGTGTAGGGCCTTAGTCCTTGGGTATAAGAACCTAAAAGTCTAGACCACGGACCTTAGACCTTGGTCCTAGACTCTGGTGTAGGGTCTTAGTTCTTGGTTCTAGACCCTCGTGTAGGGCCTTAGGTCTTGGGTATAAGAACCTAAAAGCCTAGACCACGGACTTTTGTTCTTGGTTCTAGACCCTGGTGTAGGGCCTTAGTCCTTGGGTATAAGAACCTAAAAGTCTAGACCACAGACCTTAGACCTTGCATTGGTCCTAGACTCTGGTGTAGGGTCTTAGGTCTTGGGAATAAGAACCTAATATCCTATGGACCAAGGATCTTTGGTGTTGGTTCTAGACCCTAGTGTAGGGCCTTAGGTCTTGGGTCCAAGAACTTAAAAGCCAAGACTATGGTGTCTAGCTTTATGTATTGGGTCTGGTCCATGCGGTAGGGTCTTAGGTGTTGGGTAAGATAGATGGAGGTAGGTCTTCAAACACCCCAATCTAAATCTGACAACCATAGCTGATCATGTTTTTAAAATCAAAGAAATAAGACCTCGTTGTTTAATGTTTGCTCAATGCATGGGGGGCTGTGAATCGCGGCCCCCTTGTAGGTTTTTAGGTCTTAAGTCTAAGGCCTTGGGTCTTAGTAATTTGATCTTAGGTTTAAGGAATTAGTCTAGTCTAAGGTGTTTGGACTTTGGACTCAGGTGCAATGTAAGGCCTTAGGTTTGGATCTTAGGTCTAATTAGTTCAGGTTTTAGTTCTAGGCTAAAGGCTCATAGGTCACTTCAGCTGCTAGGTCTTAGGTCTTAAGTCTAAGGCCTCCAGGTCCTATTCACAGGTCAAAGCCTTAGCTGCTAGGTTTTAGGGCTTTGGACTCAGGTGCAAGGCCTTAGGTTTACATCTTAGTCCCAACACATTAGGTTTAGGCTGTTGGCTAATAGGCCTTATTCACAGGTCGAATCCTTAGCTGCTAGGTTGTAGGGCTTTGGACTCGGGTGTAAGGCCTTAGTTTCAGATCATAGGTCCAACACATTAGGTCTGGGCTGTTGGCTTATAGGCCCTATTCACAGGTCGAATCCTTAGCTGCTAGGTTGTAGGGCTTTGGACTCAGTTGCAAGGCCTTAGGTTTACATCTTAGTCCCAACACATTAGGTTTAGGCTGTTGGCTAATAGGCCCCATTCACAGGTCAAATCCTTAGATGCTAGGTTTTAGGGCTTTGGACTCAGTTGCAAGGCCTTAGGTTTACATCTTAGTCCCAACACATTAGGTTTAGGCTGTTGGCTAATAGGCCCTATTCACAGGTCAGATCCTTAGCTGCTGGGTTTTGGGGCTTTGGACTCAGGTGCAAGGCCTTAGGTTTACATCTTAGTCCCAACACATTAGGTTTAGGCTGTTGGCTAATAGGCACTCTTCACAGGTCAAATCCTTAGCTGCTAGGTTTTAGAACCTAATCCTAAGGCCTTGGGTCTATGGAATTAGATCGTTGGTCTAAGGATTTAATTTGGTCCAATGCATTTGGTCTAAGGAACCATGTGTAAGGCCTTAGGTGTAGGTTTTAGGTCCAACACATTAGGCCTAAGCTGATGGATAATAGGCCCTATTCACAGGTCTAGCTGCTAAGTTTTAGGGTTTTGGAGTCAGGTGTATGGCCTTAGGTTTAGAACTTAGGTGCAACACATTAGGTCCTGGCTCGTGGCTAATAGGTCCTATTCACAGGTCAAAGCCTTATCTATTAGGTTTTAAGACTTTGGACTCAGGTGTCAGACCTTAGGTTTACATCTTAGTCCCAACACATTAGGTTTAGGCTGTTGGCTACTAGGCCCTATTCACAGGTCAAATTCTTAGCTGCTAGGTTTTAGGGCTTTGGACTCAGGTGCGAGGCCTTAGGTTTACATCTTAGTCTCAAGACATTAGGTTTAGGCTGTTGGCTAATACGCCCTATTCACAGGTCAAATCCTTAGCTGCTAGGTTTTAGGGCTTTGGGCATGGGTGTAAGGCCTTAGGCTTAGATCATAGGTCCAACACATTAGGTCTAGGCTGTTGGCAAATAGGCCCTATTTACAGGTCAAATCCTTAGCTGCTAGGTTTTAGGGCTTTGGACTCAGGTGCAAGGCCTTATATTTACATGTTGGTCCCAACACATTAGGTTTAGGCTGTTGGGTAATACCCCCTATTCACAGGCCAAATCCTTAGCTACTAGGTTTTTGGGCTTTGCATGACCATTTAAATACAATAGACCCCACGCCGGACTATCCAAATACAATAGTCCCCACACCGGACTATCTAAATACAATAGTCCCCATGTCGGACTATCTAAAATTCAATAGTCCTCACACCAGACTATCTAAAACTCAATAGTCCTCATACAGGGCTATCTCAAATTCAATAGTCCCCACACCGGACTATCTAAAATGTAATAGTCCCCATGCCGGACTATCTAAATACAATAGTCCCCATGTCGGACTATCTAAAATTCAATAGGCCTCACACCGGACTATCTAAAATGTAATAGTCCTCACGCCGGACTATCTAAAATGCAATAGGCCCCATGCCGGACTATCTACATACAATAGTCCCCATGCCGGACTATCTATGATTTCCTTACCTATATGAAATTCTATGTTCCCCAAAGCTGGAATGACAGGTTGACGAATAACTATATCAAACAACTGTTGAATTATAAGGGGAAACTCTATGTGTTGTACAACGGTAAAATAACACATTCAGACAATAAATTCAAGCACAATATTGAGTTTAAAGTTGACGAATAAAAATAGTTTTTAAAAAACATAATTTAAATACATTTTTGAAAATGCCCCGTTTAAT
Source organism: Neoaliturus tenellus (assembly GCA_030545055.2). NCBI lineage: Eukaryota > Metazoa > Arthropoda > Insecta > Hemiptera > Cicadellidae > Neoaliturus > Neoaliturus tenellus. The sequence continues at coordinate 195,087,553 of CM061533.1, forward strand.
TTATTTGTTGTGAAAACCCATAATGCATGCATTAGGAATCAATAATGGCTGAAAGCTACGGTTATTATTGCTTGACTGAAAAAGCATTTGAACCGTACAACGGATCATCTGATGCGGCCGGTCTTGATCTGAGAAGTGCGTATGATTATGTTGTACCGAAACGCGGTCAACAGTTGATAAAAACTGACTTGACTTTCAAATTCCCAGATGGGTGCTACGGGAGGATAGCGCCAAGATCTGGCTTGGCTTTAAAACATTGTATAAGTGTAAACGCCGGTGTCATAGCCCGGGACTATACGGGGAATGTCGGTGTTATCTTGATGAACAATTCTGATACCGATTTTCATGTGCGTCGTGGAGATAGGATTGCGCAGATCATCTGCGAGATGTACAAAAAACCACCTTGTATTCGAATAGACCAAGTTGAACAAACTGAACGGAAAGACGGCGGATTCGGAAGCACCGGTGTAAACTGATTAAAATTATAAAAAATGATGTTGGAAATCAAAATGTATCGAGATTTTTTTCAACCTCAGACTTAAAGTAACGGTAATGACAAATCAAAGCACTCTTCCTTGTCATGTGGTGAAAATCGCTGTGAAAAAAATACCTAATGTGGATGAAAACCAGGATTATGTTAGGTTAAGAGCTCGCACTACTTTGGATTAAATTTCTGGATTAAATTTTTCTGGATTAAATTCACCATTTTTAAAACCTGATAAAATGGATGAAATTAGCCCGAAATCAGATACAAACTGGCCCAGAACCAGTCAAATATGAGGTTTACGTGGGGTCGGTGAAGATGGCGCCTCGTACTTCCTTGAATTAAATATCTGGATTATTTTTTTCTGGATTAAATTTACCATTTGAAAAACCTGAAAAATGGTTGAAATCAGCCCGAAATCAGATACAAAGAGGCCCAAAACCATTCAAATATGAGGTTTACAAGGGTAGGTTAAGAGGGCGCCTCGTACTTCCCTCGTACTTCCCTCGTACTTCCTCGTACTTCCCTCGTACTTCCTCGTACTTCCCTCGTACTTCCCTCGTACTTCCCTCGTACTTCCCTCGTACTTCCTAAAAACACCCTTGGCAAAACCTGAGAAAATGTTGTAAAATGTTGTAAAATGTTGTAAATGGTTGTAATTAGCCTACAATCAGATAACAAACTGGTCCAAAACCAGTCAAAAATGAAGTTCACAGAGGGTCGGAAATCGGAAGTACGAGGTGCGCCAGAAACCGCCTTTCATATCTACTGACTGTTATCCAAACCTGTATAATAAATTAAAATTTACGGTATTTTTATCCAAAAAAGTCAACATTTCAATAAATGTCTTGAGATTTTAAAAACAACGCAACTCATGGGGTTCTATTAACAAAAGTATGTAGAATAAACATAGCAGGTTTGTTTATTCTAGCTGCTATGCATACATTTTCAGTCACTGATGATGAAAAACAGTACATACTTCAAATTCCTCAATTGTAATGATGGTTTCAGAAAATATTTGTAGTGTTATGAATTTGTTCTCTTGATAACACAATTAATAATACAGGTATTTATGACAGGGATTTATAATTTTTTATCATCGTATTTATCATAGTAAGTAATTATCATGGTAATGGCAGTTTGATCATCCATATCGACTTACTGGACTGTTTTGCGAATGACCAATGTTATGTTATGCTATGCTATGTTATGTTATGTTAATTTATGTTATGTTATGTTATGTTATGTTATGTTAAGCATTAAGTAGCAATGTTATGTTCAAGAGAAAAACCTTGTGGCCATGTATTAAAAGGAGACCAACCTCTGCATCTGGCCATGGTTATAGAAACAACCTTATTTCGTTCATCTGGTTGGCAATCGAGGTATTATTAACAGTTTAAATTTACTAACATGTTTATATTCTTAAAACAATTTTGATACTCCTAATTAATTTCAACCTCTAAACACCATTATTGGATTAGTTTTAGGAATGTTTCTACGATTTGTTAGGTTATATTATTTTTGGCTAGGTAGGCCTATAAGAATGTACAGTATACAGTTTGATTATATAGTGCTATCGGAATAGTTGAACTAAAAATATCTTAAGGATAAACAGTTTCTTGTAATATTTTTTTATTTTCATATTTTTTATATTTTTAAAAGTAAATATTACTTGTGTACAGCTGTAAGTGTATTTTAGGGTAGGGTAGGCTGGGGTACTTGGTCTCAATTTTCAATTTTTATTATTTTACTAACTTTAAATGCTACGACAGAATTCAAATGCATGATTACTTTCTTGATACTTTTATGCTTTCAAGATTTTTTTTCAAAATTATTATTAATTTCAAAGTATTTTTTATTTTTTTTTTTTTCAAACCCTTTACAATTTTTAAACTTTCTTTATTTTTAGCGAACTTCCCATAGGGAATAAGCTATTACCGTAGGTCTCATGGTAAGACCTAAGCCCGGGACCATGTTACTTTTTCGTTTTTTGGTGCCCAGAGACCAAAAATAATAGTCATTAAAATTTATTTATATATATATATATATATATATATATATATATATATATATGTATGTATGTGTCCACGATAACTCTCATAAAAATGGTCCGATCGACACCAAATTTGGTAGAGATGTGTAATCCTACGTTTATTCGGATGAGTTCGAAAACCAGACATATCGACCTACCGGAAGGGGTAGTTTTGGGGGTATTTGTACCCCAAAAAAAGGGTTTTTTGCATTTTTCATATGTAAATTTAAAAAATTTTAAACTTTTATCTTGACCATTGGATTTAGCTCAAAAAAAGACACAATTTAGTATTTTGAAGCTTTGCTCTATCTTCATTGGTTACCGAGATATTAAAAAGTCTAAAGACAGTACATTGTATTTTAAAGCTCCACTGTTAATCTTATGGAGAATAAGGATGTGTTAATACACTTATTAACCAATATTTTTGGATGAAACTTAGTATTTAGCATCATTTGGTTGAGATTCATACATTTATGGTAAATAATCTTGGTTTTTATGATTACCATGGCAGCAAACCTGCATACTCTTTCCCCATGTTAATCATATGGAGAATAGGCAAACTCCTTTATTTATAGACAAATATTGATCAAACTTAGTATATGGAGTTATAAGGTTGAAATAAATTGTTTTTATGCTAAAAACCTACTTTTAGTGTTCCCCATGGCAGCATACCTGCATACTCTTTTCTATTTATCATAAGGAGACTAGACACTTATTTCCCTATTTATGAGCATGTGATGACATTTATTTTACAGGTTTATCTGGTCAAAATTAATATTACTAATTAGGAAATTCGCTGAGTACGCAGGTCTGCTGCGACGGGGTGTATTTTTAAAGTGCCCTTGTGCAAGGCAAGGTACAAATAATTAGTCAATTTTGTTAGGATAAAACACATAACAAAATTCCTCTACTATGATATTTCTGTAAACTTAGGTACAGGAAAAGGGGAAAAATAATATTATGCATCCATAATATTAATAATATTATGTATCCATGTAACTGTTTCAACATAAATTAAAAGGTGTTAGCATAGATGAAATTTCATCTATGGTGTTAGCTAGGGTATTATAAGGTTGGCCTTAATTAGATGAATTATTTATTACATTTAATTTTTATGTTGCTTTCCAGGGTGCAAAATACACACAGAATTAACAAAGATTATATTTATATATAATATATTTTTATTGGTAACACGTTGGCTTAGCGAAACTCCGAGTGTTGCCAGGAAAAAACGAACCATCCAAGCGAAACCTACAGGATGTATTTCCTACTCACAGTAGGAATTGCTTTCAATTTTTCAGGCCCTAACGAAAATAAGTTTCTTGAAGTTAAACTTTCCGCTTTATTGGAACACAACTTTACTTATTATAGTGAAACATTCCTTTAAATATAAACTAAAGACTACGAAAAAGAAACACACTGTTCAAATTGTCTAATGTAACACGGCTTTCTTAGCTGTAAACATATCAATAACCTCAGTAATAATAAAGCTATTATTAGTATTACAGTATTTTTAGTACCAAAAATTCTAACAAAATGTACGTGTCTCTTAGCATGAGTAAAAATACAAATTATACTACAATAGCTTGTGTATAAACTAAAATAATAATAATAATAATAAAATCTACCTGTGGTCTAATAAAAAATATATTTTATGTTATAACAATTATTTTGTGTTTTTATCAAGCTCTTACTTTAATTTATGTGTGTAGATCGTTAAAAAAATAAAACTAGTTTATATTGTTAAACATATCTGGGTACATTATAGACTGGGTTATTTTATTATTTTTGTATCTCAGAATCTCAGTGATAATATTAAAATTGTGGGCACAATTTTACTAACTTGTAATTAATCTATGTATTTAAACTAGTAAAGTAAAAAACACTTTTGGACAGTTCGTCTGAGACTTCTACTAGGCCATTTTGCATGTGGGTTGTACCAAGACAAACCTTTTCTATTCTATAGTAGCAGGTATTATTTTTATTTAAAAATAATTAAGTTAAAATGTTCAAAAATTTAAAATAATTTGGTCTTATGGATATTTAACATGGGGTAAAATGTCAACTTTGTCGCCCTTTGGACAGTTCACGTGAGACTTCCACTAGACCGCTTTACATGCAGTTTGTAAAAAAAAGCTAAACCTCTCTATGTTAGCAGTTTTCATTTATTTCAACGTTATATTACTTTCTTAATTTACAAAAATTAACAGTTAAAAGCCTTTGCAATATATTTATTTTACTCGTTTTCAATAAGCTGATTGTATTACACCCGAGGTATTTTGTCTATAAAACAGTTGAAAAGCAACATTCTAGAAGGATTCGGTTTAGTATGGCCAGTACTTAAATACTTACATCATTATAATGAATTATTCTTTAAATGGAAAGAAAAAAATGGTTAGTTTTTTTACCATCTAAAGTGTACAATTTTATAGTTGGTGGATTAAAAAATAAATGAATAAGTTTTGATTGTTAAATTGTTTAATACTGTACTTTACTTTAAGTTACTTAATTACATAAAGCAGATAATCAAATAAAAGGATATGGCAATTTAAAAACTACATTTTATGTTTCTCACCATCTTCCTAGCTCTTGATCATCACTTATGGAGCTTTATCCGTCGAATATCGATGGACACCGACTCGTAATGTAATAATTAACAATTATTCTAAAGTAATATAATTATTTTTAAGTATTATTTGGAAATATTTTAATGAAAAAACGAAATTTATAACCTTTTTCCCTCACATCATTTTGGATCGAATGTAGAGGGAACAGAGGGAATGTAGAGGGTCTGATCATTGTATTGTTATTCAGTAAGTGCACACTTTCGTCATAAAAATTATAATTTTGGACTGAATTTGGAATATAACTCATAAATTATTTTACAAAGTAAGCGATATTATTTCAAAACACTTGTTCCAGGACTCAGACATTTTTTTATAACACATAAATTTAAATTAATTTTCATTTATGCTGGTAAAGACCTTTTCATGATTTAGGACACCATAAATGTTGACAGTTAAAGTAAAAGTAACAGATATGATGAACAGTTGATTAGTGATTGGCGGGGTTTGTGTTGTGTGTGGTTGGGTGGTGGCGCGGGGGAGGAGGAACCAGTTTGCCTCGTCTAGACGCTAGGCGGCGCTGGGCGGTGGGAGGGCCCGCGGTCTGGTAGCAGGAAGTGGAACGATTTAGTGACATCACAAGATGCGAGCGGTCAGCGTCGGCCAAGATATCAGTCGCGGACCACCCAACGTTGCTGCGAGTACTGATGGATTTATAATAGAAATAAATAACAGTAGTTTTATTCCAATATACAATTACTTTATTCTTAAGTCATTTATTCTAAATACAGTGTGTTTCTTTTGAAACGTAACCTATGTTTTAATATAAACAATTAAAACTTAAAATATACCTTAGATGAGTTAAATCATCATTTATTATACACATGTATATGATTTTATATTTCTTCTGTTATGAGTTATAAAAGACGAATATAAACATTGATGCAATACCATGTTGTATTTAGTAAATTTTAATAAACATAACCCATTATTTAAAATAAACAATTGCATCATAAAACACACCTAAGATACGTTTAATTTTCATTGGCATTTATTAAAAACTAGCTTATCCAGCATGCTTTGCAATGCTAACTTGAGAATTTTTTTGCCCTTCAGGTGATAAGGGCACCCAAGCTAAACCGTCAGGTTTAGCTTGTTCGCTACCCTAACTCGCCGCAAGTCTATAATATCCTCTAGTTTTTTACTACCGATCTTCCTTCAATAATTTAAATAACAACAGTTGTTTATAAAATTAATATTCCTTAATGTAATAATATGTTGTAAGACAAAAATATTGCTTCAATATATGAATAACATTGTAACTTTGAAGACGTATGGGGCGGAGCCCTATGGGGAATATGGAAAAAGTACCCTATATGTTCTTCCTGGTTCTAAGCTACCTTCCCTCCAAATTTCAGCCAAATCAGTTCAGCTGTTTTCGACATTTAAGAGATGTAACTAACACGACTTTCTTATATATATATTAAAAGTTTTGTATTGTTTTTGTATTGTAATAATTGTGGGGTCTTATCCTGATATAAAATTAGTTTGCTAGTGTATTTTATGTATTTATTTATTCTGTTAATGTGTTATTATAGACGAGCATAAACATTAATACAACACTACGTTCTATTTAGTAAATTCCTGGACATCGTTGTCAAAGGGATAATTGTTATTCCATTAAAACTGTTATACTAGTTGAAAGTTCATCGATAATTTGTGAGTTGTATATTATATGCCTTCTTCTTTATAGGCTACACCCCTAAGTAAAATAATGCAAAGGCCTTAAATCTGGAGACCTTGAATGATGGTGCGTTTTTCTTCCTATTAGTCTATCGTCGAAAAAGTAATTCCATGAGAAATGTACAATTTGAGAATTCGAGCCGTCTTTATAATTTACTTTGTTGATTTGTAAATAATAAAGCATATAGAAATCCACTAAGTATTGAAGACCATGACACGAGTAAAACAAATAATTTTAATGTGATGTAATAACAAGAACAGCTTTTAAAAAAAGGTGTATAAAATTTACTGAATAGAACATGCTATTGTATAAATAAATGTCTGTTTAAACACCAAAACTTAACCAAAAATATCATTAAAATCCTGAAAATTGTTGTGATAAATATAGGCTAGTTAAAAATCGAGTATTCTAAATATGTGTAATGTTTGTATAAGTTTCATTTCAAACCGAAGTTTGCGTTTTATAAGAAACATCCTATAAGTTATGTTTAATTTTTTAGATTTTTGCCAATTGTAGAAATAAGAAATGCGAGTATATGCGCATCAAACCATAATTCATAAAAAAATATCTTGTAATAATTGTGTTGTCTTATCCTGACATAAAATTAGTTTGTTAGTGAATTTTATGTATTTAGTTAAAAGTTTATATAATCTTTTACATTACGTTTTAGTCACGAACAAGTGGAAGGCAGGAGGTTACTCTAATTGTATTGTGGTTATCATAGTTCATACTGTAACTGAAAATTGTATTTACTTACAATCATTTTAATTTCCTAAGTTACATCATTATTTTTTTACTGTACACAAATAACGGCAAATGTAAAAATAAATATGGTTAGTGTTAGTTACGAGTAAAAGTGATTAAAACAAAGACTTTGTCAATTAATTTATTCGTGGTTATACATAAACCCGATTTGGTATATTGTTGAAAGATAATTTAGTGCTGTAAAACAAACCGCTTATTTAGTGGTGTAAATTAGTGCTTTTTACCTCTTAAGTGTTATCTTGGTCACGAAACACTTAGAGAATCCAGTGTCAGTGACTCCTCACGATTTTTGTGGAGTTTGGATACCATACTTTTTTCAAGAATGTTGCCATTAAAATTAAGTCTGCGATGTAATGTAAATTTAGTTTCATGTAGCACGATTATATAACTTATGCACATGTCCTCGTGAACCATGTGAGGTTTTTGTATTTTTACTGTATTTTTACTGTATTGTATGTATTTTTTATTATTTTTTTGTAATGCTGACATTTTCGTTAAAAAAATAAAGAATTTTTTATATTATTTGATTTTACATGTAGTGCGTAATTTGTTTTTCTTCAATCCAACACTAAACATAATACTGTGTTGCCTGTTTATGTTAATACTGTGTTCTTTTTCTTTTCTTTTAATATTATTTAAAAAAAACAAGCTTTTTCCATTAAACCATAGAGAAACCATTTAATTAAATTTACAAAATAAAATAAATGCTCTTTTTCTCTTAAAGAGCAATTTAATTTAACAGTTCAATTCAATTTAACTTTCGCTATTTTTGAGTGCATATGTACTCGCTATCTATAAATAGCGATATTCGCCATAAACGTAAAACTAAGGGGGATCGAGTTTCCCATGATATATTAATGTTACCGATGATTATCTAAGCAGACGCTACCACTTTCCCCCCGCAGGTGCCGGCTCTACTTTCCATTGGTTCTCCCAACATTCACATTTTTCATTCGCTAATTTTAATTCCCCATTTGTCAGTCAACCGAAGAAAACTCGTACACGTTTTATGTAAGCCACTTGGTGCGATAAGTCGTGTTTGTCGCTAGAGTAATAGCTACACTTTCCTTGATTTCCAGTATTTAGCATAAATAATCCTGTATTATATAACTGAGTAAAACTACACTGAGTAAGATTGACAATCTATAATCAGCGTTTAGTAAGAGACTAGCGTTATTCTCCAAAACTCATAACATACAGAGCTTGCACTTTTAAGATTATACCGAGCATTCTTTGTTTAATAAAAAATTATTAGCAAAATACATTAGACCTAAAGTTGGTTTCCCAACGATGTAATTTTACGTAATTTTTTACTTTCTCCCCCTATACCATAGTATATGGAGAAAGTATTGTTTTCGTCAAAATTTTCGAATTTGAGTTGTTGGTGGATTTATTCATTATGGTTCCCCCTGAGTCCAAACAAGTGGTTTTCGGAGTGATGTCTGTGTGTGTGTGTGTGTGTGTGTGTGTGTGTGTGTGTGTGTGTGTGTGTGTGTGTGTCAGGATGTAAACAGAGCTAGAGAATGCCCTAATGGTCCGATTTTAATGAAATTTGGTATATAGGTCCAAATCTACGATAATTCCAGGCGTTTTTTTCATTTTTTTGAATTTTTGATTTTTAAGGGTATTTTACCCCCAAAAACCCTCAAAAATCGTCAAAAATCAAAATTTCTCAACTGGATTTTTATAATTAAAACATTCAATATAGAGCTAAATAGAAATTAAGATGAAATGGTATAGTTTAAAGTACGGGGTTAACCTAGCGTTGCTCGTTGGTTTTAATTCCCTTTTGTTATATTATCATAGTAATCAGATGTTAGGTTTACACCAACAACCAACTATACCTCTTCACAGTTAACAGCTGTTTAAATTGAATGATCAAAATTAGAGTTCTTTTATTTTTGATTACCTATCGTTGTCATTTCGTTGCCTTGATGGCAACCTATTCCTGGAATTGAGACTGTTTTTCAACTTATTTTTGGGCCAAAGCTTAAATGCAAAACTTATGCAAAGTCTACCTGCTAGATTTTGAGATCGTGGAAAATACATCGCTTCAGACAGTGCTAATAGACTATAATAAGTACAGGATTTACAAAAAAATATTTAATTGATGAAAATTAGTTATCATATTACTTACCAATACCAGAGGAAAAGACCAATCCATTCCTGTAACTTGTCAAGGACTATGAGATAACCAGTAACCTCCAAGCACTAGCTGAACACACGACATCACCACTGAACACAAGCACTGACATCAACGCAAACGCACTCTCGACACATCGACATACACTACCGATGACATTTAATTAGAATTTCTATCATTGCTGCTATATACAAAAATAAACATGTCATGTTTTAAACAGAAAAATATTTGAAATATATAACTCAATACTAGGCTATATTGATAAATTTAAAAATTACAACACATAAACACTCGGTAACTCTAACGTATAATAAGTGAGTAACGAATTCTGACCACATGCGACAAAGGACTGGAGTAGCGAAGTATTTAAACAAAATGCAAACGATCGACTAGGCGCATAAGAACCGGTAGGCCGGGGCCCGAGCCGCAACTAACTGGTCCCTGCAGTCAGCCGCTAGCCGCTAGCCGCCACCGCTGCAGCTGAGCAAAGGTCACCAGTCGCTTTCAAGGTTACCCAAATACTGCACTTGCACACGCACACGCACTCGCACACACACACGCAGACCCACACGCACTCGTAACGCACAAGTGGCGGGACTTAGTCGGGGTGACTTAGCTGCAGAGTACAATAAGCGAATGAGCGGATTAAATAAGACCTCAAAACGCTTAGATAATTGGAAAATTTTGCTTTTTTTCTTTTCCGAAAAGTAAGAAAAATTATAAAAATTAGCAAATTTATTGGGATTAAACAAGTTAACTTTGTAAATTGTCGTCAGGTTTCTAGTTTTGTTTATTTCCACAACCAATCTAGTTATTCGACCAAATATTTTAAGAAACTCTATAATTTAATTCAATTATAATAATTAATAAATTTCATTTCAATGTTTATGTTTCAAAATGGCTTTTGTACCAACACATTTTACTAGCCCCGATTGCATTAAAGACTAACTAATAAAGACAAGAACACTCAACCGATGTAGTTCATTTTAAAAACCGTCACAAACGGCATGCAGTCACTATAAGGGCCTGGATTTTGAGCGTCGTAAGGGCTGACAACCTGGTTATTAATAAGAATAATCTACTCCCAGTTCTTTGAAAAAACGAAATGTTCATTAGTTCGTAAGATGAACTACGGTATTTATTTTATTGTTGAGATATTACATGAGAATATACAAAACATTTCTCACAAGTTTTTATGAACGCTGTAGGGTTGGCAATCTTTCGTAAACACATAAATTAAGAGCACTGATAAAACTCAATTCTCTTGTACACCGTAAAGAATGAGCACAACATGTGAAGCACATTGTTCAGGTATCTAGTGACAGTGGTGAGCCTCAGGCCGGAACTTTCGCTCTTACCTGGGGTCAACGCCCCGCGCCCCCCTTGAAGCAAACTTTATTACTTCTTTTTCCTAATTCTCCTCGCCAAGTAAACATGGTTCAATTTGCACTTCAATGGACTGCACTTCAAAGTATAAACAAGTCGGTACTAAGTGTAAGTCACCAATATTTCACCTAGGGGGGAGTATTTATTGTTCCTCCCACTCCCGTGGTCGTTGCAAACCGGTATTTTCACGCGATCCGGTTGTTGCATGCTATAGGATAATGTATTTAACGCCCACTTTAAAAAAAGGTGGTGTTTAGAAAATTTTACCAATAGAAATATGATATTTACGTGCCACATGAAACTCTCTTGTTGTAACAGGAACTCTGCTCTTTTTGATAATATCAGACTTTCATAAACGATCACATTTACTATAATGTAATAATAATTACAAATTTCATAGTTTAATCATGGGTATTTTCAGTTATAGAAGATAACATATTGATAATATGTATAGTATTTCCTTCCGATCTCTTTTAGAAAATAAAAACTTTCATGAAATATATTAATGTTTCCAAAAAGACATTCGTTTCCCAACGAATAATTGCAAACTATTATAATAGGAAGTGGATTGTAGACAATGTAAAAACACATTAAAACTCATGATGTGATGAACAACACATGACAGGCGAATGTAAGCCGCAAATGGGGAGGAATGGGTAACGGTTGCGTCAGATCACATTTCCAGACATTAACAATGGTTTATGGCTGCAATGCCATCAAAGCGTCAACAAAATAACACATTTGCGGTAATGGAAAAAGTTGTTTCCAAAAGTTGTAAACTGTGATATCATTCCCTTCAGTTCGAATTTTCGATTTATATTTATTTTACCATAGTAAAAGACGCTTTAAAAAAGTCTGCTAATTGTTAGCTCGCTTACGATATTTATCTAGTATTTTCGTTAACTACTTAAAGTATATATATGTTACTATTCTTAATGTATTCCCCTCAATATTATCACTTCAATATATATCATAATCACAACGTAAGAAATAGTTTTTACTATACAGTACTTGATTTTGTATAAGACCTAATAAACTTTTAAATACTGGTATATTGAATATTGTTTCTTGTTACATTAAAAACAGAATATACAGGGTATCTTAAAGGTCCTTCACCAAACTTTATAGATCAAAATAAGCACACAAAAATCGTATGTAGGTACTCCTAATATGCATATTTACTCACTCCCGCCACTATCCGCCATTTTGTTTTTTCCACTTAATAATTTTTATTTCGGTGATGGATTGATCTAGAAACTTCACATTTGGGCATAGATCTTTATAATACTAATTTCCATTTCCACAGTAAAATAATATTTTCCCTTGCATATTTTTTAAATGGCTGCAATTTTAAATGTTTTAACACAAAAATATCTTAAAACTGGTAAATTATATCAAAATTTCACTAGACAAAAAATTGACGAAATTTAAATGTCTAACCAAACTTGTAAGGATATTATAAAACTAATAACTGGGTTATTGTGATTTTTCAGCAGAGAAACGTTGATTTTGCATTGATGAATGCAAATTGAGGTTATTGTAATAGAAAATCACAATTAATCCGTAATTTGTTTTCAGAACCTTAAAAACCTGTGTCTTTAATTTTTTGGATAATTAAATTTGTCAACTTTTTGTAACTTGTAAAATGTTTGTATAATTTATTGGTTTTAAGATATTTTAGTTAAAAAAAAATTAAAATAGCCACCATTTAAAAAATATGAATAAAAAACATAATTTTTATCATGGAAATGGAAATTTGTACTATAAAGGTCCATGCCTAATAGAAGTCCATAGATCAATCTGTCACCGAAATAAAAATTAATAAGTGGAAAAAACTAAATGGCGGATATCTGCGTAAATATGCATGTTAGGACGTACCTTCATATGAACTTTTTGCTCATTTGACTCAGTTAGCCATGTTGTGACGTTTGGTGACGGATTTTAAAGACACCCTGGATAAAACAATTATATTATACAGGGGTTGTAAAAGTAGCTAATACAGTTTTATTTGATTGATACCCAAGTCAGCCACCTGCTGATTACCTTCATCTGTTAAACCAGTTAACTTACCTGTTAACGTAAGTAACACTTTTAAGAGTTTATTTATGTTTCTTAATACTCTAAAACATATTTTAATATTTCAGTTTTTGTACAAATAAACTTATTGTTCCCATAAAATATTTCGTTGATACTGTATACCTACTTTTGAACCCCCAGTATTATATGTTAAAAATTAGAAGTAAAATATAAATTGCATATTGACCATCTGTCACACACCACATTAATATTTCTTAATTTGTGTTGGTTAAAAATTACATAATGATCCCGTGAAATGACCCGGCAGCATACTTTTGAGAACTAGAACTTACTTGTTGATTAATAAATTATTCACACTGCACACACTAGAGAACAGAGTTAAGAAAAAATATTCGTATAAAGGCACATGAACCAAAACAATGATATATTTGACCTTTTGAGAAGAGTTTTAAATAAGAAAAATCGGAATAAAATGTTTTAAAGAATATTTTTATCAGAGTTCCATCAAGTCTGCCTTAAAGGAATTAGCCACTAACTAAGTCTGAACAATTATGAAGCCTCAAAAGGAATAAGCAAGCACATTATTTATAAAATTGGGCGGCCTGTATTATTCTTAGAGGTACTTCCGTCCCTAGCACGTTGGTCTGTCTAATGATAGAGCGAACTTCAATTTTGCTACCAAGTGTATACTTGGTAATAAAATATTTTCATGATCATTATTTACTATGCAAAGAATAAATTTAATACCATGACAAAATTATCTGTTTTATTTTCTTATAATATTTAAAGGAAGTGTACTGCGATTTCGATTATTTTTAAAGCAGTTACAGGAATACAAACAATTAAAACTTAATAAATTACCACATTTTCAAAGTATTTATAAAAAATACTTCTTAAAAAGTTTAAATTATTTCCCTGCAAGACATAATTGGTTTAATCAACACAACAAAGCAATGCAAGTTGTCTTAGTAGTGTATAGAACTGAAGATAAGTTCCCTTTGTAGTTGGGAATGGTGTTCCGAATACAATAACTCAGTTCTTAGCTGTAATGTTACTCTAACTGGCCTTTCACCAACTGTTGTGTTCCTTTCATGTTTTTGATAGTTAAAAATTCCGATGGTTTAAATCAATTACATGAAAAAAAACTCATATGAAGCGAAACTTCATTATATTACAATCAATAGTTTGAAAACGTGTTTACAATTAACAAAGTGTGTTTTAATACGTTTAAATAATGTTGTGGAAATTTTCAATTGATCCCTCGCAATTCGTTAATTTAATGTCTCTTTTCAATCAAAATATTTTTCATGGAAACAATTTTATTTAGGTCAAACGAATATTTTTTATAAGCACACACAGCACTACACAATTTTAATTTTTATTGAATTTCTTATCTTTGGATTAGATTATAAATTAGTTTAGATTATTTTAAGACGAAGTAAAAATGCAATTTACTGCATGTATCAGACAAGATGGCTATATGAAAGTAACTGTTGGGTTGTCTTTATGAGATGCGCTGGGCTGGGAAAGTCTTCAGAACAAGATCATCAGACAAGAACAAGTTTTTATTTTTTTTTTATTTATTTTTTTTATTTTACTTCGTTCATCAAGTGAATGAATATTAATTACCAGTTTGACCCTTCGCTTAACCAAACAAAATATTCGACACTAATATATAAGTAACATAAATTTTCACTTTTCACTGGGTATTGGGCAATTAACTAATAATTATGGAATCTTATTATTACTACCAAAACTTTGAAGCTTCACATACATGAAAATTTTCATAGAAAAGGTTTTTTCAGCCATCAGAATTGTTGTTGCCCTCAGGCCCAGCCCAAGGACCGTCATAAAGGACAGAATTTTTAGGAGTTTTTTGTCTGATTTCTTTTGACCCAACATATAGCATATGCACCTTTTTTGAAACGCCAGAGCGAATAATCATCAGGCTACTTGAAAAAATCTCTAGTGGTAAACAAAAAATGCCACAGTACAGTAATAGTGCCTGAATTAGTTATCTGATTTAGAGAAAAGGATCAAATGATAATAATTTAACCTAATCTTAAAATATATATATATATATATATATATATATATATATATATATATATATATATATATATATACACTAATTTGAGCCAAGTAAAAATAATACATCTTTCATGTACGATAATTAGTAAATAGGTTAGTTTTAATAGTCTATTTTATTAAATTTGAAAAAAAACTTTAGCTACATATACACAGTAAAGCCGGGTGGAAGTGGATACACAGATAGTATGACTTGTAAAAATAGCCAGAGACCTATTGAAATATATGTTCAGCATAAAAATTATAAACAATTGGTGTAACTTTGGACGTAATACTGTCGTTTTAAATTTTTAAATATACTTGAAAGTAAGACAACATATTATGCTAGATAATATTAGTTTTATTCTATAGCACCTGAAAGTGTTTTAATAGATAGAAGAGTCAAGTAAACTACTATCATGTATAAAGTATAAAACTTATTTTTTTGTAATGTGTAATATTGATTCTAAAGATAAAATATATTTTATTATAGAAGGATAACAATACAATCTATAGCGGAAAATAATAACTATAATAACGCTCTTAATAAAGGATTTACGAAGTACAAATTCAATTCCCTTGCCCGCGGATTACTGCAAGTGAAATAGATCCTAACATGATAACAGTCCGAAAACTGAGGGAGATAAATATAGTTGATAAATATTGGGAAAGCAGATTATTGTTTGAAACTGGTATTAACGAAGAGCGCGTAAGCTCCCTACAGTAAAGAATGTGGCTGGGATTAAAGAATATTGGAATGCGAAATTGATTGACATGACCATTTGGCATCATTTACATAACGAAGTCTATGTTTTAGGTAAAGTTTGTTTGATCGATTTCATTGTAGTTTATAAAAAGTAATTTTAAAAACATATAAATTTCATAATAATAAATAAATTTAGCTACATATTTTAAAGTTTCATTGATACATCATTAATAAGGTGTGGATCATACTCAATATTGTTAAAAGGAGACTAATTTTATAAAAAAGATAACAACTACTAATAAAAATTATACAAGGGACTGGAAGCATTCAATACGAATTGATCAGTTTTAATTTTTTTAATTCAGTATTTAACATTATTTTCTTTAACCCAGTAATAATTGTCAATGTCAAGGATATATTAAATAATTTAAAGGATTTAAATATACTCTGTAAATCCTTTTGAATTGTTAGTAAAGTTTTGCCTAATCACTTTTTTATTTCATCCTATATGATGTTTCATGCGAAAATTATGAAACCAATATAACTAATCACATAATAGTTTTTATTATTTTTATGAAAAATACAAATTATGAAATTAGTTTTTTTATTAATTTTTATACTTCAAAAGTAGTGGGGTTTGCCTACTCCTGGCTCAGGTCAAGGTCAGCGGTTGTAACTGTTGTAGGGGTAGTAGCGGCTGGGGTTTTTTGACAGTGATGGGTGGGTTTTGGAAGTGGGTCAAGGTCATCCAGAGGGGGTTTTTAAAAATATATTTATTTAATAAAAACTCATTAGTGATTGGAAAATTGCTTTGTCATCATTTGTAGCAGTAATAGTTATTTTATTACTCTGTATGGGATGGGAGTCAGTGCTTGTATGGGTGAATCCCGCTGTGTGTCCATAATTGCAAAAAAGGAGAGGTCCTAGGTGGTTACAGTGCGAGTTGATAGAGCAGAACAAGACATGTGTCTGAGGAAGAATGATTATATAAACCTGGTAATATAGTAAATAAGAATAATTGGATAGGATCGTCAATAGGTGTAACAAAATTGAAATTTTGATATTTCAGCATTTCAGTTAAGACAGAGTGTAAAATAGGATCAGTAGAACAAGTATTACAAAGGTTAGATTTTACAAAGTACAACGGGTGAAAACTGAAGTATTTTTTAAGCTTACTCAATGTAGTACGCGGTTTTGAAATTGTAGAGTTAGATTGTTTCTGTAAAATGTGTTTAGTACGCAAAAGTTTTAAATGTAAAGTGTGCGAATCCATAATAATATTTAAAGGGGAGATGTGTACTCTCCAAAATTCAGCGAGTATATGATTGGTGCCCACAAGTGTGTCTGAATATATAGAGACTAATTAGCGCAAACATATGTTAGAGTAACAAGAGTAAGTTAAAAAATGTTTGATAGTCTTAGAGACTTACGGATAGATGTTTACTGTCGCCCTATCGCCATTATAATGGCGCACGCGTGAGGTGCCGATGCCGCTTATATAAGGTTGTGTGAACCCCCCTAACCCCCTCCCCTAAGAGAATGAGATAAAAGGGAAGAACTTTGGAGATTTCAGTTCTTTGTCGGGGTGGCAGCGTAGCGAAAGGTTCTAGTAGGGGGAAAAAATAGTTAATAAATTTTTGTAAAATTTTTAAAAATTACCGCTAGTGGTAGAAGTTAGTTAATTATTTTATAAGGGTTTAAGAACTGTGTCGTAGACGATTAATCGCAATTACATCTAGCATTTGTACAGGTAAAAATTGCAGTATAATAATTATATATTAATATATGGGTGTTAACTGTTTATAGTCTAAGTAGTTTAGTCTAGCAGCAGAAGTTAGTTAATTATTCTGTAGGGGTTAACTTGTATAATAAGTATAAACTAAAATAAAAATAGTAACGCGAGATTATTTGATATATTATATATATAAAATAAAAGTGTATTTTTATATGTTAAGAAATAGTTGAAAAAATAAATTACATAAAAAAAATAGCAAGCTTAACAGGTGTAAGTTAAAACAAAGCATATGTAACATTACTAGGTGGTAGAGACTTACAGATTAGTTGTTTCAGCTGCGGTACCTGGGGAGTGAATGGCAGACGCGCGACCGCGTTGTGGCTTATATAAGCACGGATATTAATTATGTTGAACTTGACCCCCCCCCCCCCCGAGGAAAAAAGTAATGACCCCCCCCCCGTCACTTTCACTCATCAATATAAATTAGGTTGATAGTGGTTACATTTATGTAACACCAATTTAGCTTTGATGTTGCCAATAGTTTAATAACTATAGTTAAGCGGCAAAAAAGGACAGATAATTTTCTGCCATTACTCAGATGATAACAGGCAACAATTATGGTGTTACGCGATGGGGAAAGCCTCAGTTAAGCTTAACGGCGGATTAAACCAGGTGTTGCCTAACGTTAATTGCAAGGTACAACGCTCCACCTGCATTAGCGGCGACCTACATGTGACGAATAGATCATTGGAAATTTCCACTGACGTTGGACGTTAGACGTTGTACCCCTCTCAAACCCCTACTGTCCCCCTACCACTTTGTGAGCCGAGAACCTTTCTGGCGACTATCGCTGAGTTAGTTCGGAACAATTCGTCGGACGCGATGGTCGTTCCGAACTCAGAGGGTAACTCAAATGTATAAGCGGCCGATATATATTTAAGTTACTCTTGCTGTTAGGGTTTTAGGGGTTTACTTGTTGTGTGTGAGTGTGTGTGTGCAAAATGTTATTTTTTAGTTTTAAGTTGTGCTAATTTTAAGCTTTAATTGCGCATTGCGATGTTAGCATTAAGGTGTGTTATTGTATTGTTGATGTTTGGAAAATGTGTTTTTGATGTTGAGTTTTGGTATAATTATTGTATGTGTATTTACTAATAACCTTTTACAGCTAGCTGTTAGGTGGGTAGATTAAATTTAATTTTAAATTATGGAAGTTCTGTTGAACTTCATTAAATATGGGTGGGACATGCGCGTTGTGCCGTAGGTAGCGCATATTTTTTATTGCTTTAAAATGTTTAATTTTGTTAGGAAATAATCATATTTGGGTGGGTCTAGATTAAGGGTGGGAGGTTAGAGTTGCGTCTTGCATTAGCTGTTCTAGAGTCCCCATTGTAAAATTGGAATGGTCAAGCCCAGTGCCTTCGGGCCCGAGACTGAACCGCCTGTATCACAGCTCACCAAACTGGATCGCCACGTGCGTGCGGGCCAAAAATTGGGATCCCTTGCAAGACGTAACTATAGCGGGTTGGGATTTGGGGAAGTGTTAGGCAAACAGAGTGGTGGGGATGGCTCCGGCCGTCCCCATCACTTTGGTAAATTATAATTTTTTGGTGACCTTGACCTCAATTAGGTTAATTAACCCCCCCCTCCCCCCCTCCCCCTCCCCCCTCCCCCTCCCCCTCCCCCTTCCCCTCCCCCCCTCCCCCACCCCCTCCCCCCCAAAAATTTGGCAAGCCCCCCCCCAGCAATAATCTGGATTAGAAAATGACTAATAACTCAAGAATGGTTTGCCGGAATAGGGCAAGTCATACATCAATGAAAAGCTCTAATTAAGAGCAATATTGTGGTAAAGACAGAATTGTATTATTTTCTTTTACTAAAATTGTACCATAAAAAAATACCCTCCACTCAATGACATGACGATATAAGAGTGGTGTGGTTTGTGTTGAGAACATTCTTCACCTATAATAGCTAGAGTGAACATGTCTCCCCAAGATGCTTCAATATTTTATAACAAATGTACAAAAGTTGACGAAGTATTGGAGGTGGATGAAGAAAACAATGAAGAAATTGAAGAAATTGAAGTGCCTTTGTTAAGTGAAAATGTTGTAACAAGAATATTTGTGGATCTGAATTCACCAATGGATATTATAGGAAGGTTTTTAATTGAAGTTGTGACATAGATAGAAAATGGAAGATTAGTAAACATAGGATCTCCAATTTTGGTAGATGATAGACACACCTTTGGTGTATATTGGAGAAACATAGATCTGTTATGGTTGTGGGTGGAGGTATATGTGGAGTATTTGCAATTGGAAGAAAATATAGGCTTTAATCATTACTTTTCAGCTTTAGTGTTAAACTACTAATTCTAACATTTCACTAAAAAAAACCTTACAAATGTGGTGGGGGAAGCATTATATAAAGCGAATAGAAGGGAGAAGCATTTCATTTCCGTGCTAAATTTCAAAGAGTAAACATCAACACAATGCATCAATGTGAAATTTGCTCAGAAACTTTTCATGATAATATTCTACTAGAAATACATAAAGAATTATTTCATAATAATAATGAAGATGTAACAGAAACAGAATATGAAGATTTAAAACTATATGAAGAAGAAGAACCAAAAGAAGAACAACAAGAAGAAGAACCATTAGCAGGACCATCTAATGAAATACCACATCAATGTAAAATTTGCTCAGAAACTTTTCATGATAATATTCTACTAGAAATACATAAAGAATTATTCCATAATAATAATGAAGATGTAACAGAAACAGAATATGAAGATTTAAAACTATATGAAGAAGAAGAACCAAAAGAAGAACAACAAGAAGAAGAACCATTAGCAGGACCATCTAATGAAATACCGTGTTTAAAAGTATTTGCTTTAGAAGGTAGAGTAGTAATGCACCACAAAATTCAAAATGAAAATTTGGAATTGGATCAGTTTTTTAAAGAAGTAAGAACAATTGTAAGTAAAACACTCACAGAAGAATTAAGAAGACTAAACTTTATTAAATTTGGCATATTATTAAATGCTATGTTTACTAATGTAGAAGGAGAAATGTCACCAAGAGGATTCATGACAAAAAACCAGACCATTATGGCAAGTTCAGATATTAATTCAATAGTTGAAGATTGTTTGGAAGAAATACTAACAAAAATTCAAGAACACGAAGGAAGAGGATCTGGTTGGAGTTTGGTTAGTATTGAGAGTATGGATGTTAGAGTTCATAAACACGGCTATGGATTAAGGGGTAGCAGTTATATTCCGCTCCCAAAGAAAATTTCAGACACCAAATCATGTATAAATGTTCAAAATGAAGATATGGAATGTTTTAGATATGCAATGACGGCAAAATTTGTACCACCTAACAATGCAGTTAGACCCAGTGAAGAATATGAAACACACAGATTTAGATATAATTTCCAAGGATTGACTTACCCAGTGGCTTTGAAGGACATCCCAAAGTTCGAAAAACAAAACCCTGGAACATCTGTTAATGTTTTTGGTTTGGACAGTTCGAATAAAGTGTACCCATTGCGTGTGGTGAAGAATGAACTCCCAGATCATACAGACTTATTACTACTTACAAAAGGTGATGTTTCCCACTATGTATGGATTAAAAAATTTGAAACTCTTGTAAGTTATCAACTATGTAAAACTAAAAATAAGAAGATAGTTTGCAAAAGATGCTTCAATTTTCATGAAGAAAGAAGAGAAGGAAATGAATGGTTACAAGAGCATAAAAAACTATGTAACAACAACTATGAAGCAAAAATTATCTTACCGTGTCCAAGTAAGGCAGAATTAAAATTTGAGAAAATCTCCCATCAATATCGGATTCCCATTGTTGTCTATGCTGATTTTGAATCAACACTAGTGCCTATTGAAAATAATGATGGTGATGTAGCAAGGAAAAGTGTTAAGTATCAGATACATGATCCAAACAGCTTTTGTTTAATGGTTAAATCTACTCTTTCTGAAGAACATCTAAATAAATTTAATTTAACTTCAAAACCTATTGTCTATCGTGGTGTTAATGCTTCTAAAATATTCCTTGATCAGTTGTATATAATAGCGGAAAGTGTTGAAAGATTGTACAGTGATATTATACCGATGATACCTTTGGATGAAGAAGAAGAGATTCAACATGAAAATGCAACTCATTGTTATTTATGTAGAAATGAATTTACTGTGGAAAATCACAAGGTTCATGATCATGACCATCTGACAGGGTATTATAGAGGTGCCGCATGTAACAGCTGTAATATCAACTACAAGATCCCTACAAATATACCTGTAATATTACATAACCTTAGTGGTTATGATGCGCATTTTATCATTCCGGAATTAGGAAGAGATAATGGAGAAATTGATGTCATAGCTGAAACCACGGAGAAGTTTATAAGTTTTACTAAAAAAGTTGGAAATATAAAGCTTCGGTTTTTAGATTCTTACCGTTTTATGCCATCTAGTTTAATGAAGCTTTCTGAAAACCTGAGAACAGAAGATTTAATAGAAACCAAGAAGATTGTAAGTAATGACAAAGTTAATTTAGTTCTTCGCAAAGGTGTTTTTCCGTATGATTATATAGATAGCTTAGAAAGATTTAATGAAACATCCCTTCCACCAAAAGAAGAATTCAAAAGTAAACTATATGACACAGATATATCCCATGAAGATTATGAACATGCGTGTAGAGTATGGAATGAATTAGGATTTAAAACACTTGGAGAATATTCGGACTTTTATGTAAAACTAGATGTAACTTTACTTTGTGATATAATGGAAGAGTTTAGAAATACATGTTTTAAGGCATATGGATTAGACCCTCTGCATTCTTGTACATCACCTGGACTAGCTTGGCAAGCAATGTTAAAGGAAACAAAATGTAAACTCCAACTTCTTACAGATATAGACATGGTGCTGATGTTGGAATCAGGTGTTCGAGGGGGACTAACTCAAAGCGTAACACGACATGTAAAGGCGAATAACAAATATTTGCCCAATTTTGATGCAACAAAACCAAGTACATATTTAGGTTATTTTGATGCAAATAACCTTTATGGATGGGCCATGTCGAATCCTCTCCCGTTTGGCGAATTTAAATGGGTAGACCCTGATTCTATTGGAAACATCATAGATATAGCAAAACATGGAGATACTGGTTATATTTTGGATGTAGATATTGAGTACCCTGAACATTTGCATGACCACCATTATGATTTACCTCTACTGGCCAAGACAGAAATATCACCAACCGGTAGATGGCCTAAATTAATGATGACTTTAACCAACAAATCAAGATATGTTGCTCATTATTGGGTAATACAACAAGCCCTAGAATTAGGATTGAGAATAACAAAAATTAATAGAGCTTTACAATTTTCTCAATCCTGTTGGTTAAAGTCATACATTGACAATAACACAAAAAGAAGAACTGCAGCTACATCTAATTTTCAAAAGGACTTTTTTAAATTGATGAATAATGCGATATTTGGCAAGACACTGGAAAACAAAAGAAAGCATAAGAATGTGAAATTAGTTAGTGATCCGATGAAACTACAAAAGCTGGTACAAAAACCTAACTTCGGATCATCCATAATAATCAACGAAAATCTTGTAGCTGTTTCCATGAACAAAATTTCAATTATAATGGATCGTCCTTTATATGTGGGGATGTCTATTCTAGATATTTCAAAGACCCACATGTATGACTTCCATTACAACAAGATGGTTAAATTTTATGGAAGAGAAAACATCGGCATTGTATACATGGATACGGACGCTTTTATTTATTGGATAAGAACTGAAGATATGTATGAAGACCTACGCTGTTTTATCTACAATAACGACTTTGACTTTTCTAATTATCCACAAGACCATCCCAACTACGACAATGGTAGAAATAAAAAGGTATTGGGAAAGTTCAAAGACGAAACAAATAGCGTGCCAATGGAAGAGGTTGTTGCTTTAATGTCTAAATTGTATTCATTTAAATTGTACAAAAATGAAAAAAGAGAACATGAAATCGTGAAGAAGGCCAAAGGTATAAAAACCTCATACCTGAAGAAGAATGTACAGTTTGAAGAATACAAGAGATGCTTATTTGAAAATGTTGAGACAACAGCAACATTTAACACCATAAGAAGCTTCAACCATCGTCTCTTCAGTGTAAAGCAAACCAAATGGGCTTTGAGTTGTAAGGATGATAAGAGGTACATCCTGGAAGATAATATAAAAACTTTACCATTTGGACATTACTCCTTATACCCTATCGACCAATAAACCTATTCTTCGTCCTTTACCTTCTTCCTTTCCGTAAAGAAGAGGGGACATGACAAGCTCAATGTCATGTTCCCTCTTTTTTACACCAATGTAATATGGCCTTGACCTATAATCTAACCATATAAAAGAGGATAAACCATTTTAGAGATCAGTATTTTTACAAGCGGTGTGGAAGACACAACTGAAGATGGAAGATTTAAGGAACAAGATTGTAAATGAACTTCATAAGCCGGCAAGAAGAAAATTTCCTAGAAGAAATACAATTATAAAAGGAATGAATGATCTTTTCCAAGCCGATCTTATTGAAATGATACCACATAGTAAATTAAATAAAGGATTCAAATACATTTTAGCGATTATAGACTGTTTTACTAAAGTGGCTGATGCTTTACCGCTAAAGGACAAGACTGGTAAAAGTGTTACAAAAGCTATGGAAATGGCTATACTAAGAAATAATTTCAACATCAAACATCTACAAACTGATGATGGAAAAGAATATTTTAACAAAGACTTTGCAGCTTTAATGAAGAAGTATAAAATAAATCATTATTCTACAAATTCTGAAGTTAAAGCTTCAATAATAGAAAGATTTAACAGAACGTTAAAAGGAGCAATGTATAAAACATTTTCCAAACGAGGATCATATATTTGGTATGATATATTACCACAACTTATAAAAGAATATAACAATAAGTATCATCGAACCATTGGTATGAAGCCTAATGAAGTAAATAGTGCCAATGCTAAAATGGTATTAAAACGTATTAAAAATAATACTACTCCTAAACGTGAAAAAATGCAGCCCAAAACATTTAAAGTTGATGATAAAGTTCGTATAAGTAAGTACAAAGGAGTATTTAGCAAAAGGTATCTGCCAAACTGGACTAATGAAGTATTTACAATCTATAAAGTGCAACCAACAATACCTGAAACCTACATTTTAAAGGACAACAAGGGTGAATTGCTTGAAGGTGGATTCTACGGACATGAATTGCTAAAATCATCAGTTGGCGATGTATATCTTGTTGAAAAAATTTTACAAAGAAAAAAGGATAAGGTGAAAGTACGTTGGTTGGGATTTGATAAAAGTGAAGACTCTTGGATCCCTACAAAAGACTTAGTGTAGCAATTTATGAAGTCATTACATGTTTAACCTTTACACAAGATGGAGATTGTGCAGCAAAAGGATCGATTTTTTATTGATAATATTGATGAGTTAACAGTTGACAACGACAAGTTAAATCATGGAAAACATGGTGAATTACTGCCAAACACAATAAGATGTTTAATAACTGGACCATCAAATTGTGGAAAGACAAATGTGGTTTTTAATTTAATAACAAATCCTAAGGGATTACGTTTCAACAACATTTATATCTTTTCCAAATCTTTGCAACAACCCAAATACCAATTATTGGATAAGGTACTCGCAAGTGTGCCTGAAGTTAATTTTTACAAGTTTAATGCTAGTGAAACTATAATGGAGCCAAACGAGGCTAAACCATTTTCTATATTTATATTTGATGATGTATCTTGTGAAAATCACGACACTATTAGAAGTTATTTTGCCATGGGAAGACATTACAATATTGATAGCATTTATATTGGTCAAACTTACAGTAAAATTCCAAAACAACTAATAAGAGATAATGCAAATCTACTAATTATCTTTAAGCAAGATGAAACAAATTTAAAGCACATATATTATGATCATGTGAATGCAGACATGTCATTTGATAAATTTAAAGAAATGTGTGGCAAAGCATGGGCTGAAAAATATGGATTTCTTGTTATTATGAAAGAAGAAGCTATAAAAAATGGAAGATATCGTATAGGATTGGATAAATTTGTATTAATTCATTGAACGATTGATGATACGTTTAGTAATAGATTGGACCTCGCTGCGTAAACATGGTGAACCAAGAAAAACTATTAAAAGAAATAAAATCACTGAGTGACTCGATTAGACTTAAAAATCGAGCATTAAGAATGGGTTTGAATGAAAGAGAAGAATTTCTGGAGACTACATTTAAGCCTATTACAGAACCTTTAAAACAGATAACAGAAACAATTGGTAAACCTCATTTTGAAGGAGATGTTTTACTACCTGTTTCTAAATTTGAAGTAAAGACTTTAAAAAAGGAAGAAGATGATGATTCTTACACAAGTGATAGTGAAGTTTCTCAAAAAGGAGAAGAAACAAGACAAGAAGAACCAGAAATAAATGTTCAAAAAGAAGAAGAAGAAGAACAACATATACCTGAAGCAGAACAATCAATTCCAAATCTAACAAAATTAAGTAGTGATATATTGCAACAAGGACCTCTTGGGAGAAAGTATATCATGAAGATGTTACATGAAATAAAAGCTAACCCAAAACTACACAAGTCACATGTATATGGAGCGAGAATTGATGGAAATGAATTAAAAATAGGAGATTCAAAAGTACATTTGACTGAAGATGATGACATTGTTATTGGTGAGCATAAATATAAAGGAACAAAAGGATTATTTGAACTGATTTTTAAAAATATACCTATAAAATATACACTACAAGATTTAAATACTTTTAAAGAAATTTTGCAAAATACTAATGCTCATAAGAAGAATTACTCCAAAGATTCAATGATAAATAGAACACGCGCAACTAAATATACTGTTGTAATAAAAAGATTGTTTCCCCTAAGAAAACTACCAACATTACGGACTGCGCCCGCTTTGAAGAAACCGCTAAAGAGGAAGTCTTTATCACTTATGGACTTATCACTTATGGATGAATATGGTAAAAAGAAGAAAGGAGAATCTTCAACGTCTGGTAAAGGTTTAATGAAAAACCTATATAATACAAATGTGATTTACTATAATGATATAAACAAATTAGTTGATAGAATGAGACTATTACATGAAGCTATAGAAGCTGGTCATACAGGTTTAAATAATGAATGGGTGGCTTTAGTTGACGAACTTCGAAATCGCGGAATAGTTGTATAAATTATCACAGATATATAAGAGAGCTGTGACTATACAATGGATCAGTTCAATCATGAGCGTCGACAAGTTCGGACGGTATTCCGGGCTAGGAGTACAAGGAGGAGAAAACAGAAAAAGAAGTGGATTGCCGCAAACACCTGAAGGTGACTATGATATGAGTAACAAACGTTTAAAATTTATTAAAGACCCAGAAGAAGATACTGATGGAGCGAATTTAAAGACAGTAAAAGAAGCAACTTCAACATCATTGAAATTAGACAAAAATACTTACGATGTCAAATCACATAGAATAATTAATGTTGGTAAACCAACTGACAGTTCTGATGCAATTAATAAAGAGTATTTATCATCTGAACTTTTAAATACTTTAAAATTGCAGTGGGGTAATAATTTAAAAGATGGACAAACATATGATGCTGGAAATCATAGGATAACCAATGTGGCAAATCCAAAAAATGATAAAGATTCAGTTAATAAAGAATATTTACATTCTATAATACCGGAAAAGACTCAACGAGGATTTTCTTTTTATAAGTTTATTATAAATGACATTGGATACCCAAAGGAAGACGGCGATGCTGTAAACCTGAAATACATCAAGGACAACTGTATTTTACAAGATGGTGATGAAATCGATTGTTATGGGAAAGTGTTGTCAAATGTAAAGTTCGGTTCTCAACCAAAAGACGCTGTTACTATGGAACAACTATCTAAAGAATTAAAAAGGGGAACATCGAATTTTGTAAAACATGAAGATGCCGTGCTAAAGCGAGGAGATACATTTATACATGGAAATGAAAAGTTTGATTTAATGCAAGGAAAAAATGATGAATGGGATGCAGGACATAAAACAATAACAAATGGAAGATTTGGTATAAAAGATTCGGATGTACCTTTAATGGTACAAACATTAATTGCGAGTGGTGGTAGATTAGATACATACAATGGTCGTAATAGAAGAATAAAAAATATTTATCCTGGTTATGAAGATGATGATTGTGTTACATTGAGACAAACAATAACTTGGGATAAACACTTTGGGACCAAATATGATGCAAAGATGAAGAAAATAATTAATATTTTACCAGGAGAAGATTTAAATGATGCTGCTACTATTGGACAAGTCATAACAACATCGAAAAGTGATTCGACCGCTTACACATGTAATGATAAACGTATTATGCAGTTACACGATCCTCAACATCCGAAAGATGCTGTAACTTTAGATTGTTTAATAAGAATAGTGGGCAATTTACTTATCGATACCCACAATCATATAGCTAGTACAACGAGTCATGTGATGATTCAACCCGATGAACGAGAAGCTTGGATTAAAAATAGAATCATAAATCAGTATATAATTAATTTGAATAATTAAATATTTAAATATAAAACATTGTGCACGAGTTATCCATTTATGTAAAGCAGCTCGTGGAGTAAACACGCTGGTTATATAAGACGACATAATGAAGACCGCACCGCTCAGTCGTCGTCAAGACAGCGTTAAGAAAGGACGTGGTATAACATCAGCTGCGTTTTCCCTGCTCAGACGGATTCCTGTTGGTGCTGTTCTAAATCGAGCAATAGACGCTTTACCATACGAATTTCATCTGCCCGGAGGCTATCAATATTGTGGACCCGGAACTAAGTTGGCAAAACGTTTAGCAAGAGGAGATCCTGGAATTAATAAATTAGATCAAGCTTGCAAAGAACACGATATAGCGTATTCCAAGTTTGCAGATTCAACAAATAGATCAATAGCGGATAGAGCGCTAGCGGAAAAAGCTTGGCAAAGGGTTAAATCAAGTGACGCCAGTATTGCGGAAAAAGCAGCAGCTTGGGCAGTGACAACAGCCATGAAGACGAAAGCTAAGTTTGGTGGTGGAAGACGACGCGGGAAAAAACCTAGTAAAAAAGAAGCTGCAAAAAGAGGCGGGAACATCAAAGAAGACGTCGCACTAACCCTAAAAGGAAAGTCAAGAAAACATCCATATGGTCAATGGTAAAAAACGGATCGGGTCTTTACTTAAGACCGTACCGTGTGTATTAAATGAGAAAAATAAATTGATAATTCCAAATGAAGCATTAACAAACTATCAATTGTCAAAATATGTGAAATGTTTAAGAATACCATTCTTCAGAGGAGTTTTTATGAAAGATACATTACCAAATAGAGTGTGGAAAAATGAAACTGGAATAGTAAATTTAGACTCTAATTATGGACCAGGTACTCATTGGGTATGTTATAAAAAACTTGGAGAAAATGTTTACTACTTTGATAGTTTTGGAAATTTACCGCCACCAAAAGAACTTCAACATTATTTTCGGGACTCCAAGAATATATTCTACAACTACAAAAGAGAGCAACCTAGCAATACGGAAATATGCGGACATTTATGTTTAGAGTTCCTAGCGAAGAGCGTCAGTCAGCTTTAAGATGTCATCGTATACAGTATCGCTGAGTGGAAATTCGTCAACATTGAAAAGTACACTTTTCCCAGCGTTACGTTTATCTACGGATAAACTATGGGAAGCAGCATTATTGGATTTGACTACATACAATTCAATTCCCAATGTTACAGAAGGAAAAAATAATTTACTACATTATTATGAGAGTAAAGATGAAAAGGAAATTATTCACAATTAAAAATAATTCCATTATCTACAGGAGCATATGAAATAGACGATATAAACCAAGTATTACAAAGAAACTTGGAGAAGAAAATATTTCTATAAAAGGTAATAATAATACATTAAAAGCAGAAATAACTTCAAAGTATTATATAGATTTTAGCTTAGACCACTCAATCGGCAATTTGCTTGGATTTTCAAGAAGAAAGGAATTTTAGCTCCTGGAAATGATTATACTGGCGATACAACAGTAACAATATTAAAGGTGAACAGTATTGATGTAACGTGTAATATTATACACGGATCATATAGAGATGGAGTAAATCAACATATATTACACACATTTTACCCGACAGTAGCTCCTGGTTTTAAAATAGTTGAGAAGCCACAAAACCTGATATACCTACGTTAAACACCAGTTTCATTTCAGACATCGTACTGAACATATTGGATCAAGACGGTATTAGTGTTGACTTTAGAGGAGAAACAATAACTATACGGTTACATATCAGAGCGGCAACATAAAGTCAACATGGGATTATCATTTAAACCACAACGGAAGAGTCGGGAGCTCAGTAGCTCCTCAACATTCGACGAGTTAACACAGGACAACATACGCTTCCTACAAAAGATCGGACTAAAACTTGCCAACCATGGATATACTGGATATAGCGCAAGGACCGACATTCGACGAAACCCTATGGGAGAAGGAATATCACACTCACAACCCTTACACTTCATCAAAATTAAATAATAATGATGAATAAGAATTCCCATTCAACAACAAGATATCTACACATTACCATGTGAAAGTTATTTATATATCGAAGGAAGAGTAACAACATTGGATGGAAAATCTGGTTCAACTGTTCCTTTTATAAATAACCCTATGGCATATCTGTTTGATGAAATTAGATATGAGATATCTGGAGTAACAATTGATTCAACAAAAAAAGTTGGTATATCAACAACTTTAAAAGGATTGACTTCAATAACACCCCATGAAAAAAATTCTTTAATCTCGGCTGGATGGGTGACTCCTGATAAAGACACTATTACTCCTAATTCAAAAGGTTACTTTGATTTTAATGTACCTTTACGATTGCTTTTGGATTTGCAGAAGATTACAAGAGAATAATAATAAATGTAAAGCAAGAACTGGTACTGCTCAGATCTTCAACAAATAAGGATGTAATACAAGCGCCAAGTGGAACTAAAGATGCCGATTTGGAATGGCAACTTCAATTGGATAAAGTTGTATGGAGAGTACCTCATGTCAGATTGGCAGAATGAACATCGAGTAATATTATTGAAAAAATTAAAATCTGACCGTGATATTGTAATACCATTTAGGAGTTGGGAATTTCATGAATACCCATATTGCCTCAAACAGAAAGACAAACATGGACTGTTAAAACCTCTACTTATTTAGAACGGGCAAGGTACATAATAGTCGGTTTTCAGACTAAACGAAAAGATGTTATAACGCGCACGCTGGTCAATTTGACCATTGCAAGATAAAGAATTGCAAAGTTTTTTTAAACTCTCAGTTCTTTCCATATGACAGTTTAAATGTTTCATTTGACAAGAAACGTTATTCCATTCTATATGACATGTATGCAAGATTTCAATCATCATATTATGGTAAGACGAATACACCACTTTTATCACCAGAACAATTTTATTCAAAAGCTCCAATTGTTGTAATCGATTGTTCAAAACAAAATGAATCTGTAAAATCTTCAAGTGTAGATATAAAAGTTGAAATGGAATTTGAAGATAAAATACCAGATGGAACTTCAGCATACTGTTTAATTCTACATGACAAAATAGTTACTTACACACCGCTAACAGGAATCGTGAAGAATGTACTTTAAGAAGGATTAATACAACATCTGCACAATTTGTAAGGTTTTTACAAAAAATCAACAATATCTAGGTCATCTGCGAGTATAAAAGCGAGAAAAAAGAGCTGGAAATTCATTTCATCTTTGATTGTCGTATGGGTAACATCGTCCGCAAGATGAGTTCTACTACATCAACTGCTAATGAAGAAACTACACCTTTTATGGCTGACAATAGTTTGGATATAGAAAGACAAGTTGAACAGGAAATGGATGAGTTCCTCAAGTTTAAACATAAGAAGACAGAAGAAGAGGAAGTTGAAAAAGAACAAAGAAAAGAAAAATTGAAGATAACATTTCCACCAACATCTTAACGGAAGTATTTCTTCGAATATTTTATCCTATTTCTTCTTGTATGACAAAGACTGTATCTGCTGGAGTGATGACATCATTGGATTACTCTCCTACTGTTATTTTAAATCATGGATCTAAAATGGTAACCTTCACTGAAACTTCTTGGGAATCTTTTATGAAACATATACATCTTTTGGAATGTTATCTGAGTAACAATACATTTGGAAGAAAAACAAAACTAGGTTTGTTAGAATCAAATATTGAATCGATATTGTTAAACAACGTGGTCAACAACTAGTTCGATTAGAGATTTAACTAAATATAATATAAAAATACATTTGACTAAAGAAGAGTTTTACACTTTAACTTGTGCTACTGGTCCTATAACAAGATATTTAAAACAGCTAATATTCTCAAGTGCAATTATCAAAGACTATTTAATTGATGCATTGGATAAACAACCATATGTTCCAATCCTATATGGTCCAGTAGATACTTCAATCTTCAATAGGATACCACATGAAGTAGATATGTGGAGACAGTTACACCACTATCAAACCAACTTTAATTTAGATGAAGAAAAGCAAGAAACCAAGGAAAACGAATCAAGTTTCAACAATCAACAATCGGCAACAAATTGAACAAATAAAGAATATTGTAAGTAAAAAGAAGAATATGGGGGTATAAAGGTTGTCAATCTGGATTAACATACCAGTTGCCTACTGAACGTCATCATGGATAAACAAGTTTCATTCTCTAAGAAGATAGAATTAATGGAAGTAAAGCAAGGTATCATAGAGTTTCAAGCATTCCGTGGTAATGATGGAAATTTTATAATTAAAGAGTTAGTGGTACTAGATATGATAACATCTGTTGTTTATCACTTTTTATTTATGCCTCCTTTACCATTCAACAGATTAACAACCAAAGCTAAAGTAACAAACAAATGGTTGATGAAACATTTTCATAATCTAAGATGGGATGAAGGTTTTATAACCTACAATATGATGCCACACATTATGAATCATTTCTGCAAAAAGTTCAAAACTATTTTTACAAGAGGATTGGAAAAAGCAAATTGGATACAAACATATACAAACCATGAAGTAATAAATGTGCAAATGGAGAAAGATTTTTATTGCTACTTTGATAACATCTGTATTTCATCTAAAAACTTTAAACATCAACAGTCTCAATGTGCTTTAAAAAACGCATATCGTTTAAATGTCTATCTACAGCAAAGTGGTGGGGGAAACGAAGGGTATAAAAGCGAGAGCGGCACTATGACAATGCATCAGTATTACTCGAACCTCCGGGGAAGTCAACACCTCTGACACGCAAACACAAGAAGAAGAAGACGAACAATAGCAAGAAGAAGATAATGGCGTCACAAAATTTTCTACAATCGCTTGTTGATCAATTCAACAAACATTCTAAATCTACTATACTACCGACAAAAAAATGTTCAGAATTGAAGGAAGAGAAACATTATATTATTCACACTATTAAGAAAATGGAAACATCAATTGGAGACGCTATCAATTGTACATTAAGTGAAGCACCCTACACACCTGGTGATGAACCCAATTTCAAGTATTTCTTCCCAAACGCTTCGTTCAACTGCTGCAGAATGAAGATTTACGACTGATTCAACCCGGCGCACTCTACTTAGCAGCTCACGGTCCTAGCGGAAGCAACTCTACTGAACTTACACTTCATGTTATGCCTACTAGCAACTAATCTGTAGTTTATATATACTGTTGTACATGTATGTAACTGATTATAAATAAATAAAAAATAAAAATGAAAAAAAAATAAAAAAGGCAACATATCGATAGTGTTTCTGCACTATCGATATGTTGCTTTTTTAAAACACGTTTGGGTGACCTTGACCTAGTTTTGAGGGTATATAAAGGCCGTAATTTTCTTAAGGATCTCATCAGTCTACGACTACCTTTCGTGCCGTACACATCTCTGTTGGCTCTCCAGTTATTACAAATAACAACATGTCTCTTAAGGTTAAGTGTGCATCATATGATACTACCACCATCACAACTTTTGAAGAACTCGACGATTTTACTAATGAATTGCGAGTGTTACTTGCGGTGGTTATCGTTTAAATATTGATGTTTACGCTAACAACATGAGGATGTTTCCTAAACAAAAAATTCTGCAATGAAGAAGTATTTGTTTCCACACAACCTTCAACTACAACACCATCTACTCAAAGTAATGTTAAGTTCCAGAAATATTACTGATGTTGAATAATATTGAGTGGTCGCTGTGGCATCTATAAAGGAACGCGTAACCTAAACAGAATCATCATTTGCTTCCCAACTGACGCAGCAAAAACAACTACCACTACCATGTTGTACAGAATGATGATTGAATTCAATGGAAAAATCTACGGAAAAGACTATCAAAGTGTAGAACAAATGACGTCCGATCTTCAAGTATTGACTAAAGAAGGATTCCAACCAAAATTAATTCTAAAATTTCCTGAAGTACATCCACTATCCACTGAAGATCTCATTGCTATGGCTAAAGAAGAAAAGAAAAATACAAACAAGATATAAAGAAAGAAAAAGAGAATGAAAAAACTCCATTTGGATGACCTTGAGATTACCCCCACCACTTTTTCTAGTCTATAAAACACACTATCCTACACTATACACCTTCATTTCTTGGCTAAACTTAGAAGCGTCAACATGGAAAACAAGAAAGACAAATACAAACCACGCTATTGTTGTGAACAAAAAAATGTACCGATATAGGAAGATGGATGGTAGACGGATTAGCTTGTAGAAAATGTGAATTCTTCGGATCTTGTTACTGCAATGCAAGACAAAACAACTACCACCACCAGAATTGCGAACCTTCAAGATTTATAAATCAAGATACTTCCACACTTGCTGTCCCCAGAGATGTATCAAATTTCATCCAGAAAAAATTGTTAATTGCCGAGAGTGTAATGCATGTTATAAAGACGACTTTTGTACATGCATCATAAATGCGTGCAAGTACAGATCTGATTGGTCTACTGATCCTGTTGAAGCTTTAGATGTATAGCTGTAGTCACTGACTGCAGCCCTTTTTTAAAATTCCATTTGATTGACCTTGAGATTACCCCCCACCACTTATTTTTTACAACATATATTCTACGGATCATTCGATACGCTTCTCATTCTTATTTCATTACTCGCACTGACAACAACATGGATGATAAATTCATTTCCTTTCAACATTTAGTTACCGACAGAGAAGAGATGGAAGCCCTATTCCAAAACTTACTCACACTCATTGATAACTATCCTTTAAGATGGATCAACATCACAGTGCAATACGTCAATCCTACCAAAATATTTTCATCCTCATCATCTTCTTCTGCCACCTCCATGTCTTCATCGTCGCAAAGTGCAGAGGAAGAAGAACAGACAACTAATGGTGTTAAAATTGTTGAATTAAACGACGAGGAACAAGAAATGCAAGCTCTGGTTAAATATAAATTTAATATTTAATTTATAAAAATTATTAGTGTTTCTAATTTATATTACAGCTTAATACTTATTTTCTACACACCACCCATAACCTACCCAAATGGGATTTTGCGGCAAAATGCTCTGGCCGCCGGTTCGCATATGATTATATCATCCTTCCCCCACCACTCTACCACCACCCCACCCCTCTACTTCCCCCTCCACCACCTTTGCCCACATATAAGCGACCCTCTGACCATACGCTCACCATTTGTTTGCCAACTTCCGAACAATGAGCTCCTCTCCTTTAACAACAAGTAAATGTACTTTTCTTATTCAATCACAGGAAGACTTACAAAATATTTTTCAAATTTTAAGTGATCTAATAAACACTCCAAATAACACCATTACTATCACTGTGGAAGTTTCCTACAATTCTTCATGAATTACGAAAACATGGAAAGCGAAGACGTCGAAGTTTTACAGCTGCCAAGATAATAGTCTTCCATCTTCCAAAGCTGCAACACCCGACACAGCTAATAATGATGTTTAGTCGACTACAATTATTTTCTTTACCCCCCACTATTTTTACAGTAATATATAACCTGTCCCTATCTCTGTTTCTCATTTCATCGCGCCAACTTTCTCACCATCAACACCGCTCCAATTTTTACCTGCATACATTTAATACACGAAGATGATGA
The DNA here is from genome assembly GCA_030545055.2 of Neoaliturus tenellus. Lineage (NCBI taxonomy): Eukaryota > Metazoa > Arthropoda > Insecta > Hemiptera > Cicadellidae > Neoaliturus > Neoaliturus tenellus. Next base: position 195,123,511 of record CM061533.1, read on the forward strand.
ATGATTTTTCATTTACGTCACAATTGGAAGAGGATAAACTCAAACTCGAAATCAACAGACTACAATTAGAAACAAAGAATCAACAAGAAATGATTCAGCTTTTACGACTATTCAAATGCGTACTGTGGATAGTATGTTTTTATCTTCTCATCGCTATCACCTTTGGCATCTACCACTCCATCGCCAATAAACAACACTCCAACGCTTCCTCAAATAAAACCACTACTTTTCTTTGATTAAATAAATTTTTACCCACCTTCAATCTAACCCCTCGGGGCTCAACCTTTTTTAAAAACCCCTCCGGATGACCTTGACACCACTTCCAAAACCCACCCATCACTGTCAAAAAAAACCCCAGCCGCTACTACCCCTACAACAGTTACAACCGCTGACCTTGACCTGGGCCAGGAGTAGGCAAACCCCACTACTAAGGGGAATATGTGTTTTCAGGTTGCCAGCGCTGATTGTTTAGTTTGTGAAAATTATTGGTTATGTTCTATGTCATGTTAAGTGCTTCTTCCATGTGAACTTGGCCATTTTAATCAGTAAGTTTCATCAGTGAAAAATTACAAGCGCTACATTCTACCCCACACTGACTGGGTGGACTACCTCACTGTTATAATGATATTGTTTTCATTTTCAGCTCACATTGATAGTTGACAAGTTTAAAAAATGTTCAAATTAAAATTATTAAATATTTTAAAATGATCACTGCTAGTAACAGCACATGATGACCCTATCCAGAATCAATTGAATTGGCCCAGTTTAACCTTTTTACGTTCTAAAAAAGGTTGTTTGATTCAAATTTGTTTTTTGACAGTTTAAAAAATATGTTTTCCCTTAATTTTTTTTTGAATACCTTAGCAATATGAATTATATATTATTAAATTTAATCAATTACTTTTATTTCTAACAATAAAATATTCGTTTTTACATACAAAAAATGGTATTTTTAGAGTTTTACTGCTTACAAAAATTTAAACAAAGATTTTTTTTCAATTTCGAAGCTGTTTTTTGGAATAGCAGGGTTCTTATTAGTAGGACTATACTGTATTCATCATCTCAAAATGTACCCAAAGAACCTGCATTTTTAAACCAACAGTGATGACGTATAATTTCAGGCACCGGTTTTTACCGTAATGAGTCCACTAATGGTTTTAATGGATTGAAGGTAAAATCACCAGGATGTGAAATTCCATTCACAACTAACTATGATCGGACAATCATCACAGGTAATGTGTATACGCAGTTGTACAATCACGTCCTCTATTGTTCCAGCGGATTGGGAAGTAATTGCATTATATGGTATGTGGGAGACAATGGACAGGTAGTATTATTGGATATAAATGTTTATCCTATCAAAATTAGTTGTGTAGCTGAGTAGTGACAGTGCTTTCCTTAGAATCCAAAGGTTGCCGGTTCGATCCTGAGGGTAGTTAGTAGCTTTTTAAAGGTTCGATTCCGGACCCAGTTGCAATTTATCATTGAGCTATTAATTAATAATGCTTTCTAACAACTGGTCGATGTTAGGTACTAGAACAAGACTGGGGTTTGGAACGTTCCCTGTCAAAATATTAAAAAATACCACAGACGTAGATATACACCAAAATAAAATAAATAAAATGTTGATTCTTAAAGAAGTGTGCTATTGATCATCTGAATAAACCTAGGATACAAGTTTTTAACAATAGTATATTACTTATAAAGACTTTAAGCTCATAAACTTAAAGTTTTGAATTTTAAGAGTGTTACTTTCGTTTGGAGAGTTTTAAACTTTCAACTAATTGATAGCAGGTTGGTGCACTTTTTACAGACAACCAAATGAAGAAAATTTTTTTTTGGACGATCCAAGGCTAAACAGATGAAAAAATGTACTGTATTTAATCAACTAAACATATAAAAGGAAAAACCCTCACTCACTGACTCACTCTTTCATCACTGATTCTTCAACTTCCCGACTAGTTAATTTGGTATACTCATTCTTTAGGTTTAAAATAGAAAAGTCTGACTATTTTCATATTAATATTAAACAAAGGAAACACCCTAGACGTCCTTAAAGTTACCATGTTATTCTTATGAAAGCAACATTTTTTGTATTCTAACATATGATTACTCTAAAGGATTATTGATTTTATAAACAGCTGTTCTCATTTAAAACTATTGAGGGATACGAGGTTAAATAGATATAGAGTGCTCATCACATGTTAATTTTGTGTCCCTTTTGATTTGTGCCATTGTACCCATCATTTCCCGCCGTTTCCTTGGCAACCATCCCACACTTTACTCTCGTTTCCTTGGTTACTAGTTTTAGCTATTCTGATTGGTCCCTATAAGCTTCAAAAATTAATGATGATAGTTTTAAAACATATGTTTATATGTTGTTTGTTTTTAAATTAATTTGACTTGATTTTCTGTGAGTAGGCTATTGAAGTTGGTTACCATAGAAACGTTGAATAGGTGTGGGTAAAATGGTAAATTGCTGTTGGGAAATCGTAAACAAAGGACTGGGTTACCAAGGAAACGGCGGGGAATCGTGGGTAACATGGCGCCAGTCAAAAGGGGACACTTTTTCCCTATCTGGTGAGCACTCTATATCTATTTAACCTTGTTGATTGAGGGAATATTGGTACCGAACGAGCTCACGTGAAGGGTAAAATATTTCTCAAGCGGGCATTGCGAAGCATGACGGGTAAGCTAGTTAAATAGATATAGCAAAGGTATAAAAATGAGCGATATAAAAGTTAACAACTTTTTTATTTATTTGTAGTTGTTAAGGGGTAGATTGTGGTAATGCCGTGCACTTAAAGATATATAAATTTTTACCTTCAGTTTGGAAACTTTAGTGGAAGTGGCAAACATCTCAGTTTGAATAAAATTTTATTTGTCACGAATTTTATGTTTCTTAATTGGAATTTGTAACTAACTTTGAGTGTGCTATGCCCATTTTACAAAACGTTTACTCTGTGTGGTACTTCCCCAAGTGCCGGGGCAATACAGTGAACCAGTTAAAAATAATAAAAAAGAAAACTTAATAATTTTTTATATAAAAATCAGTAAAAAGAAGAAAAAATAAGCTTACACTATAGTTCAAAACAATATATATGATACATTTTTTACTTACAATGAACCCCTTGTACCCTGCACGGCAGTTGCCGCCATGTAAGAAGTACGGTATTGGCCCCAAAACGAACATTTTTAACCCTAACCTAAAATGATAACACTTTAGGGCTTGTGTTTGGTGTTAAAAATAGCTCAAGATATGATCTATTCAAAACCACTAGTTTGAATACATTGAGTAATAACAAGTTTCACTTATATCACTTTAAATTAGTCACATAAATTAGAAGGAAAATTGACTGAACAATAAAAACTTCGTCACACAAACTTTTGTCAAGATGGGTGATCACCGATAGTCTCTATCTGTTTCGCATTTCTTCCGCTAGATTGTAGCACGTCCTAGCGCTCACTGCATCCTTCAGCATGTTTGAAAATACGGTGAATGGTATTGCCCCGCAGTCCGGTATTACCCTTCTCTCTCCCACTACTACGAAGAATGCGTCTACCCTCACTATGATTTTCTATTTACACCATGATTTTCATTCACACCATGATTACTAATAGGACGAAAATTATATCCAAAGAATGTTATGATCTCAATCGATTTTGGACATGATTTCGGTAATCATCAATACATCAGAGTCTCTGACGTGCAAATTATTTATTTTGCATTCTTTATAATTTTCTTAAAAATTCCACACTTATGGTATAATGTTTTATCCTAGTTTAAAAACATAAGTATTATTACTCAAAAAAGTTTTACACTTGAGTAGATTTTATTGAATAAAGTATTAGTATGGAATTGATCTCCCGTAAAATATCTTTACAAAACCTGTTGCGAAAAAATAAACTGGCACGAGAGAGTGCAAATAATTGATGGATTTGTTGCAAACTCTCCGCTCTGGCAAGAAACTCAATAAACTTGATAGATGACGGCTGGTCTAAAATGTTGGTTTTATATTGTGGAGTAAATTTTCACATCTATCTCCTATACACCTACAGTAAATTACATAGTTTTACCACTGGTAAAAGTTACCCAGGGAGAGAGAGAGAGACAAATGACAAATGACAAATGACAAATGACAAATGTTTTATTTTACGATGCAAAGTTAGGACCATAAGGTCCTCTCTTACACTTAACATCAATTGAAATGATAAACATAATACTAATAACAATTTTTTAAAATAAACTAAATATAAATTAAGTTTAACAATTTTACAAAAATTTTACAATTTTTTATATTTTTTTTTATTTTTTTTTTTTTTAATAATACGATAAATTTTTACATAACATTCTTATCTTTGGACTTTCAAACTGTTATAATTAATAATTTCTTTAACGATATACAGTAGCTTTATAATGCAGGTCGAATACCCCACGATACTTCGGATAGCCATGTTTTTATTGCTGCACCAAAGACTCGCCTTGATTCAATAATTTTGATATGGTTAGGAATCATATTCCATAATCTACATGCAGTTACATGAAATGATTTATTATACATTACCGTGCGATGGCGTGGAATAGATAAGTTATATGATCCCCTTCTAGTATTTCTTCCACTAACTTCAGTGCAAAATGTAAATTTTTGGAAAAGGTAATCTGGTGTTTTAGAATTTAGAATAGAATGCAACAAAAAACAAATTGTGATAAATTCGTAATTCATTTAGTTTTAAAAGATTCATTTCAGTATAAAATGGTGTTATAATGTTCATCACGATTTAAAATGTATATAAAACGTAAACAATAGTTTTGAGCTCTTTGCAGTTTTTGGCGAAAGTTCGACTGTCATGTCATTTGTTACAACGTCACAGTAAATCAAAGTAGAGGAATACAAGAGATTTTTACTAGCATTACTTTTACGGTAAATGGGATAAACTTACTAAGTTTTTTTATTGATTTAATACCGGCAAAAACTCTATTACATGTATTGTTTACGTGTTCTGTCCAGTCAAGTGTTGATGTCATTGTCAGTCCTAAATTCTTTACTGTCTTACTATATTCAATAGGATTGTCATTTATAGTGATCTTAGGGGCTTCATCAATATTAATGTTGGTAATAAGTCTGTTGTAAGCAATGATAATAGATTTTGTTTTTGTTTCGTTTATCTTAAGCCCATGATTCATCGCCCAGTGGTATAGCAGCTGTGAGATCTTCATTGACATTATTAACAGCGTTTTACTAAATCCGTTGTTTTAAAATGATAGTAAATTTGTAAGGTCGTCAGCGTAAAGGTGCGTATTTTGTATGACTAAGTACAGTATTAATGTCATTAATATAAATACTGAAAAACAGTGGACCTAAAACAGAACCTTGAGGTACACCTCGAGTTACAGGTTGCCACTCGCGAGGAAATACCATCTGCATTAACACACTGAAGTCTGTCTGTAAGATATGATCTAATCCATGTTATAGCTCTATCCGTAAAACCTATTGTTTTCAGTTTAAGTAGAAGTAAAGGGTGATATACGCAGTCAAAAGCTTTTGTGAAATCAATCAATGTCAAAAGAGTTGCCTGTCTGTTGTCCATGGCACATCTAATGTCATCAGTGATATGTAAAAGTGCTGTAGTTGTACTATGATTTTGTCTAAATCCAGATTGAAATTGGCAAAGTATATTATTCTGGTCTAAGTAAGATGTAATTTGCTGATGAACAACTCTTTCTAAACTTTTTGATATTGCAGGCAGTATACTGATAGGTCTGAAGTCTGATGGGGTTTCCGGTGTTGGGACTTTGTTTCAATGGTCTAACTATTGCACGTTTCCAGTTACTTGGGAAAATTGACGTCTGCAAAGATGTATTAAAGATTTTTGTAATGTAGCGTAAAGTGACCGGTATCGTGTATTTAATAAATTTTATTGTGAATACAATCAAATCCGGTAGCATTACTTCTGATGTGCATAATGGCTCTATACACATCATCATTTGTGACTTCATGAAAATAAAAGTGTTCATCAATATTATTTGGAAAATTATTTATACAGATCTATTTGTGAAATTCGTGATACTTGGTCAGTACTTATAGGTAAATTGGTAAAAAAGTTATTTATACTTATTTAAGTCAATTGATACTTTCGGTTGAATTGTGTTTTTACCTGCTCCTAGATTTTTAACAACCTTCCATGTATTGGAAGACGATTTATTAATAGCTAGAACTTCATAAGTATATCTCAGTTTCGCATTTCTTAATTGCTGTTTGACTCTATTTCTTAATCTCCTGTACTCCGACCACTGATTATCAATATTATATCGCTTTGCTCTTTTATGAGCAGAGTCTCTTTCTCGCATAAGATCACGAATTTGTTGGTTTTATCCAAGGAGCAGGTTTCTTCGTTACTCTTTTTCGAATTATTGGTGCGTGTTTGTCAAATAGTGATAGCAAGTTATCGTTTAGAACACGAGACCATAATTCATCAACATTATTAGAGATTAACAATATTACTCCCATGGCAAATTGAGAGCATCTAACAATAACTGATGGTAATCAATATTTTTATAGTTACGATATTGTACTAAATTTGGTTTTGGTTTTGGTAGCTTTATAGATATAAACACAGTATATTAACTCGTGTAGTGACAGTCCAGGCACAGGTACTTGCCCGTGATGTTTCACAAGCGAAGCATCACTTACAATAATAAGATCAAGAAGAGTGTGGGAGTCTCCGACATGATGTGTTGCTTCTAGTGGTAACATGGTTAAGTCACAGGTGTAAAAACATAGTCGTCAGTTGAAGTCTGTCGTATGTCATTCTTCCAAGTAAGTCAGTATTGAAATCTCCCATTATAATTACATGGGAGTAAAGTGGCAAATAACGTAAGAGATTACGTTCAAACTCCACCATAAAAACCTATTTTCGGAGGTCTATAACACACTGCTAAAAAGTAAATTGGTTCCTGGGAGTTTAACATCAACAAACATGGTACTCCGGACGATCAGGAATTGAAGTGTCAGAACAATATAATAACTTAACACAGTAATGGGATTTAAAGTAAAATGGCAACTCCACCCCTGCTTTTGTGTAAACGATCATTTCGGAGTATGTTATAACCATTTAGTTCAACTGCATGTGATGAAATATGAGGCTTCAACCACGTTTCAGTTACTAAAATAAAGTCGCAATTCGGAAGTAAAAAATATGTCACGAAATTCATCAATATGACCGTGTAATGATTCTACATTAACGTGAGAAATTTTTAATAAATTTAGAAAGGGAGCAAAGGCCTGACAAAAGATAATCACTTGTATTTTGGGCTAGTCTTGGTGCATCAGATTGGTCAGCTGTTGGCATTAGTTTTGAAGTTAGTAGTTAGATTTGGTTACTTCTGGCTCAGGTCAGCTGCCCCGGAAGCCACGTGCCGGGGCACATAGCTTCCGGTCGTACATTAAATGAGGGGGAGGTATGCATAAATTAAAAGTTAGTTCTCAAAACTGAAATTCAACTTGACAATTGGGTTACGGAAAGTATGTCAAGGTCATCCCGAGTAAGGTTTTAAAAAAGCCTATCCCGCTACCACAGGAAATAGTTCTGAGAGTTGAACTATCCGGTGATAGCGGGATACGGTAGATTTAAGTTTTGAACTTTATTCGTAAAAACAAATACAATCAATGTGCAAAAAGAAATACAATCAATGTGCAATACAGGTTGAATTTTTGTGATGAAACACGGAGTTGTAAAAGCAAACGCCGACGACGAGGATAAGGTAAAGGCAGAGTCCCCAGATGACCGTATTTGACAAGTTTGAAGAAACGTAATATCTCGAGTTGGTTTTCCCGTTCCAATTCCAATCGTCTAATTTCCAATTTCAACTTTTCCTCTTTCATCTTTTCCTCCTCCATCCTTGAGTTGAAGGAAACTTCATCCATCATATCCATCATTAGTGTTGTTTTTTGGTGTTTGAAATTTGAAACAAGTGATGTTGATAGTTCAAATGTTGGAGACGGAATGAGAAATAAAAGCGAGGAACGTTAGTTAAACGAATAAGTGGTGGGGGGAGGTTGAATTACAAAGAAGTGGTGGGGGAAGGAGGTTGCTCACCAGTTGCTTCCGTACTTGTTGTTGTCTGTGTCTGATTGTAGAGGTGTAAGTGGAGTAAGATTAAGCAAACTATCTTCATCAGAACTGTCAACCTTATCACAAATAGGACAGGCGTAAGTTATTTCCAGATTCATTTTAACAGTGTTGAATTTACTAACAATTTCGTGTAAAGTATTAAATATTTCTTGCAAATCTTCTTTAGAATTTACTTCGAAACTAGAATTCATTCGTGCCAACGGAGAGTTGTTCATCGTGCGAGAGTCGGTGATTGAATGAAGATCGGTGCTTAGGAAGGAGGCTTATTTGTCGGTGAGCATGAGCTTGTTATTAAATAAATAGCCAAGTTCCTCTTCTTCGTCTTTCAATTCAAATATTTTAGCTGAAGTAGTAGGCGTTGTTTTCGTCTTCACTCGATGATGAAGAAAATTGAAATATCCTAGCTGAAGTAGTAGTCGTTGTTTCGTCTTCACTAGATGATGAAGAATCACGAGGACGTAAATAGTGAACATCAAGTCTGATCCATCTCATAGGATATCTATCCATGGACAAGAGAGCAAATTTTGAAATATTTCCTCCAATTCTTCTCTGTCAGTTATTATATGTTGAAACTTGACGAAAGGCGATCCCATGTTGTTAGTTAGAGTGTTGAAAGTGAAATAATACAAAGGCGGATTCAATAAGATACAAAACTTAAATTAATGGTGGGGGGAAGTCTAAAACCAATGGTGGGGGAAATCTCAAGGTCATCCAATTGAAGTTTTAAAAAAGAGTGTAAAACTGAAATTACACATTCGATTGTTCTACAGGATCGGAATACCAATCTGACCTGTATTTACATCTTTTTATCATATGTGTACAAAAATCATCTTGATGAGACTTGGTGCGTTGACAATGGGCTAGATCGAGAGGATGAAATTTGAAACATCTTTGAGGACAGCATGTATGAAAATATCTTGATTTGTAAAATTTGAAAGTTCGCAATTCGGCGGCGGTAGTTGTTTTGTTTTGCACTTGCAGTAACAAGATCCAAAAAATTCACATTTAGTGCAAGCTAACCCGTCCACCATCATTGGTCCTAAATCTGTACATTGTTGTTCACAACAGTAACGAGGTTCGTACTTGTACTTTTGTTCTTCCATGTTGACGCTGCTGAGTCCAGTGAAAGAATAAGAGTGTATAGTGTTGAATAGTCAGTTTTATGTATTACAAAAAGTGGTGGGGGTAATTTCAAGGTCATCCAAACGAAGTTTTAAAAAATTATACCTTACTAATGTAAGGAATGTTTATACTTAAGAAGTTCATTTCTGTTTATCTTCTTCAGACTTTGTCTGTTTCTGTTTGTTTTCTTCAGCCTTTTTCTCTCTCTCCGCTTTAGCCATAGCGATAAGTTCTTCAGTCGATAGTGGATGTACTTCAGGAAATTTTAAAATTAATTTAGCTTGATATCCTTCTTTAGTTAATATATTTAAATCTTCAGTCATTTGTTCAACAGTGTTGTAATCTTTTCCATAGATCTTTCCATCAAGTTCAATCATCATTCTGTATAACATCTTTAAAATTAGGTGTTCACGCAGCGAGAGTCGGGAAGCGAATGATTATTTATACAAGTATCATTCCCTTTTTATCAACTTGACATTGATCACGTGATTCTTTAATTTTACTTGTTAAAAGTTATTTAACATTGGTAATACTTGTGAAACTTGATGTTATGTTGACCAGTCGGCGATGAAGATGTTGTAGGTTGTGTAGAAAGAAATACTTCATCATCGCAGTATTTTGTTTTAGTAAACATCCTTATATTAGTAGCACTAACATCAACAGTTAAGTGATAACCACCGGTAAGTAAAACTCGCATTTCGTTGGTTAAATCTTCAAGTTGTTCAAAACTCGTAATGGTGTTGGTATCGTAAGATGCACACTTGACCTTTAGGGACATGTTGAAGTTTTGTATTTAGTTATAGAGAGCGAGATGTGTACGGTACGAAAGCTAGTCGTAGACTGATGAATTTCACAAGTTGATTTTCACTTTTATTATCACACAAAATTGGGTCAAGGTCATCCCGTGGAATTTTTAAAAAAAGCAACATATTGCTATGTACAAAGACATAACAATATGTTGCTTCTTTTATCTTTTTTTTTGTTTTATATCATCTTTATTGAGAAACCATTACAAACACATATATTTACAATGCTATGTACAAACTAGTTAGTAGAAGGTGTTACATGAATAGTTAGTTCAGTTGAGTTGTTTCCACTCGGTCCGTGTGAAACCAAATAGAGTGCGCCGGGTTGAATAACACGAAGATCTTCATTCTGTAAAAGTTGTACAAATCGTTTCGGTAGGAATATCTGAAACTTCGGTTCGTCACCAACTGTATACGGCGCCTCGCTCAATGTGCAATTAATAGCATCACCAACTGAAGTGTCCATCTTCTTGATTGTATGTATGATGTAATGTTTTTCTTCTTTTAGTTCAGAACATCTCTTCGTCGGTAAGATTGTTGATTTTGAATGAGCGTTGATTGATCAACCAAATTTTGAAGAAAGTTCTGCGATGCCATCTTGATGTTATTGTTAATCTTCTTGTTAATCTTCTTGTTAATAATAATGTCCGTCGGAGATGTTGTCTCTTCGGAGGTTCGAGTAATACTCATTGCTGCGTCATGGTAGCGCTCTCACTTTTATTACCGACATTACCCCCACCATTCTGTTGAAGGAAATTACTTCAAGCGGTAGGCATTCTTCAAAGCGCACTGTGACCTTCGATGTTTAAAACTCTTTGATGAAATACAAAGTTCATTGAAATAGCATTGGAAATCTCTATCTATTATTGCATTTATCACTTCGGTTGCTTGTAAATGATTGTATCCAATTAGCTTTTTCCAATCCTCTTGTGTAGATAGTTTTGAATTCTTTGCAGTAATGATTCATAATGTGCGGCATCATGTTATAATTAATAAAACCTTCATCCCATTTTAAGTTGTGAAAGTGTTTGTACAACCATTTGTTTGTAACTTTCGCTTTAGTTGTTAGTCTATTGAATGGTAATGGAGGTTTGAATAAGTAATGATAAACTACAGATGTGTTCATATCCAAAATTACTAATTCTTTTATAATGAAATTTCCATCATTTCCTCGAAAAGCTTGAAATTCAATTATACCTTTTTTAACTTCCATTATATGTGGCGCATTAGAAAACGAAACCCGTTTGTTCATGATGAAGTCTCGTCAGCAACTGACTTGTATTACAAACACGATTGTTCTTCTTTAACTTCTTGCGCTTCTTCGTCGATATTAAAGTTGGTGTGATAGTTGTTCAATTGTCTCCACATATCCACTTCTTGAGGTATTCGATTAAAAATTGAAGTATCCACGGGACCGTATAAAATTGGAACGAAAGGTTGTCTGTCCAATGTATCGATTAGATAGTCTTTGATTATTGCACTTGAAAATATTAGTTGTTTCAAATATCTGGTGACGGGACCGGTAGTACAACTTAAAGTGTAAAATTCTTCTTTAGTCAAATGTAATTTTACATCATGTCTAGTTAAATCTCTGAAGCGAACCATTTGTCCCCCACGATGTTTCACTATATCAACTTCAATATTTGATTCCAATAAACTTAATCTTGTTCTTCTTCCAAATGTGTTGTTACTCAAATAACATTCCAAAAGATGTAAATGTTTCATAAATGATTCCCAAGAAGTTTCAGTGAATGTAACCATTTTATTTCCATGATTTAAAATAACAATCGGTGAATAATCCAATGATTTTAAAATTCCAACTGAAATACTTTTCGTCATGCATGATGAAATGGGGTAGAAAATCCGAAGAAATACTTCTGTTAAAATATTAGTTGTAATGTTAACTTCAACCTTTTTTCTTTTTACTTCTTTTTCAGCTTCTCCTTCTTCTTTTTCTTCTTCTCTCTTCTTATGTTTGTTAAACTTGAGGAACTCGTCCATTTCTCGTTCAACTTGTTTTTCTATATCTGAACTATTCTCATCCATTAGAGGTGTATTTTCTTCTCCGTTAGTAGAACTCATCTTGCGAACGATGTTTCCCATACGACGGTCGAATATAAAATGAACTTTCCACTCATGATTTTCTCTCTTTTATGTTTTTCGTGAAATCCTTGAAATTTATACAATCACATAAATGTTTGTTTTCAACTTGTTTTTCACAAACGAAATTCTAGCCTCAAAAATTGAAGCAGATAATTCTAACCTCAAAAATCTGCAGTCGTTGTACTAATTCTTTTTAAAGTACATTCTTCACAATTCCGGTCAGCGGTGTGTAAGTAACTATTTTATCATGTAGAATTAGACAGTATG